>JALMQS010000246.1:0-100653 GCA_024734495.1 Forficula auricularia
AAAAATTGATTGGGAATAATAAAAAAACAAAAAAATAAAATAATATTAAGTAGGAGGGATACAACTGAGGTTTTCAATGATAATAAAGATTTTTTATTAGAGTTATTTAATAATTAATAATGTGAATTTATTTTTATCATTTCTTGCATTTAACAGAACTAGAGATGGGGTTATTATAGAAATTGGATTATTAATGTAAGATTTTTGTTACACTCCTTTGGTGGGCTGAGCCGTTAGAATCGCTTCTTGATCTTCTCACTGTAGTAATTTCCTCTTTTGATAATAATTCCCTCTTCTTGGAATGGTCCTATCTTCCTGCCGTCTTCTTTGAGACCGAATTATAGCTGCGGCACCGATTATTTGATATGCAGGTGCGCTTTGAAAGAAGGAATTCTAGGTGTCTCGTAGAAATAGCCGGTGATTAATGGACTCCAATTCAGATATATTTATATATCGAGTGGAATATAGGAAATATTGTGAGAGAAGTATGTGCGAAGTAGAAGGATGGATAGATTGAGAAAAATGGAGTGGATTAGTTTGGAAGGTGGAAGCTCTGTCTAGAATGATCTCTCTAGAATGATGTGTGGAGAGTGAAGTCTGTAGACAGAATCTCTTGCTTCGAATGTCAACTATAGAAAGAAAGTTTGCATAGGATGGTTTGCGTTCTCTTCCTATATTATGAATAATCTCCCGTCGTCTTGTTCAGACTCTCTCTTCCTTTTACTTCTTCTATTCCCTTTTGTGAATCTATTTCTCCAATTTCTCCTGTTCTTGTTCGTTCCGTGTTAGTTTCAAGTAATGATTTTTTTTAAGTAAAATTTTATATTATTATTTATTTTTCCACTGAAACAGAGATATTATTAAACAATTCTTAAAGGTTCACCCAAAGTAACGCATTAATTCTCATTTCTATGTAAATTCAAATTTTAATTTATTTTTACTATTAAAATTTGCTAAATAATTTATATTTAGACTAATCTATTTGAAAAGAAATTATTATCAAGTTATTTTTTTAATAAATTATATTTAAATAAAAATTTTATATAAAAACTAGAATGAATAAAATATTATTTCTACCCTTATTCTCCAATTCGTCTCTCTTTGCAACTTTGCATTATACAATATACCGATGGGTATATTGTAAGGTCATTAATAAATAGATAAGAACTATGAGGAACTCCAGCAATAGTATTAAAGGAAGAAGATTATATTCTATCAAGCTTAACGGTTTGTGTGAAAGCTTTGCTTCGCATTGGATAAAGTAAAAGAAGCAAAATCACATTAATAAAATGGAACTGAGGCAGAAAATCGGGAAAACTCGAAAGTTTATAAGTTTATATGGTAAGCTCTTCCTTTTTTATTCTTACCCTATTTAAAGCTTATGTAAAAATTATTATTTCATACATACTTGATGGCTTACATGCATGCCATATTCTCTGAAGCATTCCATCAAAGACTGGACTCGCCTAGATCTTACGCAGCTTTCATTCTTCTACGCCAAATTGGTTGCCTAAATACAGGCGCACCAACTTTATAAATCAAGTTCAAATTCAGACTACATTTTGAGGATTTTTATTAGTACAGTTATTTATTTCTATTTTATAATTCAATATTTTTCTTATACATGAAAAAAAAGAATTAGTTAAAAACCTCTAAATGAAAAAATAATTCAAATTCGATTTCGGACAACAGCTAAATTATTCAATTATTTTTCACTATTGATAGTAAAAGATAAAGGAATTGACTATTGGCTGATAAAATAAAATGAAAAATTATTACTCTTTAGGCCAGAACTATCCAACCCCCGGCCCGACATAAAAATCATTAACTTCCTTAAAAAATTGAGATTTATATGTACTTATTAAAAATTGTATCTGATACAATTTGCCCTAATGATTTTTTTTCTCTAAAATAAAAAATCTGAAAATCTACTGCTAGGTTTTCAAAAAATAAAAGCTCTAAATTTTGAATTTGGAACATGATTTCAAGATTTTCGGATCAATAATCACCATTTTGGCCTATTTTCGAATCAATTTTCATTAGATATACATTTTTTACCTAAAAACTTTCTGATTGAATGTATAGAAATACAAGTGAAATACAATAGAAATACAATAGATAGTGATCTGAACAGAAATTTATTAATGTCTCTTTATTAGAATTTTATAATAATTATCTACCCAGAAACAAATATTACAGGCTTCATAATATTCATGATATTATAACTTTTTGTAAATAGGTATGTATGTATTTACATATACGATAAGCTATTTTCAAGAATCAAATTTATGAAATGTTAAATTAGAAGCTCACTAATAGGTAAAAAAATAATCAAGTTCTTATTTTTAAATACCAATCTTATTCTCGTATTTAAATTTTCTAAAATATTTATTAAAACTTCTACAATAAAACCTCGTATACTTACTGAACATTTATAATTTTTAAAGATATTAATTATTTAGTCAAAACGTCTGTTAGTGATTGTGTAGTTGGGTAGTGTACCTATTTTTAACCAATAACACCTGTAAGAACCTGTATTTGATTTTATAAATTTGTGATGGAATTTATTACTATACCAGCTGACGCCCGGGCCTTAGGCCCGGCGTCACCTATTCCCTGTCGGGGAGCATCTCGTTTTATGGTTACCTGTCAAAATTGATTTGATCAAAAATTTAAATATATTTAAAAAATAATAATAGTTTTGAAAATAAATTGAAAATCCAAATAATTATAGAATAGGTATTAAAACAGTAAATAAATTATATATTACTTGTCAAAATTGTTCCTTTAGCCAAAAATAATATTGACAGTTGAAAGATTTCCAAAAAGCTATTATCAGCCATCTTGTTTGTTTGCTTTTACCCCCCCCCCCCAGAGAGGCGCTGGCGTTGTTTCCTCGAAAAAAATATTTTTTACATGCCACAGATGTGATATCTAGAAAAACACTATATATAAAAACACTCGTGCATTTGAATGGAATGTTGTGTGAAAATTTCAAAGATATCGGTGAAGAACTTTCGGAGATCCTTTAACGTATCACTTAAGCGTATCAGTACATTTTTATTTATATAGAAGTTATTACAATATAATGATTATTTGTTATTTTATTTATTAAATATCTATTTAATGGTTTATTTCTCTAAAAATTTTATTTTTAATTAATTACGAAAAGTTAAGTGAAAATCACCTGACTGAAACACAGGCTAGATTTTTGAAAACTATCTCAAGCCAATTGGACATTTCTTGAATAGATTTTTATTTTATCTGGAATTATTTTCCTTTCTGATATCTAATCAAATAAGACGGGATTCTTTTCCCTTTGCTTTGTTTTTTGAATTGAAATTTATTTATTTCATTTCGAGTCAAGCAGCCAACGGGACAAGTGCTTAATCGTTGTTTTTACTCTGTGTCCCATTTTGTGCATTTCTGTTGACAACTGCCTTGTGGAGAATTGTTCAAACCGTCATGATAGACAAGGTAAACATTTAACTAAAATTTTTTAAATCTTTTGGGTAATTTGATGATTCAAAAAATAAAAAATACCTCATATTACGTAATATTTTTATAATGAAACTAACTACGAAGCTCCGCCTTCGGCGGGCCTCTTGCTAGCCAAGTGGCTATGCATTAGATAAAGTAAAAATTGAAAAGCCCATAGGGGTATAAGTATTTACCTGTTGTAATTTTCGATTTGGACAAAAAATAATTCTTGTTATTGTGAAAGTGAAATATTGTTTTTAATAAATACAAATTCTATGAATATGAGTTGAAATAATAAAATGAAAGGTTAATACATATAAATACAATAAATTTAAAAATTTAAAAAGATCATAGTACTATAGGGAAATAGATAGGAATTGAAAAGTGTTTTTTTGCCGTGAGTAGCAGAGTTGTTGATTCACAAAGAGAAACAAAGAAGTTGTCGCTCTGCTTGATTCGAATAAACATACACACATATATATCGAAATTATATATCTGTATATATATACATATTATTTATTTGTTTGAGACTATAGTTTCGAAGACTTGGTCTTCATTATCAGTCTTTTTTTACTTATAAATATTATTCATGGAGTCAATAAAGTTTGTATATTGAAAATTTTCGATCTTTACTTAGCTAGTAGCCAGTTAAAATTAAAAAAGACTGATGATGAAGACCAAGTGTTCGACACTATTGTCTCAAACAAATAAATAATATATATATACAGATATATAATTTCGATATATATGTGCGTATTTTTATTTGCATAAAGCAGAAGACAACCTCTTTGTTTCTCTTCGTGAAATAGATAAGGTTTGAAAAAAGAAATAGTTTCATAATTGTGCCAAAATTTAATCATTTTTAAAAATTGAAATTGAAAGAAAAACAATTTTTTTAGGGATATTATGAACCTATATAGCTCATAATTTTTCCCTAGAAGCTATTATAAGTCCCCAAAACATTAAAATTTAGATCAATCGGTTCATAAGATCCTAAGAATTTTTTTTTCTTTTTTTTACATATTTTCTTTTTCTCAAAAACCAATTGAGTTAGGGATCTGAAACTTTCAGGATCTTATTATTTTTTACCGATTTCAAAAGAGGAGGAGGTTCTCAATTCGTCTGATTTTTTTTTGTGTCTATGTTACCTGATATCTTCGCCAATTGTGAACCGATTTTGATAATTTTTTGCATTGGATTTAGTCTAGTTTCCGATTGGTAAAAATATAAATTTCATTGGACCTTTTTTGCTATGTTTGTTCAGACATAACTTCTTTGTTTATGAACCGATTTTATTCATTCTTTCTGCGTTTGGATCAGTATAGCTCCAAGATAGTCAAGATACCTAACTATTATTTATTTATTTATTTATTTTATGTATATTCAGCGAGAACTTTTTGCCTCGTAGTCCGATTTCGATGATTATTTTTTTATTGGAAAGGGGTACCTTAGGGGTGGTCCCGTATTAATTTGGTCAAGTTCTGATGATATCATCAATGATGAAATAACGTAAATATCCAATTCTTATGAGCAAATAATCGAAATTAAAATAAATAAAATCTTTTATAAAAAAAATCTTAAAGCATCCATTTAAAACCCGCTAACGTTTCGAGAGTAATTTCTCTATTTATGAATTGAATTTTATTATCATTTTCTGATTCATTCGCCCGACGCTTTCTCTTACGAGATGCATACAAGGTATTATATTAAGTCACTATTAATAACATCACTAAAAAGAGAAAAACAAAAATAATTTTTATAAAAAAAAATTAAACCGACTTCAAAAAAATTAAATGCAACAAATAAAATAATAAGATCTCAAAAATCAAATAAAATGCATTAAAAGGTTTAAAATAATTATCTAATTTAGTTACAACTAAACGACGAAATATTAGCATGAAATCACTTTTTGAAGTCGTTGCTAAACAAACTATATTAGCGAGCGTACCTGCCAAACGTACTAAGTAGGATCTGTCGAGTTTGATTCATAAAATGTATATTTTTGGCACCGACTTCAAAAAGTGATTTCATGTTAATATTTCGTCGTTTAGTTGTAACTAAATTAGATAATTATTTTATACCATTTAGTGCATTTGATTTGATTTTTGAGTTCTTATTATTTTATTTGTTGAATTTAATTTTTTGAAGTCGGTTTTATTAATACCTACTTATCCTCTAAGTATCATTAAATTATCTCTCGGGGGCCGATTCAGTATACTTATACCCCCTATAGCCTTTGTTTTTATTTTTATTTATTTAATACAAAGGGGAACATGTGAAAAGTAAATATGAATTTTTAATTCACTTTTCAAGTCATTCCGACATATACCAACCCCTTACGCATATTTCTGCGTAATGATATAACGCTGACAAATACAATTAATATAAATACATAATCAAGACGCACGCCATGTATTTCTTTTTAAACTATTTAACTTCAAAGCTACACATAAAATTATCTATGTTTTACAACTTATTTCATAACCAGCTGCGAAGACCGCCTTCGGCGGGTATCTTACTGTTCAGGAGGCTTCTTGAGTTTTTTGACCCTGAACATTTGTGGGTTTTAAAATAATAATTTAATTTTTTTTTTTTAATTTTATTAAACCAATTATTTTACATGAATTAATGTATATATTGTATTTGAGCTTCGACTCCGGAGATTGCTTCTTCACCATCGGCTGTCCTTGATCATCTTTTTAGTCCTTGTTTTTAATAAGAGGAAAAAACTAATTAAAGAAAAAAACCTCTTTTCCGATAATTATTCCAATTCCATTTTAATTCCCTCTTTTCAATCAATTAAATTTTCTAATTTAATAATCTATTTATAAATTTGACATAAACTATTTGTGAGTTTTAAATGAATGGCTCGCGACTGACAGCTTAAGCTCTTTATAATAGAAGATGACCCTGTAAGAATTTTAAGCTTTAGTCTCAAATCGTTTCTGAGATAGAAGTCCCACAAAATGGCAAATGTTGGCAAAACAATAGACGTAGAAAGTTTAATTTTGATAAATAAATAAATAAATCTTTATTACTCGACCTAGTTAGAGGCATAAGTCCTCGGTGGCCAGGTCAACAAAACATCAATACAAATTAACTACAGAAATTAATAAACATAAATACAAATCAATTAAAAGAAATTAACAATTAACAAACAAGAAAAAGAAAAAAATAGAAATGTATGCTCATTAACAATAACATCATAGATTTCCATCAAAAGACAAAACGTAATTTAAATAATTCCGTCCAAAAACTTGATACCAGGAGCAAACGACGCATTAGACATCCCGACATTTGTCATAGGTTGTTAAGGAAACCTGCTCAAAACCTTAACAAGGATGGTATGACCTTTACATGTAAAAGTCACAGAAAAAAATCTTAAAACACCTTTAAAAATTCGGGATCTCAACGAGTTTTTGTTCAACTTTGCATTATTATTTTCGTATTGTAAATTTTAATTATGGGAAACACTTTGAATAAAAAGATAGTGTAAATTATCTTCTTCTTTTTTTGGACTGCCTCATCAATATCCACTTAATTTACTTTGAATACTCTCCAAAAACATTGGAAGATCTTAGAATATCTTTAGGCTCAAGGAGTTAGGATACATGTAATCTCATGAGAGGGATGGAAGATTCACTGTTTCATTTAAATCTATAAATAACAATTTGCAGATGTTGTTTAACTGCTGAAATTTTGTGGAGCCTTTGGGGATTTTGGCCTTTTATCTCAAACCTGAACTATTAGAAATTAGAGAGTTCAAAATAAATAAATACTAAATTTTTCTTTGTTTTTAATCAAATTTTTAGTAACTTACTCGATCTTTAGTTGAAGAAAAATGTGTTTCACATAGCCATCCTTACATACTAAGGTATATCTCAATCAAAGAACGAAACGCCCATTGAGCAAAAAACGAACACAACGCGTTATTCGTATTATGAGACTTATAAAAATAGCCAGAACGCGTTGTGGCTAACTCAAAAAACCACAATAAGAAATTCGCGTCGATTTTTGAATCACAAGTACTGTCTGATCCACTTTCAATTAATTTTTCAGTCACCAATTTTTAAGATATCATATCGTTTAAGACGACGATATGCTTACTCGAGAGATAATTTTTTTTAAGAAGCTGAGCCTGTTTTGTTTCTTGAAGTAACGTATTGTTCGATACTCAGTAAAAAACTGCGATCAGTACTTTTCTTCATTAACTGACTTAATTTATCACAAAATATGTTCATTTTACTAGCCATAATTAGCAAACAGATGTTAACACTCGGAAATGACATTCAAGAATGAACACAAGCTTGATGGGTGTTTGCAATGGACTCATTGACAAGTTACAACCTGTCCGTCGTATCGTGATTGTATCAGATAACGTTCAGTAAGCGTTGTGGGTTTTCTTAATAACCACAATAGTGGTCAAATATCACGAGAGCCACGATGCTGATTTCCTATCTTTTTGAGTTAGCCACAACGAGTTGTGAACTTTTTTCGCTCACTGAGCGTTTTCGTTATTTGAGCCTAACATACTAACAAAAACGGACGATCATTTGGTAGAAATTTAAGTATATTTTTCCCGATAAAAAGACTATCTTATATATTTTTTTCGAAAATTATATATTTGATTTTTTGACCATATTATCTTAAATATTATTAATAAAGTTGTTGTAGGGAAATAAGGACAATTTTTTATCCAAATAATTTTTATTTTTTGCCAACGATTCGTCATCTTTATTGAATTCCTCAGGGCTCAAATAATTAACTTCCTTGCATATTTGTCATTTTATCAATATCTAGACACACGGAAGTGTGTCAGCCAAGTTCGGAAAAAAAGGCAACGCACCGGCCATGTGTATATTTACACGATCCATTTCAAGCTACTTTCGACCCCCCATAACTCAAAAACTATTAGACTTAGACACTTGAAATTGTGCATGCCTAATAAGACCCACTGGAACAACTAGAATCCCAAATTTCATGAATAAATCTAATATAGTTCTCGAGTTATTAAGCTCTGAAATGTTCCATTTTTAACACTGACTCACTCAATGACTGACTGACTGACTGACATATCAAAAATCTAAAGTACTTTCTCTGATCCTAGAATGCTGAAATTTGGCATACTGGTAGAATTTGGGGTACAATTAAAGGCGAAAATCGAAAAAGCGAAACTTTCACTTTTTCAGGACCTGAAATGAAGGGGTGAAATTGATTATAGGCTTAATTAAAATATAGTGAAAATACAATCAAGCTAGAATTCTGAAATTTGGCATACTGGTAAAGCTTGGAACATTAATAAAGGAGGAAATTGAAAAACCGAAACTTTCCCTTCTTCGGGGTCCGAAATGAAGAGGTGAAATTTATGAAAAACCGACCGGGTTTTTAACAGATATTTTATGAGAAATATTTAATTATTATTAATATAATTGTTTAAATGTAATTATTTAGTTAAATTAAAGGATAAAACTTTTCAAAAATTAATGATATCTGACCAAAAACATAAATGTGAAAAAGAGGCCAAGTTCGGCACAAAAGGCTTCACCGACAAAAGAGTTAAGATCTAAACGGGTACCAAGTTCTATAGCAGTTGCTTAAATCATAGCTATAGGGATGAACAACGATCTTCAATTGATTTAAAAGAAAATTTGTTACGTTCTTTGATATTAAATTTATAACTTGGCAAGTTTTATATCCAACTAAATTGTTTGTAGTATAAAATAAGAACAACTAGATACATTTTAAGCCTGTATTAAATATCATCACGTTAAACGTAATTTATTGACTATTATAACTTGAAGAGTTATAAATTTAATATCAAAGAACGTAACAAATTTTCTTTTAAATCAATTGAAGAACGTTGTACATCCCTATAGCTATGATTTAAGCAACTGCTATGGAACTTAGTACCCGTTTAGATTTCAACTCTTTTGTCGGCGAAGCCGTTTATACCGAACTTGGCCCCTTTTTCACATTTATGTTTTTGGTCAGATTTCTTCTTAGGAAACAAATCAAGTCAGTCATCAAACAGATTGATTTTTGAAATAACGATAATCTGTTTGATGACTGACCTGATATGTTTGATAAGAAGGAATATTGATAAAATGACAAATATGCAAGGAAGTTAATTATTTGAGCCAACAAAGTTGAGGAAAGGTTGTCAAAAAATAAAAATTATTTGCATAAGATATTGTCCTTATTTCCCTACAATAACTTTATTAATTTAATCGATGGACTTAAATATTATGTTTATTGCAAAGAAAGAAACCCGATTCGGAAGTAGTTTGAACCTGTAAAAATCAAAAATCAAATTGAAATTTTCTTTTCGCCGAGAGTAGCAGAATTTTTATAAATTAAAGGAGACAAAAAAAGTGTGTCTTCTGCTGGAATTATAAATTTTTAATTTATTTATAACGAGACTATAGTTTCCAGAGTTTCGCCCTCTTCGTCTATTACAATTGATTCACAGGAATTTATATTCTCGTTACAAATAAATTAAAAACTTATGATTCCAGCAGAAGACACACTCTTTTATTGTCTCCTTCAAATAAAAAATCAATCAACACTTTGGATCAATTTTGAATTAAAGAGAACTAGGGCTGCAATAAACGTCAATGAGGATGAATGTCAATCTGTTAAAGCTAACCCTTATTTCTCGCAAGGCTGTGCTCGAAATCAAGGCAAGCCCACTCACACGAATCCACCATAGGCTATAATTACTTTGGCCCTGTTCGGCTGACCAAACTTAAAGAAGACGGTCTTGTGAAGCTTTGGACAGATTTTAATTAACGATAAAGGCAACGAGAAGCTACATGAACCAAGGAGTCTCTCTAATTAGTGACCTTGCAATTAGGTGAATTACAAGATCCCGGAACATCTGAATTAATTCACAGCTCATATCTTCCCCTGGTTTGGACAGTGGATCGAAAATGGTCGTTGACAGCCGGTGGTGCATTTGCCAACATCTGGCATTGGGAGCTTGCCAATATTTTGTATTTACTTAGAGGGGCAAATAAATGGCTCTGGGGCAATTAAGCAACGATTTCATAACTAGAGGGCTGAGAAGGTCCTTTAGAGCCCTTCTGTTTTAAATGATTCCTCGCTTTATTTGTCTCCATCAAAACGTTAGTGAATTAGCACGCTTTTCTCTAGAGAAATAGCGAAAGCGAGAAGCCCACGAGAGGCGATACTTCAACTGGCGAATTTATTCATAAACATATTTTAAATTAAATTTATGCAGATTAAAAACCCCGGATTTAAAACATAATAAACAGTCAGAGACACAATAAGGAGTGGTAGTGTATAGTGTATGCGATATAGAAGAGAAGTTTATGGGAGGAAGCCACGCGTGAGCAGGATTTTACAGGGAGTCCCTTTTATGCGACCAAAATATAATAAACCAACGTGGAACATCAGTGGCCAGCCGCACCAGTGGAGAGACCACCCACGCACTTGCTTACCTCCTGGCTTAGCTTGCTTACATTTGCCAAGAAATCTTCTCTTTTTTATACTAAAAGGCTCAGACGGCGTAATTGGAATTTAAGAATGAGAAAAAGGCACCGGGGCCTCTAGTTCTTTTTTTCCTCTGTTTCCAAGTAAATAAAGATAAGCGAAAAGAAATGTACCGATAAAAGTTATTTCTCGGCTGTCCAAGCTAGCAGATTCAACCAACGTGGCAATCGATAACCACAAGGCTATCGCATCTTATTGTCTTTAAAATATAAATAAATGAATAACGTAAATAATTTATTAATGAAAGGAATGGATGAGATTTTGAAAAAAATACATTAAAAGAAAATTCAGCATATTTGATAACACGAGGAAGAGAAAATACCGGGTGAGTTTTTTATCTTGAGACAGTCTTATAACTCAAAAACAGTGCATTATATGAAAAAAGTTTCAAATAAAAGTTTATTTATATCAAGGGAAACTAAACCATGCTATTGTTTGTCGACTTAGAACAAGCTTTCAAGGGTATTTCAGGTCATGTTCAGTTTTTTAAATGGAAACCTATATGTTCTGTACCCATTCTGAATCTACAAAAAACAAAATATAGGTCTCCATTTAAAAAACAGAACATGACCTCGAAATACCCTTGAAAGCTTGTTCTAGGTCGACAAACAATTGCATAGTTTAGTTTCTCCCCTGATATAAATAATCTTTTATTTGAAACTTTTTTTTCATATAATGCACTGTTTTTGAGTTATAAGACTGTCTCAAAATAAAAAAACTCATCCGGTATATTTGCAATAGTTTACAAATCAACAAAATTTAAAAAAAAGTCGTGAGCCTCAACAGGATAAGTTCACGTCGTAAGTGAAACTTCTGTAGCTATAGATCTTATTTGTATATAATACGGCCAAAAATTTTATCCCCCATAAAAAATAACACTCCATAAATACTGTCTATTATTAATTGGATAAGTTAATGATTTTATTGATATATTAATTATTCAAAATCAACATTTGTATAAAATTATGATCAATTTTTAATTTTGAGAATGATTTAAATAACGCTATATGAAATTAATATTATTTAAAAATCTTAACATTAATAAAAATAAATGAATAACTATACTTTATGATTAATGGCAATTTTTTTTAGTTTTTTTTATTCGGGATTTTGGATTTAAATATTTTAATTTCACAAGAATTATTTGACGGATTATAGTGGTGTTTCCCGAAGAGGAAATAAAATTAAAAAAATTAAAATTTTTTTAAATTATATTTTGCAGTGTTTTTATTTATCTCTATACATATTTCGGGCTATGAACCCTTCATCAGGAGGTTTAACAAAAGACTTCCACTATAATCCGTCAAATAATTTCTGTGTTTAATATGTTTCACTATAAACCAACACCGCTTTCCCTAAACGTTATTGATAATGCTAGTGATACACAATTAGCGGTGACCTACAGAAGACTGATCCCACTATAATCCGTCAAATAATTCCTGTGTTTAATATGTTTCACTATAAACCAACACCGCTTTCCCTAAACGTTATTTTCATTTCAGGTTTTTGACCTAAGGCAAAAACAATATCCTTAAGATAGCGTAGTGTTAAGAGTCTCGGACTCTGAATCTTAACTGGAGAGGCTATAGGTTCGAATCGCGTCTCAGGATTTGTTTTCAAAATATACCAATATGGTATTTAATTTAATACAGCTGGATGGATCACAATATCACGCATGCGCTGACAGTCTCAATTAGATCACCAACACATTCTTCCTTTCTCTCTCTCTCTTATTTCCCTTACTATGAATCATTTCCCCTTTATCGTAACGAAAAATTTCAAAACAGAAACGTCGCTAAAGAAGTTTCACTTCAAAAATGCAATCTCGTTTCTCATTAAATGAAGGAGGAGGTATCAGCCAAAGTTGGATGCGCCGGGTTCAATAAAACACCCTGAATAAAATGTTTCGGCCTGAATTTATTTGGCCAACTTCAATTTATTGGGAGTTATACAAAAATTGCGGTACACTTATGTGATTGAAACTAGCCTTGTCAAAAATAAGAATTGTAGTTTCATGAAAATTTATACTGTGCTTGCGCCAAAGGTTCAGAGATAAATGTGAAATTCAGGCCGAAACGTTTTATTGAGGGTGTTTTATTGAATCCGGCGCATCTTCATCACTCCTTCATCTAATACAGTTCCATCACAGTCACAAACTCTAACAACAACTCGTTTCTTATTATAACCAGGGTCGCGTCAAGCTGTTTCGCCGCTCGATGCAAAAAACAAAATTTTGATCCCCCAGCTTATAATTATAAATAAAAATGTTTAGTTTTATACAATACGACGAAATGACCATTTTGCAACAGTAGTCATAAATTTGAGAAAATTACAAGATCTTCTCCCCCCCTCCCCCCAACATAGTTTATAACTATTTTTTCATTTGTTCTGTTTCCGAAAAACTTCCATGCCAAGTGAAAAAATTAATACCAATACGAGATATCTTTGTTTTTGTTTTTATACAGCTGCCACCCTAATTGAATTAAATCACAATAACATATATATTTATAACAATTTTTTTCTTTTTCCAAAATTAAATTAGAGATTTAGCATAATGCAAAATACCGACACTTTGTAGCTTTGTTTTTATACCCTAAATGAATACTCTTTAATGTGAGTGCATACAAATCCCTGCTTTTGTATATGCCACTTGCCTCTTTGTCTATTTACTGTTTTTATTCTTAAGATGGCAGCCGTTTTGCCACTCTTTGATGTGCTGCCGTGTGCGGGGCACGCTTGTGCCCTCATTATGACTTAAAAGACTGGAACTTCATCCGTAGGCTCTATCGACTCTGAACCATTCCATGAAGTTTCTTTTTCTTCTTTTCGATGCAGGAGTAATCTTTAATCAATATCATTAAAATAATTTAATTAACCTTTTCTTTTTTCCGATTAAATAGAAAAGAGAAATTAAAAGGTCTAAATCTAAAGTCTCTTCTAATTATTATTTAAAGATGATATCTTCTAAATGTTTTATATATCTTTTTTTTTAATATTAAAGAAGTAAAATTAATTAAATGTTCTTAAATTTAACAAACAAAAATCTTATTTTCAAAAGTAACTAATTAATATTAATAAGTGAAATTTAACAAAGTTCAAAAGAAAAATAAATAAAGTAAAAAGAAGGATATCATTGTCTTAGAAAACAACAACAAATGTTTAATTGAATTTAATAAATTAATTTGGTGTGAAGGTTAAGTACTTAAGGCAATATTTTTTTCTCGAAATATGAATAGAATTTTCATATTTTGCTGGTAATTTTAATTAAGGTAGTTCTTTCACAAAGGCAAAAATTCAAGAAGTCTTTGAAACTTGGAATATAAGTCGTTAAAAGCATAATACACATACTTACTGTAAAATTTGAAGACGATTTATCACACCAAAAATGAAATAATTGGAATTAAAAATGACATTTTTTACATATGGTAGATAGGGAAAGGGTGGGGAAATGATCATTATTTTATTTTTTTTCATTGAAGGACTTTCACCATCTTGATGAAAAACTAACATATATTCGGAGTAACTTAAAAAATAGAATTGAAATTATTTGTCACGTAGTTTTGATAAAAAATAAAAAAAACAAACATATTTTTAGTGGAGGGGATAAGACTTGGAAACAATCCATTCATAAATAGAATGTAGTAGCGTAAAATGTAAAGTCACGTTAAAAAAAGCATAACCTAAAATTTTAGTTCCGTCCATATTTATAGAGTGGTTACGAGGCTAAAACTTTTTGTGTAGATTGTTGCGAAAGAACCTCCTTAAGTAGTAGTGAAATTTCTGCAATTTAAGTCTATTAAATAAAATATAATTATAATCCTAAAAATTGATTTAAGAGCAAAAATATGTATATACAAAGGTGTAAGTAGTTTTTCACTAAAAGCAATCCATCATTCCTTTTTTTGAAAATAACTAAAAAAATATTACGGAGTCGGGTCGTCGAGCTTTTACTAAAACTAAAACTGTAGAAGGCACCAGTAATTTAGTGAATTTATAATATTCAGAAAAATAATCCTTAAAATTCAATATAAGATATTTACGTACCGATGTCTTGAGAGAAGCTTCTCTCGATATCTAAACCGATCTTATTTAATCAATTTCAATATCTATAAGTTCCAAAGACCTGTTTTTATAATAACACAAATAATAAATAATTTCAATTAAAGGTTTTATTTAAGTTTTAGAAGTTTTAGAAACTTTTTAAAATTCACCTCTATGTCACAAATCAATATTTCGTTTCATATGACTTTTTAAACTTTTTTCAAAGGCATCTCGTGCTTTCAAAAAACATCGTTTTATAGACGGTTTTCGGTGTTTTTGACGATTTTCTCAAAAAGTACTAAATCGATTTCGTTCAAAACTAAATTAAATTATTAATAATTAATTGTTTTATAATATCTATTAATTTCAAATTTTTTTTAAATTTTCAACGGAGTTATTAGCGTATTTTCAAATTGGCTTTCAAATAAACTACCCTTTAAAATAAAAATTTCCTAAAAATAATTATTTGATATAAAAGATAAATGAAAATAACTCATGGATATGAAATTTCAATAGATTTAATCCAATATGTAATGAGGAAAAAATAAAACCGTTTGGTATTTCTAGCCGACTCGCTTCCCGCGAGAAGAAATTGACTGTTTTTATAACATTTCATTTATACTACGAAATTATTATTTGAAATGCTATTTTATTATATTAGATAAGTATTGTGAACCTCCATATAGATGAAATTGATTAAATAGCATCACTTTCTTTCTTATTTATAATTCTTTGGTCTGTTTTATCAAGAGGCCGGTTCGCAAGCCTCCCGGCTCCCGGAATGAGTAGGACATTTATTATGAATTCAACAAGTCCATTCAATCCACAGTTTTGATATATCTTTTAACATTATAATTTAATATATTTAAATGTACGATTATATAATTTAATATATATATATAAATAAAATAAATAAAGAAAAAAGATATTATATACAAAAAGCTTTGGTCTGACAACCACGAACCCAAGATTCAGAGCAAAGCCATAGTATCGTATTATTAGTTTTAAATAAATAATTTTAGTATTAAATAATTAAAAAATTATTTATTATTTTATTATAAAAGCAAGGTATTGTCAACCTGAGATAAATAAAATTGATAAAATAGATCTCTATAAATCTAATTGAGAGAAGTTTTTCAGAATGAGAGAAAGTCCCCTACTATATCATCCAATTATTTATTATGGATTTTATTTTACTGATTATTATTATGAAATCATCAAATTGGTAGTACCTCCTTCAGTTTTAAAATAAATTTATTTTTTCAAATATTCTCAAAATCAATATATATAAAATATACACTACTGGGCGTGATAAGAGAGGCTCGCTCCAAGGGCTCAAGAATCTGAAAACTAATATTATCTTATTAGTATTGAATAAATAATTTTATTTTTAAATAATAAAAAGCAAGTTTATTTAAAAAGACTTCTGATAACTACGAATTTAACGAAAGTGAAGATTGCTATTTTTAAATTCTTCTTTGATGAAAAAGATACATACTATAGTAGTAGACCAAACCGTGAATTTTCTTCTTGCAATTGATCTTTTACCTATAAATATTTTAAATTTCTTTTTCTTTATCAGTCCTGTTTTTATTTCTTTTAGAACATCTATGTACTAACTTACATACTAAATGACATTTTGACAAAATCATTAATATATCGTAAAATATAATTTTTTCGATGTTTCTTCATTAGGGCTATTTTTGTAGACCAAAACGCCATGAGTTTGCTCAATTTTGCAAATGAATTTTAAACCAGTTCCATCCAACCGATTGAGCCGAAATTTTGCACACAGTTTTACTGCTAGTGACAATAGAATCTAGTAAAGTCAGTTATGTATTTTTTTTATAATTTACATGTACTTTTAACCATCTTACATTTGCGCCTAGTGCTTATACAACAGTATGTATTCTTAAGCACAGAAGAGGAATACCCTACAGGCGTTGAGTATTTTACTTTCATTTATCTAGAATGAATGAAGAAATTTTCGAATGATATTTGAATCTTGCATCCTAGACCAACCAGACCATACATCGATCATTTATTTTGAATTTATAGGGACGTCATTACTTCAGCGCCAACTGGCTACGAAAATATAAGCTTTGGGGGATGAGGAGGGGGAACCGCGACCTAAAATGCTGTATACCTACTTCCACTTGTACTTCCAAATATTTCCAAGTACTTCCAAATATTTCCAAGTAATTCCAAATATTTCCAAGTACTTCCAAATATTTCCAAGTACTTCCAAATATTTCCAAGTATTCCAATTATTTCCAAGTACTTCCAAATATTTCCAAGTACTTCCAAATATTTCCAAGTACTTCTAAAATACTTCCAAAGAGATGTACACTTACTTCCAATCGCGTATCACCCCTCGGGGGATGATTTATTAAACTTCCAAGACAAAGAGACTCGCTCACGGCCCCGTGCGTTCTTATATCTATGATATATACCAGGGGTGGCCACTAACCTTAACTTTGGGAGCCGCAAATTTATAAAACTGTTTCAAAGCGACCCACATTGTTTGGAGATTAATAATTAATGGTTTAGACACCTTTTTTTTATTTTATAAAATATAAATGAAATAACAATTATTTTTTATAACATTACAAAAATGATTTTTGTATTATTATTTTTTTAATTTAATTATTATACAGGGTGTGGCATAAAGATCTACCACATTTTGAAGAGATATAAAAAAATGAAAAAAAATTAACTAGAAAAAAACTAAATTAATTTTTCAAAATAAAATAAATGAAATTTTTTTAAATGTATTTTTAACAATATCAGACAAAAAAGTGGGGGGGGGGGGGCTCAAAAAAATTCTAGCCCTTTTGATCAAACTCAACCAAATTTTGTGTACATATTCTGTGAATCCCCAGAGGCTAGAAATGCAAAAACTAACCAAATTTTGTATACATAGTTTGGTCGAAAGGGCAAGAATTTTCATTTTTGACCCTCCCCCCCATTTAAGGTGGTTAGTTTTTGCATTTCTAGGCCGCTGGGTATACAAAATTTTGGTTGATTTTGGTTAGAATTTCCAATTTTGGCCATTCCCCCGTTTTGGGTGGTTAGTTTTTGCATTTCTGGCCTTCTGAGGGTCCACAGAATATGTATACAAAATTTGGTTGAGTTTGGTCGAAAGGGCTAGAATTTTCATTTTTAACCCCCCCCTCTCCTTTTTTTTGTCTGATAATGTTTAAAATACATAAAAAAAAATATTTTATGTTTTTTTCAAAAATATATTCAGTTTTTTCCTAGTTAAATTTTTTCATTTTTTTATTATTCCTCTTCAAAATGTGGTAGATCTTTATGCCCCACCCGGTACTTTTTAGAATCAGTATTATTCAAGAGGGTTCAAGAGCCGCACGAGATTGACTGAAGAGCCGCATGCGGCTCACGAGCCACGTTGTGGCCACCTCTGATATATACTATAATTCAATATTTGCCCCAATTTTCCCAAATTATTTGAATAAATAAACACAAGAGAGCGTTACCTTCGGAAGTAGTGCTTCCTCTATGTTTAACGTACGGTCCCTATTTCATTGTCACAATAATAGTAATATAATTTTTAAAAATAGGTTTCTGAGCCATATTACCACCTTCTCTTTTATATTTATTCCGGATTGAAATTAATAGAGAGTCTGGAAAGTTAATGTGTATAGAGAATTCTATAACTAACTTTTATTATAGAATATTTATATAAATAAAAAAATTAAAACAACCCGAAGGAGGGATGGTTTGGAATAGATAGAATAAATTGTGGCCAAGGCGACATCGATCGGTTCTTATTGGATTAGCCTGCAGCAGGCATACAATAGTATATAGTTATGGTGTTACAGCCGGGCCAGCAATAGCGAATTGTTATTAAACCTCTCCCTTAAAGATACAAAGCCGGACACAATATGCCCAGACTTTTTCTCTATATCATGTTCACTTTTCGGACGTGGCTTTTCTCTCTTCCTGCGTCTTAGACATCCCCTTTGTCACGCATTTCCTTTCATTTCAGTTTTTTCTTCCAATCTAATAAATAAAATAAAATTAATTTAATAAATAGAAAAAAAAAATACTCAACTCTTAAACAAAAAAAGAGTGATTGGATAAATGAATCTTTTCGCTTAATTGGCCAATTCTTTTTTTTAGGGTTATTTAGAAATGTACCGAGTTCGAGTAATTCTTTGTTTGAAGAACCCGATTAGCTTTTATGGAGCCTCATTTTCTTTTTCACCCTCTTTCCTCTTCCAACACTTTCATTCTTTTTTTTCACTCAAATAAAATTGAATAATTATCTTGTAAAAGAAGCGAAAGATGAAATTAAAAAAAAAAAAAAAAAAAAAAATACGGAACTTTTTAGTCAGATATAAAAATCGATTTAAAAATTAATTTTTCGAAAATTTATTATAATGAGTAAAAAAAAGTTACACGAAATTGAATTTCTTTTTAATTTACAAAGAATTCAAATAATAAATGATAGCAGCGACATCGTATTAATTAATTGCTTTGATCTTCCATTTAAGAATGGAATTGAAGTAATTAAATCGGAGTGGAAACTTTAGAACATTGAAATTTTTATCATTTGGAAACCAACGAATCATGAAACATGGAAAAAGGAAGCTTCATAAAATCACTTAAGCAAATTCAAAGGCTATTTTAATCAAATTTAAGACACAGTTAATCACAAATCTTGAAAATTTAATTTTTATTATTATTATTATTATTTAATATAGAATGGCACAACGATGACGATTAAATGATAAAACCTTGGTTAAATATTCTTTTCCCTTTTATTTCAGTTCTTTTGTATTCACCTATCATCAAAGTTACATTATCTTCTGTTTTCTATTATTATTATACCAGCTGCAAAGCCCGCCTTCGGCTGGCTTCTTGCTACTCGCGGCGCCGAACATCCCTTCGAGAGACAGAGTCCAATTCTTGTGGAACATTTTAGAATGATTCCGAAGTTTCTAGAAGCTTCCAGAAAGTCTACGGTAGATAGAGTACTCAGGGGTAGAGTCATAAGTGGGCGAAACCGGACAAACCAAGTGAGTCCTTACTGCTTTATTATAAAATATTAATTAAATTATTATTATTTTACTTTATCCATAGCGTAGTATGGATAAAGTATTGGAATCGGTCTCGTTTTATTTTTATTATTACTTCAGAGTAATCATTGTAGTTCATCGGACTATAGCTGCTTTTTAATGACAAAACCGAACAACTTTAGGATGCTCTGAACGGTATGTTTCCTTTCCGTTTTATTTGGAGTCTTAAGCTGCATCGCATATAAAAAGAAATCAATGAGGTTTTTTCTGTTTGATGCAAATAAACATCGTCTTTAGACGAGCCCTACATTCGAAAGGACCTTTGTTTTTACGTCCTTAGACGACTTTTGTTTGGGCCTTAGAGGACTTTTGGTTTGCGTCCTTAGACGACTTTTATTGGTTGAATCCATCGCGAACTCTTAATTCGGGGTGAATTGTTTTCTCATAGCGGACAGAACAATAAAAAATAACCTAGGAGTGACTCCAATGGAATTCGTTATTACAATAAAAACAAACCTTCACTTGTAAATCATTTACTTTCATTTTAACATCTATGCAAATAAATATCATAGTATTAAATAAAACAGACAGGCCTTCTATAGAATATAAATGTGAAAGTAATAATTAATCGAGAAAGAATTTAATTTTTAGGACAGAATCTATGATTTTAATAGAAATACTATTAAATTGCGATATCAGAGGATTCATCCTTCCAGGAGTCGAACCTGAAGAACTAACTTGCTTTCCGGGCAGTCAGTTCACACCCTCGAGACAAAAAACTCCCCTCTGAATCGCAATATTTGATGTAAGCATAGAAATTCTTCACTCCATTAATATATAACGGAAATTAAAAAATTTAGCTTAAAATGAAAAAAGTTTTTCATACAAGTCCTCCTATTTTAATATAAAGTAAAGATTTGAGCATCTCATTTTTGAAAAGAGTTGGAATGTTTTTCAAAAATGAGCTCGGGTTCAGATTAACAAATCAATTTTAAACGAGAAAGAATTTAATTTTTAGGACAGAATCTATGATTTTAATAGAAATATTATTAAATTGCGATATCAGAGGGGATTCATCCCCCCGGAAAGCAAGTTAGTTTCTCAGGTTCGACTCCTGGGGGGATGAATCCCTCTGATATCGCAATTTAATAATATTTCTATTAAAATCATAGATTCTGTCCTAAAAATTAAATTCTTTCTCGTTTAAAATTGATTTGTTAATCTAAACCCGAGCTCATTTTTGAAAAACATTCCAACTCTTTTCAAAAATAAGATGCTCAAATCTTTACTTTTATATTAAAATAGGAGGACTTGTATGAAAAACTTTTTTTCATTTTAAGCTAAATTTTTTAATTTCCCTTATATATTAATGGAGTGAAGAATTTCTATGCTTACATCAAATATTGAGATTCTGAGGGAGTTTTTTGTCTCGAGGGTGTGAGCTGACTGCCCGGAAAGCAAGTTAGTTCTCAGGTTCGACTCCTGGGGGGATGAATCCCCTCTGATATCGCAATTTAATAATATTTCTATTAAAATCATAGATTCTGTCCTAAAAATTAAATTCTTTCTCGTTTAAAATTGATTTGTTAATCTGAACCCGAGCTCATTTTTGAAAAACTTTCCAACTCTTTTCAAAAATAAGATGCTCAAATCTTTACTTTTGTAATAATTAATATTCTCTCTGTTCTATTTGATCAGCACATATGTTTATTTCACTTTTACTCTTGGGTTGTGTTTCCCCACCGCCATCTATTGGGCGATGCTTTCGTGTGGTTTGTCCACAACACATAATATATATAACAAATATAATTGTATAATGAATATATATATATAATTTATTTAAACGAAAAAACAATTCCAGAAGTTACTTGCAGACTTAAGCAGGATGGAAGGGCCAAATTTAATTTTTTTAATAATTTTTAAAGAGGTGTCGGTTCAAGGTGAAACATTTTTAAATAATAAATAAGGAAACAAAAATTCAAGGGAATGGTAATAAGTAAGTAAATTTGTGAAGTCTATCTTGAAATTTTACTTATTTATTATTTAATTTTTTAATTTAAATTTGACCACATTAGTTTGCAAGCAGCTTCTGGAATTTTTTCTTTTTTTAAATAATTTTTCTTGTATTGCTTCATATAATTAATATTATATAATTTATTTCTTTGAGAGTATAGTTTCGAAGGTATTTTTAATTATAAATATTTTATCTGTTATTTTTCTTATGGTGTCATTTACCCTATTGGCTATAGAAAATTTGTTTTGTTGTTATAGCAAACTAGCTTCAAATGTCTGTTTACATGATAAAGTCATCCAGCTAGATAGTCACTAAGTGAACCTCTGGCATGTGGCCAAAGGGTTGATAGTCTTTTAGTTTGAAGTTTCTGAAATGCAACCGGCATAGCAAGATGGCGTTTGGTCAACCCTTTTCACCTCATATAGCAAAGACAAGAGCTGTTTAGACTTTGTAAAGGGTAAGAAGTTAAAGGTTCGCAAAAAAAAAACGCCTGGTACTGAATAGAAATACCAGATTTCTTGGGGTAGATGTAATATAGATGAAATCTCATATTAAATTAATAAAATATAAATTGCAAAATAACCCAAAAAGACCAAAACTCATAGCCGTAGTTAGGGGGGGGGCAAGGGGAAGTGGCCCCCTCAAGACTCATTGCCCACCCCCTAAAAAAAATTGAAACTCCATTATTACGTTATTTAATTTTGAAATTGTAATCCTTTCTAGCTACTTAAATAGTCATCGGAACGAATTATAGATAATATGAACTTTCTTATAGGAAATTAAAATATCAAAATGTTTCTTCATTAGAGTTTTTTAATATGTAACTAGAATATTTAGGACGCGCTAGAGCGGTATTTACAGTATTTAACTTTCCACATAAATTTCACCAATACTGCCTAACCCATTAAGATATACGCCGCCTCCGTGGTCTAATGGTCAGAGTAACTGACTGGCAACCCGGAGGTCCCGGGCTCGATTCCCGGCTATGCTCAGAAATTTTTCTGTAAGTATAGGGTCTGGAACGGGGTTCACTCAGCCTCGTGAGGATAAATGAGTAGCTGCTTGATTGAGAAGTAGCGAATCTCGGTTAAGAAAACTGAAACGAAGGTTGTAGATGTGCGTTGAGCTAACCACTTGACCCCTCGGTACTGTTTCCAATTAGGACAGCAACCAATTCAGTAGGCCAAGACCCATGAAGGGTTGTCGAGCCAGAGATTTATTTATTTTCATTAAGATATACAAATTTATATATTGACCAGTTAATCAGGGAAGCAAGGGGGGCAGTGGCCCTCTACAAAACTCATCCCCTCCCCTAGAAAAATTTAAACTCCATTATTACCTGGCATAACTTATGTATTTCTCATTAAATTATTTCGTTACTTCCAAAATTTGTCAATTCTACTAATAAGTTGATATCTAATCGGATTACCGAAATTGAAATCTTGTAATGGCTAATCAACTGGCCAGCTATCCCCCTATGAAAATTCCTTAACTACGCCAATGCCAAAACTTATAATTACATTTAAAAATTTTAATTAAATTGTAGCCTTCTATATACACAAAATTAGAAATTAAGTAAAGGATTCTATAGAATTTAACGTGAAAATTTCCTCAAGTGGTTAATCATTCAAATTCTAAAGAAAATTTCCCAGGGGACCGATGAGGGACCTAATTGAATTCGAGAAACCAAGATCAGATCCTTTTTCGGGCTATAGCCTCTTAGTCAATTATTAGTTTTATTACATGAGCATAAAAACCGATGGTTGAATGTGACGGGCGGTTGTGAATTTATTGGACTCGCTTCGGTAAATAGAACACCGGGCGGGAGATTACTCTTATCGGGAACAAAGGGCCCAGTCATCAGCCAATATTGCTTTCCTCCCGATCAGCCATCATTATTTATTTCCGACTTCTTCAACAATATATAAGCTTCCATTCAGTGTTCGAATGCGCTTATCCAAGAAGTATTCTTTAGGAAGAAAATTTATAACTCGAATAAAATCCGAGAACTTAAAAAAAAAAAATTATTCCATTTGGTAAAAGAAAAAAAAATGCTAAAAATATTTTTAAAAACAATTTTGGATGAGAATTCGATTCTTTGGAAATTGGAGATATCTATTCGATTGTGAATAAAATATTTCATACATGTTGTGTAAATGGCTTAATTAAACAGTTATGAATTTAAAATAGCTTAATATTACATGTATATACTACTCACTGGATAAATAATATTAGTTTTACTTAGAGAAAGTGGTGTAGGTTTTAGGTGAAACATGATATTAATTAATAAAGTAAAGGGTGTGTAGTTTCACAGTGAATGACTGTGAAATTACACACTCTTTACTTTATTAATAAATAATATTAGATATGCTGATGACACAGTGTTGATTGCTGACAATATATGTGATCTTCAAGGGTTAATTGATGTGGTACGAAAATACAGTGCAAATATGGGTCTTAACATCAACAACCAAAGAACAAAATATATGATAGTGACTCGTAATCCAGAAAACTTTAGAACCGCCAGTATAACATCCAAGGTTTATTGATAGAAAGAGTGAGTAGATTTAAATATATCGGGACGTGGCTTTGCGAGGACTGGACATCAGATTTGGAGATAAAATACCGAATAGAAAATGCCCGGAGTGCATTCATGAAGTACAAGAACGTTATGACAAACTCGGAATTGGATTTCGGCCTTAGGATGAGGTTTATACAGTGCTATGTTTGGTCGGTTCAGTTATATGGGATGGAGATCTGGACTTTAAAATTTAATACTATCAATAAAATAGAGTCCTTTGAAATGTGGATTTACCGTCGAATACTCAAAATACCATGGACGGCACGGATAACGAATGAGAATGAAAAAAAAAACTGAATACTTAGGGCATATTATGTGAAACTCGAAGTACCAGCTATTACAACTAATTATTGAGTGAAAGATTGATGGAAGGAGAGAAATTGGTAGGAAGAAGATTCCATGGCTGCGCAATCTTAATATATATGAAATCTCGTGTCACAATGTTTGTGCTCAATGGACTCCTAAACCACTGAACCGATTATAATAAAATTCGCACACCATGTGCAGTTCGATCCAACTTGAGAGGTAGGATAGTTTAAATCTCAAATTATAGTCGCAATTTTAATTTATTGCTAATTATTTGTCTGTTATTATTTGACAGTCACAATTTCCAAATGATTCTAACAGATGTCGATACCTTTCGACTGGGTTGAGTAAGTAATCAATAGATGGCGCTGCTATGGTAAATCTACGAACGTGTCATATAAGCTACATTTTAACAGCATAATTACCACGTGTTGTTGACGCTATAAAATTAATTAAATTTATTTTGTAGTGAACGAAATACCGTATAATTCAAATATTTCCACTTTTTAAATTTTTGGTGTTAGCATAGCCGGCCACATAGATTGACCATAAATATGCGAGTACAATTGCAAAATGATCCATCAGCACAAATATTTTCCGAACAACTACTAGATATTGGGAACGGTAAAATAGAACTGCAACCAAATACGCGATGCATTAAACTACCAGACAATTTTTGCACTGTTGTTCAGGATAAAAATGAATTGATTCAGAGTATTTTCCCGGATATACAGAATAATTATTTGAATCATGAATGGCTCAGTCAACGGGCGATTTTGGCAGCCAAAAACGTTGATGTTGACGAAATTAACTTCCAGATACAACAGTTGTTACCAGGCGATCTGATGTCTTTTAAATCAATCGATACTGTTGTTGATGAAAATGAAAGTGTAAATTTTCCGATTGAATTTTTAAATTCATTAGATATCCCTGGAATGCCACCACATAATCTTCGATTAAAGATTGGTTCCCCTATTATTCTCCTCCGTAATTTGAATCCACCTCAATTATGTAACGGTACGCGTTTGGTCATCAAAAAGATCACCGGAAACATTCTTGAAGCAACCATTTTGGCTGGGAAGTTTAAAGGAAAAATGGTCCTGCTGCCACGTATTCCGATGATACCATCAGATTCTACCATACCCTTCAAAAGGCTACAGTTTCCAATTCGTTTAGCTTTCGCCATGTCTATAAATAAATCTCAAGGTCAAACAATGTCCATTTGTGGTTTAGATTTGGAAAATCCATGTTTTTCTCATGGGCAACTATATGTTGCGTGTTCACGTGTTGGGAAACCGTCGAATCTATTTGTGTTAGCTAAAGACAGGTTAACCAAAAACATTGTGCACCGATTGGTGTTAAATTAAATTGAAATTGAAAGTATTTATAATTCAAAAAAATAGATATTAATGTTTAAAAGTTTAAGACTGTCTGCCTTGCCTACCTCATTCATGAGTTTAAGCGTCACATGTTATTTACTGTATTATACTGTAATATACTTATTTGTTATAAAATTAAATGGAAATAATAAATCTGATAAATTTTTATTTTGTATTGATTTCTGCTTAATATCAAGTGTAAGAACATTTTAATTAATTGTGTTCAACGTACTTCCCCTTCAAATCTCAATCCAGTGAATTTGTATACCAACATCAACATTTTCGTCTTTGTTCGTAAATAATTTCATTGTACTAAAGGGTTATAGTAGTAGAAAGTCAAATAAGGAGATCACCATATTTTTTTACAAATACTATCTGTGTGAAAAAGCATAGTGGACTCCGTGACTGATGTTCTCTTATCGTTCCTCTTAGATTGTTTACTATAATGTAATATAACAAAAACTTTAGCCACAGCAACGCGTGGCCGGGTCAGCTATATATATATATATAAAAAAAAAACAATTTACATAAAAGGTAATCAATTTTGGACACCTCATACTTTCATTCCGAGACGCCGCCCGCCAGGGCAACCCGCCCGGAGGGCCTAGTTGGGACAGGCGTGCCGGAGGCACGCCGGGTACGCTAGTATATAATAAATTGGACGGGGATACGGACGGTGTAAGGCCTGATATATGTCTCAAGGAAATGGAAACTGTGATCGCAAACTTCCATTAATGGATAGGCATACGAAGAAGAAGAAGATACTACTCAGGCTTAATATTAAATATTACCCCACTGGAGGCGGCCCTCTCGCTAGCTAGGGTGCTTAGCCTGCCGGCCTCTTGCTAGCCTCCTCTAATCCCCTTCAATCCCACCAACCCTATACATGCCCTCTGGACTCTCTCCTCTTCCCCTAACTCTGATCACCCTCTGTACCTCACCAATCCGGGTAGTGGATTAATTCTTTTTCCATTCATGTATGTACTTTGTAAAGGGAAACAAAGAGGTTGTCCTCTTTGTTTCTCTTTATGAATCAACAACTCTGCTACTCTCGGCAAATTTTCAATTATATGTACTTTGTATTGATAGTCTACAAATTTGGTTGAATTTGGTCCAAAGGTCTAGAACAGGGGTCGGCAATCTTTTTTAGTAGTCGGGC
This sequence comes from Forficula auricularia, assembly GCA_024734495.1. Classification (NCBI taxonomy): domain Eukaryota; kingdom Metazoa; phylum Arthropoda; class Insecta; order Dermaptera; family Forficulidae; genus Forficula; species Forficula auricularia. Next base: position 27,515 of record JALMQS010000246.1, read on the forward strand.
ATATCTCTGAAATATAAAAGTTCGGCGGGCTCCGCCTATGCACAAACAGATATCTCTAGTAGTTGAAAATTTTGATTCTCATCAATTAATTCATCTAGTGCCGTATATATTTCTTTGGTCAAAATTAAATTTAAGGTTTGATCATTTTACATAAATTGTACAATTATTAAAATATTTACTAGTTTTTAGAATTTAGATTTTTGAATGTGGGCACCACGTTGCCGACCCCTGGTCTAGAATTTTCATTTTTTTCACCCTCCCGTCCATTTTGAGTGATCTATTTTTACATTTCTACATCATTAGAGGTCCACACATTATGTATACAAAACTTGGAATTTAAATTTTTTAACTCCTATTTTGAGTGGTAAATTTTTGCATTTCTACTCTTCTTGGGGGCCTACAGATTATGTATACAAATTTTGGCTGAGTTTTTGGTTCAAAGCGTTAGATTTTTTTTTTTGACGAATTTTCTTGAGGGGTTTTCTATCATAACTTTTTTTGAAATGTGTAGAGCCAACATTTGCGGCAATTAGGAGCAATGTACAGACAAAACTTTAATTTTATATTTAGTAATTATATAGATTAGTGGAAATGTATTGGATATTTTAATATTAACTAAAAATTATATAAAGAGTTAAAAATAAAATATATTATTTGTTATTTCTTTGAGGAATCTTGATTATTTTTGTAAAAAATATTTAATTAATTAATCATTACTACTCAGAACATTACAATATTAATTTTTTTATTTCTTAAGATCTCAACTTACCGAGAAGGGTTATCATATTCAGACGCAAACACTCAGCATTGCGATGAAACTAATCAAAACTTGTTCCTAGATCCCGAAACTTGTTTATGTAACAAAATCCCAAAAGGTGAAATTTGATGAATCTATAATTTAGACGCCGGCAGCGACTGGTTCTGACAAATTCCCAGATTGGAAAGATAAAAATGAAATTTATTGAATTCACTTCTTTTTAACCTATCTATTAATAATTTCTTGTTTTTAGGGTTCTATTCTAAAGTAAAACAAGACACTATCTATTAGTGTCGCTACAATATCTGTCACCCTCTCTGTCAGTCGTAAGCTAAATAAGATTCAAACTTGAAATTTAAAAGCTATGTGTATTCAATTTTTCCAGAAATCAAAAATTGCATTAAGATTTTATTCGATGATTATTTCGGGACATATTTTTGATGGGGCTAAAATAGTACATCTAAGTTGATCAAAACCTGCATCCACAGGTACTTTTGACTCTGATCAAGCTCCTAAATAAAATCTCTTCCTCTTTTTCTTTTTTCACAATACAGGAGTCGGTTAATTCTAGCCTATAGAAAGACTGCACTAGCTTGGTGTAACTCATTTTTGGATAAATATCATAAAAATAGACATTTTTATGGTTTTTGTTTCGGGTTTTCTACTCAGGCAGAGTATGACGAGTCTTTAATAATAGAATTAACCAATAATATGTGTGCTGGTTTTCATATATTATATATATCAAGGGATTTGTTGTTCACCCTATTCGCAAATGTATTTGATAAATTTTCTCATTTTATACTAATGGCTTGCAAGTTGTGCACGCAGGGATTGCTTTCCCATTACTTTTATTAATATTAGAAAGCCCTGAAGGAATTAGAAGAGAATGGTAATTTTAGAATAGGTCGTTAGATACTTATACTTTCGTTAAAACATATTCCATTCCACTCACTAATTTATCTAACTTATCTTAATGTTTTATCTACTCTTATTAAACGAGCAAAAATTGTATATTTATTTATATATTTATTTATATATTTATTTATTTAAATATATATTTGTATCTGTTCTATTTTGAAAACGGCCCTACCGATTTTGATGAAACAAAATCTATTAACAAGTTTTGAGGATGAGAAAACGATCTGGCTAGGTCTGGACCTCATCAAAATTCATTTTAATTGATTTTTTCTTAATTAAAGTAATTATTGATAGATGAAAATCTCAGTAAAAAAAATTTATTTGACGCATGTCAGATTAGAACCAGAGACTTCTTGCATCAGAGGCATAGACTTAACCAGTAGACCATAGAACAATTTTAAAAATCTTTGCTTTTTACTTTTACTAAAATGAATATTTTTGAATTAGACTTTATTATAAGTGTGGAAATAATTGAATATATTATATATAGCTATGTATTTTATAAATAGAATTTATTGAATAAATTTGAAATATGTATAATTGAATTAAGCTGAAAGAAAGACAACAATTAATATACTATATATATTTGTATTTTTTTTAATTTGAAAACGGTTCTCAAATAAAAATCGACATTTTTATCAGAATTTTAAATTAAAAATAATATTAAAATAAAGCTTTTAACTGAAGAAAAAAGTTACCGAGCATCGCTCGGTGCCTCCAGGTACTATAATATTAAATGAAAATAACCTAACATGACTTGAAGACTTCACGCAACTTTCCATACACCTGTCCAACTTTCCCATAACTACATAACAAACAAATAGATATTGATTAATAAAAAAATGGGTAATATTGCGAGGTGTTTTTTTTTAAACCCATCTCGCAATTTTACACAATTTTTTATTATTATATAAAAATGTTTCACCTAGAACCAACACCTATCTCCTTAGAAGTTGAAAAATTGATGTATGTATTGATGGAAATATTATATTTCTAAGTTAATTCGATGACGACATTTTTTCATATATTGAATGCAAAATTTATAATAATATTGAATGCAAAATTCCTCTTATATTAGAATTAATGGCTTTTGATTGCTTATGACCAACATCTATGACTATAAGGTTTTGACTAATGGAGTAGTTCTTTTCAAATTTTTAATAATTCTCTGTTTACGTTATTTTTTATTTAGTATTTTTTTCAAAATTCCCAAAAAGTACTTGAAACATTTTGCTAAAAAAATTAATGAAAATCAAAAAAACTCATTTAGTAAACATAATAAAAATGATATTTTATAAGATATTAATTATTTTTACAAAAATGATAATAGTAAACGATTTTTACTGAAATCTAATTAGCACAATATTTAGGTACCAAATAAGAAATTTTGTTTTTACATTATTATATGATTTTGAGGTACAATCTTTTATCCCACATACAGTCAGTCACTCACAGACATTTATATATCCCTAAAAATGTTATTTTTATATTATCACTAATATAAAGAAATTTCCATAGGCCTTAAAGCCGTATTGCTATTTAAATTATCAACATTGAAAAGTCCTTTTAGAGAAATTTCTGAAAACTAAAAATACCACTAGTAGTTCAATTATAATTCTCTCATCTTTTTGAGAGCACTACCATTACACAAAATCTAACATTAATTACCAGGAAGTAAAAATATTTTAATTACTAAATTGTTAAGCATATGTAGATAATTATTATAAAAATAAATATATAATTTTGTTTTAGAACAATCAGTAAAAATTCATACAGAAAACTTTCCCAAAAAATCTTATTTTCAAATAAATCTTTTATTTAAAAAAAATTTAGTTTCATTTTTTTCATTATATGCTATTACATATTATTACAATTTTACATATAGGTAAATTAAATATCATCGAAATAGATTTCCAAATTTAGAATACGATTCTTTCCAAAGAATTCTTATTATTCGAACTAAAAGTCATATTAATCTCTTATTAATTCAAAAAATTCTAATAGTTCTATTTGACTTCGTGAGAAAGTTATTCTTAAATTGTTTTAATGAACGATCTTTCAATTAAAATGAGACCTCTAATTCAAAAACAACCAGAAAAAAGTAGAGTAAAATTTCTCGAATGAAATTCAAAGGAAATGAATTCATTTATTTATCTAATGTTAATTAGTTTCACATTTTTTGATATGACTCTTAGAAAAGACAAAGTTAAATTACACGCTTAAATTTCTTTAAAAAATCTTATCTGATACAGAATTATCAACATCATTATGATTAATATTAAAACTTTAATTAGAAAAGTTTATAAAAAATGTATAATATATATGTATATGTATATATGAAACTGTAGAAGATTTGATACCAATGCAAATACATAAATATAATTAGATTCAACATAATATAAGAATTTAGATTTATTCTTGGGAAGAATCTTCTGAAAGCTCTCTAGATAATATTTTATAAAACGTCAAGAGAAAGTAATTCCGTTTATCTTATCAATGGTTTTTCCATTAAGATGCTCCAGGCTACTTAGCTTTATAAATTTTCATTGGTCAAATATTTGCTTTTATCATGAATTTACTAGAAATACTTTTGTCTTCCTTTATTTGGACATATTTAAAGAGACTGATAAAAGAAAATATAGATAATTTTCAACAGAATCACTCTTTTCATAAATTCTTTTTGCTCAGATAGAAACATTTGGCTAATTTGCTTATATTAAATTAAAATTATATTTTGTTGAGAGAGGACGAGTTTTTAATTTATTAAGAAAAAGGAAATTATTTAGAAAATAAGTGGATAAGATTTTACGGGTAGGGTCGGAGTAGAAGATACCATTGGATGAGGTTTTGGAACTACTGAGTACTTGACACGAAACATGTTTGAGTCTTTAAAAGTCATAGAGATAAATGTTTTTGGTTTGATTTATATCTAAAGTATAGTCCTGGACAAAATTAAAGCACCACTTCTGATTTTCAACTTTACATTTTAACAAGAAATTTCTTTATGTTTTAGTTTTTCTAAATTTTTTTATCCAATAAAGTTATTTATTTTTGATTATACTTGTTTTTTCATTCATAATAAGAGCCAGGTGGTCCCTGAATAAAAATAATAATTATTATACTTCCTATTCTTGAAATATTGTGAAAATCACAAGTGGTGCGTTAATTTTGTCCAGGAGTATTTTGAGTTTGAAAATCTTCAAATGGGGCATTGGTGGGACTATTCTTTCATAGTAGTTTCTATTTTCTTTGTAATATAATTAAATAGCGTAGACAGCTCTAAGTTGGATTATGGAATTGAGTGAGATAGTTTGGTCCACTCTAGTATTATCTCCTATTAGTTTTATGGCCCCTTTCTAAAATACAATCAGTATAGCAAGAAAATGCTTGGGGGGCCCTCTCCACAGATCATATTAGGGTAACGAGTTAACCAATGGGCTTATTCGATTTGTATCTAATTTAATCTGGAAGGGATGTTGAATGTTTGAAAATTGTGCAAATGAGGATTTATAGAAAGAAATTATTGATTTCATATCCTCAGAACAAAAGTCGTAGTAGTATCTATATATAAAAAATCAACTGGTATGGTCACCACACTACTTTCACATTCTCACTTATTTGAAATCATCGCGACACTTTACAACCCTTCCTTTATTTCAATCGGATTAAAATTTATACATGACTAACAACTCATGACAGTTGATAAGTATACTAATTTAAAAAAAATCCTAAGTGCCATTTTTGAGAAAAAAATAAAAAAAATAAAAACGAAAAATCTTTCATGTAAATGTCAACTTCCGGTGTCCCAATTTTAATCAAAAGCTTGCTGTACTCCCTTTAGCCTATATCGAGGCATAAGTTTCGAATTTCGTAGCTCTGAGACTGATGGTAAGTACGCACTCACCAATGGATTTTTGGTCAATTTTTGGCATCTGTGAACCACAATATTCGGTTTTATGTCCTAAATCCGGTTTCAAACTATTAAAGGCATCGATTCCTTCACAAAATGAAATATATATATATATATATATACAAGATCTCAAAGAGTCTGGACCCAGACAGGCGATCACAATACTTCACATTATATTCTATAGAATATAAATGTGAAAGTAAAAAGGTTAAGAGCAAGGAGAGTTCTACGATGGGCCAGGAAATCGAGAATCTGGTTCTCCTATTAGTCTGATAACTCTCATTTGAATTGCATCCAGAGCTGCAAGAGAATGCTGGAGGCCTTTCCCTATATTCGGGTAAAAAATGTAGTGGGTGTAAGTAGCGCCTTGTTCTGAATATAAACCCCCTTGTACCTTTTCCATAATATGTTATTCCATCCCAAAATTTCACGACTTGAGAGTGTCCAAAATGCCCAAAAATAATATACTTCAAGTAAAAAAATATCCAGTAAGACCATTCGTTAACGTGACTTTTAAATCTCATCACCTGAAATCACACCAAAACCTTTAGTCATCAACTTATATAACATAAAAGTAATTGACTTAATTCTTAAAGTAAATCTGGCTCATCTTATACATACCGTTTAACTTTACAAAGCACATGTTCAAAAAACGTCCATTTTTTTGTGCTTAACGTGTTTAGAAATAATAATAAAACATGGGCAAGATGCGAGATACGTTTTTTCTTTTTTTCTGTCAAACCTACCTCACATCTTGCCCAAGTTTTATTATTATATTAAAATGTTTCACCTAGAACCAACACCTATCTCCTTAAAAGTTAGTGTTTATAAATGTTTGAAACGAAGAGAAAAATCATTTTCAGGAAGAGTTTTTCTACTCTTTGGTCATTTTTATGGATTTACATACTTACAAAACTCAAGAACATAGATAGTTCAAACGTTTGTATTTAAGATAAAAATTCATTCAACATATTTTTTTGCAATTTCTTCCACTTTGAGGTTATGCAATCAAATCGCCATAGTGAGTTCGGGAATGCATATCTTTAGGGGTTTTCTAAAAATTTCGAATGTGATTTAGGTTTTCAAGAATAATTTTTAAATTACAGAAATTTATATTATAAAATAAAAGTAGCTATTTTATTATTTGAAAAATATTAAAATAAACAATTAGAAAATATCTTACGTTATTATTCTATAAATTAATTTATTTTTAAAAGCGCTCTATCATTTGTATCTATATTTTTTAAGAGTTCCTTTCTGCATCTTAAAATTTTCAAAATTCTATCTGAATATTTAATAACATTCTGATTTTTATTTTCTAGATTCAAAAGTTAATTGTGTTGTTCTGTCCTGGGACAATTTCCTGTTCTTTAAAACAATACCTATAAAACAATCCATAAAAGAGACGATCGTAAAAATGTAATTCTACTTTTTGTTCATTTTATTACCATCTCAGTCGGATTTGTTCTGAATTTCATTACTTTAACTTTTTTTTGAAAATAAGTAATCGCATCGATCGAAAGAATATATTTGTCAAAATATTTTGGCGAGATATGTACACAAAACTACGGCCAGATATCTATAAACAACCTTTCTTTAATTAGAAACAAACATTAACATTAAATAATTAAGTGTAATAATAAAAGTAAATTGGGGCAGGTTAGGCTAGGTGTTAGCGTGTCAGCCGGCTAATCAAGTGGACCCGGGTTCGAATTCGACTCGAGGCATCCGGCTATAATCTGACTCCAGGGTAGAGACAAATTTAGAAAAATATAATAAATAGTATCGTAAAATGGCTTATGGCTAGAAAGGCCGAAAAGCCAAAAAAAAATTAAAAGTAAATAAAGTTAATTTTATAGATAATTTACTTATTTATTTTAAGGATGATGAATATTGATGCAAAGGAATATTTTTTTTTTTTTTTATTTAATGTCACCGGGAACAAAGACCATTTAGACAGCACATAAGTAGAGTATTAGTAGGGTTAGTGAGGGAACCGAGTTTTCAGCCGGTAGAAATTTTTATTTGCCAGACTAGGATCGAACCCTGGACCTCCACTTCAACATCGTCATAATCGATCGATGCCGAAGCAAGGCTAGTGCGTTAGCTGACTGAACTACCCGACTCCCCAGCAAGGGAATATACAATATTAAACCAAGAAAATGGAACTCCTATAAGGCATCATGTATTATTAGCTCCGATGAATATTTAAATAGCTAGAGAGGATTAAAATTTCAAAATTAAATAATTTTTTTATGAGAAAAGTAAACATTATTTTACAAAAAAAAAGGTTTTAGATAAAGGGTGCCCCTTAGTATAGTATGAAGGGCAAAATTTTTATTAAAATCCTACTCATGAACCAAATTCCATATTTTTTGATTCAAAAAATTATCTGGCCAATTTCTTGTCCGTGAATTTTTATATTGAAAAATATTTACATTCCCATAACTCGTAAACTATTGATTTTACACATTTTATTCATTTAACTTTTCTGTTGGAAATTAAATCTTCTTTAATAAAGATCATATAAATTTGTTGTACCTCAAATGGTTAGCCAGTAATGATGAAATTTAAGTGCAACCTATAAAAAACTTTCAAGAAGTAACATTTTGATAATTTAATTTCCAAAAACAAAGTTCATTATGTATAATTAGCTCCGATCACTATTTAACCCATTTAGGCCTACTGTTTCCATATGGGAACAACTTTTTGAACGCACCCCACAATTTCACTTAATATAATATTGCTATTTTTTCTGTTACAGTCGTATTTTGACACCCATCATTGATATTTTATTGGAAAATTCATAGTAGTAGAATAGATATAAATTTAATTTTTCTGCTGTTAACCGTTGATAAGAGACAGACCAACACATGTGGCTTTTTTTAGGCGATGGAAGAATGGAGATGACCTTTGCTTTAACTATTAGAGCTATAGTAGATATACTTGCATATTTAGCTTATTTTAAAGTAATATATAGGTATATGAACCATGATTATATGTAGTAGCTTTTGTTACAGACATATTTCTACACCCATCATTGATATTTTATTGCAAAATTCCAAGCAGTTTGAATAGATATAAATTTAATTTCTCTGCTGTTAACTGTTTTTAAGTTATCGTTGATAAGAGACAGACCAAGCCTTTTTTATTCGATTGAAGAATGGAGAAGACTTTTACTTTAGCTATTAGAGCTATAGTATAGTTAACTTATTTCAACTGTAATATGATGTATTTTCTACCCTATTTTGATATTTTTAAATTTGGGGAGCGTTTTATAAACGATGTCTAAAATAGATTATCTTATCCACCCTACCATCACAAGCTCTAGAGCTGGTGTCAGCTGCTTGAAAAAAAATCCCTGAGACTATATTAGAAGGTTCTCTTGAAAAAATTACGCATTACTAATGTTAAACATATAAGAGAATATTTTAGAGAAGTAAGCTTAAATCAGAGGCCTTTAAAAAATCAGACACTGAACATGAAGAAAATTTCGACAATAATGGGGTAATAAAGATGAAAGAAGATAAAGTTTACCTCCCGGGCGGTCCTAGTGTTGAATTCATTCAACATTATGACTCCCCCCCCGAAATGTTGACGTAAACATCGAAATTTTACAGGAAATAAATAGAGGTTTAATTTTATTTAAAAAAAGCAATCTAGGCATCAGCAAGGTCATGACCTCTACTCCTAGGAGTATATCCCTACCCTCCTAACCCATCGTTGGATAACTAACCCCCTCCCCCCGAAAATTAACTAACAAACGAAATTTTTTCTGGCTATTTCCTTGATTTGTGTGTTTGAATTCCGATAGCCATGATAGCTGAAGAATAAAATGCTGTAGAAAGTTCGTTCTGGTTCGAAAATGCGGAAAATATCTTTTTTGGATGATTTTTTTCTTTATTTAAACTTTGTTTTGATAAAATAAACAAATTAATAGACGATTTTTTTCAATTTCACAAAGTACACTCTTTTCCCAACTATCTACAAAATTGTACTGAGTCTGGAAAACTTTTTCCTTTATCCTCCATTTTTTTTTGCTGATTAGTTTGTAACAAAGAATAAATTTGATAAATTTAATATTTTTATGTAGGCTATTTTTAAATTCTTAAAATGATATCGTTATGGACTTTGTTTTTAAAGAAAAGAAGTCAGCTTAGCTATCAAGAGATGACATCCAAGAAAATAATCAGACTGAATAGAAAGAGTACGGATGGTTTCTGTGTGGACAAGATCCCCTTTTGGAATATCTCAAGTTTGCTATTGAAATTATGAAATTATTAATGATCACTCTCGAGGTCTTAATGTAGCCAAGTAGCATTTTACTTCTTTACAAGTTACAAAAAGGGAATAGAATACTCATCAAACTCTTAAAAGGTCTAATTTTATTTTAAACAACATTTGAACAATTTTCAAGCTTTGAAAAGTTAATAAACACATCTTTAATTGAGCTTACTAATCTTCAAGCAAGTTTATAAACGTCAAACTTGACATGATATATCTGTTCCTGAAAAATTGGGATGAGATTATGGTAGCAGCTCTTTTAGAGAATAAGCAAAATTAAATAACAAATTCATTTTATTTAAAAGAATAAATCAAAGAGTGTGTCCTCTGCTTTATATAAATAAATTTAAAATTTAGCTACATATTTATGAATAATTATTTCATTTATTTGAGTGGATAATTTTGAAGTTTTTATCAAAGCGCACAGCGTGCGCAGGCCAAGTTCAAGCATTGGCTTGGCCGTCCGTACACGCTGTTAGCTATTTACACGAGCCATTTCGAGCCAATTTCGTTCCTCCGCAGCTCGGAACCCATTTGAGATACAAAGCTGAAATAATTATACATATATAATTATGCAATCCATTTTGAAGAGAGTACCGAATTTCAATAATATAGCTTAAATAGATTCTGAGATATGGACATGAGAAAATAGCTAATTTTGCCAATCACTGACTCACTGACAGGTCATAAAAACCTATAGGGTACTTCCGATAATTCCAGCATCATAAAATTTCCCCTCCTAGTAGAGTTTGTGACACAAACAAAGGAAAAAATCCAAAAATCCAAGCTTTCTATCTTTCAACCTCTTCAAAATGTGGGGGAGTGTAAAAAATGAAAATTCTAGCCCGTTTGACCAAACTCAACCAAATTTTGTATATATATTCTGTGGTTCCCCTGAAGGCTAGAAATGTAAAAATTAACCACCTATAATGGGGAAGAGGTGTCAAAAAGGAAATTTTGAGCGCGTTGGACCAAATTCAACCAAATTTTGCATACATATTCTTTTCATGTAGCTTACAAAAAGCAGAGAAATCTCAAACAAAACATTCTGTGAAAAAACAGGCCAAATTCGAAAAAGTAGTGAAATCTACTGTGCAGCCAAGTTATATTCGCCAAGAATAATTAAGTTGAGAAAATAGTAGTTTCAATTAAAATACATTCTTCCAATTTTGAATGACAATCTAAATTTATGGATTCTGAATTTTTAATTTAGATTATTTTCATGAAACTTGGCTGTTACGAATTATACTGTAAGGGTTAATGAACTAAATTCATGACCAGCCAAGTTTCATAAATTAAAAATTTAGAATCCATAAATTTAGATTGTCATTCAAAATGGAAAGAATCTATTTTAATTGAAACTACTATTTTCTCAACTTAATTATTATTGGCAAATATAACTTGGCTGCTCAGTAGATTTCACTAGTTTTTTGAACTTGACCTGTTTTTTCACATAACATATTTTACAGTTGATACAATTTTGATGGCTGTATATGTATATAATTAAGTAATGGAGAGTGATTCAGCCAATGGGTAGCCTCTGCTGAATAAAAAACTCCTAATTATGGAAAACGTTTCGGCTTTAATTATATAATGCCATCATCAGTTCCTAAGAGCTGAAAGAGCTTTTTTCAGCTCTTAGGAATTGATGATGGCATTATTTAATTAAAGCCGAAACGTTTTCCATAATTGGGAGTTTTTATTCAGCATTGGCTGAATCCCTCTCCATTACTTAATTATAAACATATTTTACATTAGAGTTTTATGGATTTACATTTACTATGGATGTAGTTTTGCGGGGAGTTTGCCAGGACTCCATTGGTCCGAATCAAGCCACCCTGATATTTGTAGCCCCTCTCCATAATTTTTTAATTTCTACGCGACTTGTTATAATTTTTGCATTTCCACGCTTCAATTATCAAGTTAATTAAATATTAAAAGTTGAAAATAAAAATAGACATGTATATATTTATATTTACGTCGAAAAAACTACCAGCAAGATGGATTGATCGGGGTCGGAAAATAAATAGGAAATCCTTTCATAGAGAAGGGGAAAATGGCATGGAATGTTCGGTTGTGAACCAAAGTTATGAATAATGTGAGCGATGGTCACGTCGTGGTCCAACTAAATGAATGAATGATGATGAAAATATTTAAGCCGAAAAATCCTTTAAAATATATAGTGTTATTTTGCAATTTTTAAAATACAAATACGACATTTTTTAAAAAAAAGTGGGTAGTAAAATCATTCTTTTCAATAAATTAAAGTAGAGCGTGATCCATTCAAAATCGGCGTATAAAAGAATTCCTCGAGATAATAAAATTCAAATAAAAATTGGAGGAAAAAGTAAAAAAAGATTTAAGACTTGGTAAGCTAGCGGCCATAGTAATAAACATGTGTAATGAAATATATTAGACTATTTTTTATTTTATTTATCTTGAAAAAAATAATTTCTGCATATTTTTAAGCATCATTGAATAGTTTATAGACTTTCTAGATCCGGAACTTTCAGTTCAAAAATGCAAAATCAGAAAAATATTTATTTTTCTAATTGAGAGATACTGACCCGTTGTAGTTAATGAGCAGACATTTGTTCTACCTGCACCTTTGTGTCAAGTTTCAACTTTCTGGCTCCAACTTGAACAAAAAATTACAAAATCACTAAGATTTGCGAAAAGCCTAGAATCTTAAAAAAAAACTTTCACTTTTTAAGATTGAAAATGTTTATAGTTTATAACCTTCTTTGGAAAAGTGACTTGAAAAATCGTTACCAAAACGTGCTACGAAATAGTGTAACGGAAAACAGAACACAGCTTTTATTTTTTCCCCCAGTCCCTTTTCTTGAATTTATTTGATTAATAAGTAATCTGATCGTAATATTTATAGTATTAGATGTATGAGGATGTATCAGCCAAAGTTGGATCAGCTGGGTTCAATAAAACACCCTGAATAAAACGGTCTGAACTTATTTGGGCATCTTCAGTTAATTGGGAGTTATACCCAAATTTCGGGACTATAACTCCCAATTAACTGAAGATGAGCGTCAAATAAATTCAAGCCGAAACGTTTTATTCAGGGTGTTTTATTGAACCCAGCGCATCCAACTTTGGCTGATACCTCCTCCTTCAACTAATACAGTTTCATCACAGCCACGAACTCTAAAAACAGTAATATTTACATTTTAAATTTGGATCCAGTCCTCGTGCTCGCATGCTCCCTAGTTCTTTGTCTTACGTCTTTCATAGACCTAAACTATTATCCTCTATGCTTATTCACTCTAGCATATTAATCTCAGACAAGTAAGACTTTTTGTTTTCATTCGAGTGCTTTACATCGTTTATAATTTTCTTTTGAATGTTATCTATGAAATCTTTTTTCATTTATTAGTGAATTTCAATGACTTTTTTTAAGGATTACATAATATCAATATATAATTCGAGCTTTTAAAGAAATAATTCAAAATTTTTAATTTAGTTTTTTCGGAATATTCAAATCTGAGCTAAAGTGTGCAGGTGTTCAGTAGACGGAAAAGAATTTGCTGATCCTTGAGATGGGAGGCCATAAAAGGGGAAGTAATCCCTAAGTTTGGTCAGTTTATCTACCATCTTATTTCCATTATAGGTTGATAGTCTGTTTTCCATTTAATCTTCATTTTATTTGATTTGGCAAGTTCGAGAGAAATCATTCTTTAAGGAGGCGGGCTATAATTTACTAGGTATCTTTAAAGGAGGATTGCTCTATAGAATAATGATATATCTCTTAGCATTTTTTTCTTCAAAGCTCTTAAAATTTCAAGGACATCGATATAATCATGTACTGACTCTCAAAATGTTCCTTGGAAATCCCAAAAATATCATCAGGTGAAAATCATTTTTCAGCTTGGCCTATCTATTAAATATAAAATTGAATTTTTCTCCTACTACTCTTTTATAGACATTTTATTTTTATATTTATTTCATGTGCTTTAATCTGAATTATGATACTATTATTATTTATCAAGGGTGGATCCAGGAATTTTTATGGGGGGGGGAGAATGTATATAAGATAAGGTGCCCGATGTATATAAGATCTACTTTTTATCTCGAAAGTGTGTCGCGATCGAATTGTCCAAGCGGGGGGGGGGGGGGGGGGTCAGAGACGCCCCCCCACACACACATAGAACTTTATTTTCAATTTTAAAATTTTTAAAAAAATAAATGTTTTTTTTTATTTTTTTACAAATTTCATATCTCATATTTTAAGTTCATTAAAATAAAAAAAATTGTTATAAATTCCCTGTCGATTTGGCCGCCGTTTTTTGGCCTCTGCGTGCGACGCACGTGTTGCACTCCCGCCAGGCACGGGCTTGTATGGGGGGCGGTCGCCCCTCCGCTCCCCCTGGATCCGCCTTTTGTTATTTATCCAGGCGATATTTTACACCTAATTTAACTTCTTATAATGTACAAGGCTGAAGAGTCTCCTGTCGCGAATTCCATCACTTGTGTGCTCCAATTATTCTATTAACACATTGAACATTGACACATATAATAGCCCTAAAAATTTCCTTAAAAATATATATAAATGAATATGTTAAACCAAAAATGTTAACAGTCCAGGTATCAAAGGTTCAGGCCTGTACGTTAGGCCCTGATAACGTTCTTCGGAGTTAGATTAGCTGAACGGGTACTAGAACCGACTTCCACGGCGAGGACTAGGTCTTGAGAACTGGAATAGCAATAATCTGGCTTTCCCATTCATTATTGAATGAATCACATTAGTGGTAGCTTAATCTAAGTCTAAGACAAAATAGAGACCAAAATATATATGTGTTTTTGTACCTATTTATTCATTACCTCAACAGCTCATTTTTCAATAAATGTGGAATACTCTTTGTATTATGTAACTATTCTAATTAATTTAATAGGATATATTATAGTGGGAATACTTAAAATATTTATATGAATTTTAATATTAAACATGAAAATTGTCACATAAATATATAGGTATGTATTTTTCTTTTGAAGTTTTTTTTAATGATATTGATGTGAGAAGGAGATACATCAAAAAGGTGCATCTCCTAAAGGCCTGGGTTGACCCCTCCATCGTGAAAAGAAGAAGAAGAAGTGGATTTTATGGGCTGGGTAGAAGTTGAAGGTATCTGTGGATGCGGGTCTTAAACAGCTGAAGGTTATAAGTTGCGGTGAAGACGGTGGCTGGAAGTGAGTACCAGTCTCTGGAGATCATAGGAATAAAAGAGTTGCCGAAAGCGTTGGTTCGGCTTTTATCCAATTTGACAGTAATGTTTTTATAGGAATGGTGAAGTAAAATTTTTTTCATTTTTTTTATACATTATTAGATAACGTTTCGTTCTTTGTTGGGGCCATCTTTAGAGCTATAATCTTTCTCGACATACTAAAAATTTCTATGAAACAATAACAATTCATTATTATTGTTATAAATATAATTCGTTATTGAATTTTTACAAATTAACATATTAACATTGCTAAATCATTCTTTCAAGGTAGTAAGTATATACATATTTCTAGCCACGATATTATATGTATGTATAGAAAGAAAAATGAATTATGTATTAATAATAATTATTATTGTTTAATGAAATTTTTAATCATGTCAACGTAAATTGCATCTCTGAGGATAGCTTCTCAACAAGGGGCCGAAACGTCAAATAGAGAGACGTATAGGTACTAATATTAGGATGGATTTTCAATTTACTTAAAAGTATTAATTTGAAGAAATGATTAAAACTGAAAGGAAATTTTTTCCTTTTTACTTTATCCATGCGAAGAAAGTATTGTTTTGTTTTACTATATTTACATATTACAAATTATAAAACATCCACGAGCTCCAATGTTTATTAAACATAATAATTTGTTAATACAGTTAGCAAAAATTGTTACTTGCGAATATAAAAAGTTAATTTAGAATTCACAAATTGTATTATTAATCCAAAATGTCTGCCCTGGAACAATCTCGTCGACTCTCTCTTTCTCATATATTTCATTAGGCTAGACAGCAAACATTTCCAGCTTCTGTTATAGACACAATATCAACGCGTACACAACCCAACTCGGATGTAAGCAACGGTATTGGTAAAGGTAAAATGTTACACGCCGTGCCAACTTTCTGAAACCATTACTATTAGAATAGATATAATGTGTCCATGTATCTGTATACATATATATAGCGTTTTGAGGGGTTGAATGTAGCTTATAGGTCACAGCTCGAATCACACACACACAACACCCAGTTGGTTGCAGAGGGTCTTAAGGTAATTTGCGAGACACTTGGGAAAAGCAGGCAAGGCTATGCGGTTAGAACTACTTTGACTCCCAACACATCTGTTGGGCTCATCCCTTCCGAAATCTCGTTTCTATGCTATACTTTACTCAAGCCTTCAAGCAACTTATTTCAAACTTAAGCCGGAGAAAATGGACCATTATTGGAATATGTATAGGTAATATTGATTATTTGGAAGAAAAGCTTTTTATTGAATATAATGTTAAAATTGTACTAGAAAATAAACTCTATAGGTACATGATACAAGATAAAATCGAAAGATGATGGTCACAGTATAAGATTTAATACCAAAAGATGGTGCCTAATAAGAGACAAATTGAATTTTAGACGATTTGCTATTGATTTTCTTAAAAATTATTACTAGGACGGCTTTGGCTGACAAGTGTGCCAGGCCTTGAAAAAGTTTTAACTTTTTCCTCCAATTTATGGTTTGATTCGAAGTTATTTTTTTTTTGGCTTTTCGGCTTTCTAGCCATAGCCTAATTACGATACTAGTTATATTTTTAAAATTTGTCTCTACCCCCGGGGTCAGATTTTAGCTGGATGCCTCGAGTCGGATTCGAACCCGGGTCCCCTGGTTAGCTCGCTGTCACGCTACCGCCTAGCCTATCTGACCCCCTTGATTCGAAGTTAAAGGTAATTTATAAAGCTGGGCTGATTGTTTGTATTTCAGGTAGGTACGGAAGAAGTTTTATTTTGGATTATTGATTTTCTTTATTCAATTAATATAAATTAAATTAAAATAAATAATTAAAAGAAAAAGTGAAAACGACCTCAACAAATTTTGATAATTTGGCAATTTTTTGTCAGCGAATAATTTGAGCTAGAAGCAAAATACAGAGGTGCAATTTGTTAACACAAACTTTTGTGATAAATATATGGACTGGCACATCTTAATAAAGATATTATGATGGCAAATTATAGCCTCCAAAAAACACTGTCATAGAAGACAAGAAGGAGGTTCCTTAATTGACCTTTTTAACCCTTCAACTGCGCAACAATTTAGTGGTAATTGGTAATATGAGCCACAGCCGCTATTTGTTATTAGCAAAAATCAACAATGCGTTTATAAGCCACCACCACGTCTGGGTATAATTTTAGTATGTGGTTTATAAACCACACCCAGAGTTAAAGGGTTAAACTCTGGAGAATGAAGAAAGATCCTCCGAGACATTTGTTTTTATAATATGTAGATTGAATATGACATTAAAATACATTATTTTATTAGACAGGGGTACCCATAGGCTTGGGGGTTAAGACGCAGAGTGGGTCATTGAGATTTCTGGGGGGTTGAAAATTGTTGCATTTTAGGATTAGATGATAAAAATAAAATCGGTCCACTCTTATAACTTCAACAAAAGGTAATATAAAAGTCTTCTAATTCTTTAGAACTGAATAAAATTGTATGTGTGTGTGTGCGGGGGGGGGGGGGTACTTTTAATGAAATTAGGGGCACCCCTGTATTAGAAATTCGTTCTTTGCATTTACCTTGGGCTGCCTCTCTATCAAATCTCCAATAAATTAATTAACTTTTTTGACGTCTGAACTTTTTGTAATATTGAATAAAAGCATTTTGACTTAATAAAATTATTTACACTATTTAAATTTTTCTTTATTTTTGTATTATTATAATACAGGATGAGTCACGGAAAACGTATGTTTTTCAGGAAAGCATAACTCTTTATTGAATTCTTATGAGCGAAAAATTATGTCTGGCAAAAATAAATGATGGCCATTTTCACGAAAACAATTCAAGGCGTCTCGAAAGTTTGAGTCCACTCTTACCAAAGTTTCTTCAAAGCACTGTGCATCGAATTTTACACAAAGATCTAGGGCTTCACCCGTATAAAATTACGATAGTCCAACAGTTGAATGAGATTATCAACAATGTCTCACTTTTTGACAAACAATGCTTGACAAGAAAATGAGGATTTGACCATCATAATGGGCGATGAAGCTCATTTTTATCGAGATGAGCGCCTTCGAAGTTGTGTTCGTGAAAATAACAATCATTTGTCAGACATAATTTTTTATCATAAGTATTCAATAATGGCATATCTTAGTGATTGTTTCTATGAAAATGAAATATATTATTTTGAAAAATCCGCAGAGTTATGCTTTTCTGAAAAACATCTGATTCCCGTGACTCACCCTGTATGATGTAAAAAATTAATATTGATATTTATTTAACCGCAATTGAAAATAACGATTTTTTTATATGACGAACATACTAGCTAGCTCTAATGTATTCGGTAAACTTTTTAAGATACCGGACAGAGGATATTTGCATAACGAATTATTTTTTAAATCAATGTGTCAGTTAATTCATTTTCCCTCTTCTCTACGGACCGAGACCTGGCGCAGAACAATATTTAATATAATTTTAGCTGTCCATTTTACTAAACCTAATTCATTTTTATAAGCTTATTATATTGAAATATGAAATCGTTTTAGATACATGAATATTTAACAGGGTTTTATTTTAAAATGAACGATAAAATAATTTTATTGGAATATGAAATTAGCCTATCTATTGAAAGTCGGCTATCTTTTTTTATTATTGCAATCGAGCAATTTACTTCGATACCTGCCTATCTGCAGACTATTCCCTACCTCTGTTGGACTCTGAGGAACCATTTAATCAATGGGAACGTTTAAAGTTAAATCTATCCCTTGACAGTTAGATATACATATACATTTATATTGATATATATAGGGTTGGATAGGAAGGGTTTGAAAATGGATCGTCGAGAACGTTCTCAACACCCTGGCTGGCTTCTAACAGCGTAATCGGCCTCGTATTAGTCATCTCTCGTATTCTCCGCTTATTATTCCAGATGATATCTGCCATTGGAGAGCTTGCTGGTTTAATTGGTGTCGTCCAGCCCACTGGAGGAAGGATGGATCATTGCAGTGTCCGTTTGTCATTTCCCTCCAGTTTCTCTTGGTGGGTAAAACTCAAATGGCCCGAATGGGAGTTGCTGGAGGGAGAAATAAAATGACGGATAATTTTTATTTGCTATGATCGATCACCGGCGAGAGTTTCTTGACTGGTGTGAAAATAAATAATCACCCTCTTAAAATGGAACTGTTTTCTTTGGAGTTTGTATGTTTATGTCTCTAATGATACGATTCCATTGATCAGGTACTCTCCCTATTCGAAAAGAGAAGCTTGTTCATTGACAGACCAAAATTAATTGCCCGTTCGGGGATGGTCCTACCCTGGATATATATGAACACCAAATCCACACCCATGTATGTCGATGTACTTTCTAGTGATTTATAAGCCCTATTTTATAAATCTATTATGAACATTTTTTTAATGTCTTATGTTAAAAATATTTCATTTTTTTTATTAATGACATATATAATTGAATATGCAATCTCGAAAAGGGCACATGTCTGAAAATTGAAAATGTTCTGGAATGAAAAAAAACAAATTATTTTCTAAAGTAGTGTAAAATTTATAAAATTTATTTTTTAGTTACATTTTGGGGGCAGTAAAATTAATACCAGAGTTGTGTCTTTTTCGAGCATAGTAGGTGCAGGGAAGCTTTTAGATTACATTTATATGAAAAAGTGTATTTGTCAAAATATGTGAGATGTCCTCTTTTTGAAATTGAATATTCATTTATATATAGGTAGCTTTAAAACTTTCAGTTCAAAAATGCAAAAAATATCATTTTTTTCTCAATAAAAAAAATCAAATTCTAATAGTTTACTATATTTAAATTAATTACTAGAACTGCTCTGGCTGGCAAGTGTATCAAGTCTTGAAAAAGTTTTTAACTTTTTCCTCCAATTTATGTATTGAATTGAAGTTAAAAATAATTTATGAAGCTGGGCTCTGATTCCTTGTATTTCACGTATTTCGTGTAAGAAGTTTTATTTTGAATTATTGATTTTCCTTTCTTAGATATACTTTAATGTAGAGACCGAATTCCTATGCAATTGCATATTTGGTTTGCTGCCACATACGACTCATTCAGAGATCAATTATCTATCCGAATCATGCATCTAAGATACTGTGGGTTAAATTTTTTACTGCATATTTTGCATATTTGAGTAATATTGCATAAAATTGCATTTTTGAAGTATATTGCATAAACTTGCATATTTCGTCATGGCACTACTTATAAAAAGAGCAATTGATACCTAAATTTCTTTGTCTAAGCGTCAAGAAAAAATTCAATTATCATTTTAATGTAATGTTTATATTTTATGAATAAGTACATTTTTGTTCCTTGGTTAATTTATGTTTATATTTTAGTTTTTATGAATAAGATGAATTTAAAAGTTGAAAAAATATTTATCTATGAATATGCAGTTACATATTATTTATTATTAATATACATTTAGTAGAAAGATCTCCGTTTTTCCATTAAAATCTTTGCCTCAATTTACACGGTTACTATGGAGTAGGGATTTTACCGAGCTTCGACTCCGACTCCAAAAGGTCGGAACTTCCGATTGACTTTACACCTCCTTCCTGATTTTACTCCGACTTCGGCTCCCATAATTTTGAATCAGAGTTTATAACGAAGATCGAAAAATTCATCCGCGCCAGAGCGCGCACCTACAAGTTTTGACTTGTCGGCCGGGGAATCCCCTCATGGCAGCAATTATTCTATTGTTGCATGTTACTTATGTGTATTATTAATCATATTTGACTGATTAAAGAGACTGATTACTAAATTATATTTCTATTATTTCATTAGTCACTCTCCGCATTAGAGAGAAGACTTATTGGCATCACTCTCCAAAGACAACGGTTTCTTAATCTCCACAATAGCGACATGAGAAATATGTCCTCGGTGAAGGACATTTTGACTCACGCTAACGAAGCCAAACACAACTGGGTGGGTCATCTTGTGAGGAGAGAGGATAATCGGTGGAGTACCGCTACCCAGCTGTGGATCCCCAGAGACAAAGTGAGACCGTATGGACGTCCTCCAATTTAATGGGGGGACTCTCTAAACTACAAAAACACGGTTCGAGACACGAGTGGGCGCAAAGTAATCCAGCACTGGACGACACTGGCAAGACACAGAAGGGCATGGCGTAGAAATTGGGACACTCGTGCACCAAACAGACGCACCGAGGAATGGGTCGTCTAAGTAACTAAGTAAATAAGCAGTTATTTCATTAGGATTTAGATTTAACAGTTAGTTAAATAGATCTCTCCTACTCCGACAAATCAAATTTAAAATCTCCGGTTCCGACTCCGGGTCCGGTAAACCCATCTTTGTAACATCCCTACTATGAACATATCTAAGTTTTTTTCTAAATATCATTTGTTTCCATTTACACGTTTGTGAATTTAGATGAAACTATACTCCATTTTTATATGCATGTTGTGTCTCGTTTTGCACGGTTTTGAATTATAGTTTTTCAACTGGAACTTATCTAACGTGTAAATCGAGTGATAGGTGTATCTAAAAGAGATTATAATTTTTAATAAGGACCGTATTTCTTGATTTAATTGAAGATATTAGAAGCGAAATATAATATTTTGAATAAAAAAATAGCTCTTATTTGAAATTAATCTTTAAGGTCAAACAAAAAATTTCTCTAACCCTCGATAACGATTGATATTTAATAACGATCTCCAAAGTTAGGAGAAAAATTCTCTTGTTATTTAATTAATTGATAAAACAATAACTTTGCAATTAAGTATCTCTAATTGTTTTTTCATTTTACAAATTTATTCCAAAAATCGACTTTTAAAAAGCGTCAAACCTTATTTATGTAGCATTAACTATTCTTATGGAATACCAGCACTGGGAAGGCTGTTGAGTTCAGCCACCAGTGATAATAATTTAAAAGCACACACGCTATTCACAAGCGAGAGCCTTTAAATGATATTCCAAAATACGGTAAACAAATTTTAATTAGCCATTCAAGTTGATCAACTTTCTCTTTCTAATAATATTGGTATATTAAATAATACAACAATTTGGTTGAGCTTATATGTTATAAATTACATTACTATAACGTCATTCAAGTTTTCATTTAATTTATGGATAATCCAATATATTATAAGTTATTAGTAAAACGAACAATTCATTAGATTAATTAATCTATTTAAACCATTAAATAAATAGATTAATATTAAATAACGTAGTATATTTGCCACAAGTGTGGATACCTCTCTAAATTGCTTATTCTGGATGGCTTTAGGGTATTAACGAATCCGTCATAAAAAGTAAAAGTCACCCCTTAATGATGGTATAAATTAACTTTATTGTAACTTGGAGAAGAAATATGACCCCATCACGAGGATAATTCTCTATGGAAAAATAATTTAAAAAATGGATATTAACTTGCAAAGAACCAAAGAGCCTATAAAAGTTGATTCTAATCACTTTTATTATCTATATCTATAACTAATCTATCTTATACTATAGAATATGTTCTTTAATTCTCTCTTAAGTAGTTAAAAAATAAAATAAGAGATTTTCTCTGTTAGTTTTTATTTTTTCCCAAAGTTTATATAAATCTAAAAAATCCTCACTTATAATAATGTACACTTTAAATAATAAATATAAAATAAATATAAATATAAATAAATAATAGATAATAAATAAATGAAAATGTACTGGTCACAAGTCATAGCTAATGTCTGACACAAAAGATAATTAATCATAAAATATAATTCAATTTTCTAATTTTAGGTTAAAAATAAAATGAGAGAGTCTTCTGTTTTTTAAATAAAATAATTTTTAATTATTTCTAGAGACTATAGTTTCGAAGGCATTGCCTTCATCATCAGTCTATCACAAATATTTCAGTATTTAGTTACAAATTAGTTACAAATTAAGATTTATACATTGAAAATTTTGAAAAATATATAATGTCTTTTTCTTCATGTTTCCTCTTGGGAGATTAGAATTCTAAGTCTTTTTCTTCATGTTTCCTCTTCGGAGATTAGAATTCTAATCTCCCAAGAGGAGATTAGAATTCTAATCTCCCAAGAGGAAACATGAAGAAAAAGACATTATATATTTTTCAAAATTTTCAATGTATAAATCTTAATTTGTAACTAATTTGTAACTAAATACTGAAATATTTGTGATAGACTGATGATGAAGGCAATGCCTTCGAAACTATAGTCTCTAAGAAATAATTAAAAATTATTTTATTTAAAAAACAGAAGACTCTCATTTTATTTTTAACCTAAAATAAAAACAATTCTGTTACCATCAACAGTGAAATCTTTTATTCAATTTTCTAATATTATTTTAATTAACTACCTAAGATTGTATAAAAGAATCTGCCTAGTCGAATTTCAACCAAAATCCAATCAACTCTTAATTTCAACAATAAAAAATATGAAATTTTGTTTTGAAACCATTGGCTTTTGGGCTTGAGAGTATTCAAAATTTCAATATATAAAAATTCTGCTACGAAAACTTTCAATTTAATATAAATATATCGTTTTTTCAGTATAGAAATTGTTGGGATCCCGAGACGTAGTCCGCCAGGACGGCAGTCAGCTGGAAGACAGCACCTAAGAAAGACATCCAGTAGAGAATAAAACACAACCATCCAGGTAGAATCTCTTCTTTTTCTCCTTGAAAGGGATAACATCAAATTTGATTAGATCTTTTTAAGATCCTCGAATTGCCTCGGAATGCTATTACTATAAAGTTTTGTAGCAGTCTTTAAGTGTCAATCTTACGATATTGAGGAGATAGGAAGATGCCTATTCAATCATTTGATCCTTCAGGCGAACCAAACAATGAATGAAGACGTTCGTAAAAACGATCGAAATGGAGGATCAGTGTAGCAAAAAACAACCACAAATTTTATTGTATGCTAAGAGATGTTTCAATTCAAAAAGAACAGTTAAGAGAATGCCATTTGGCCATTTTATCGTAGCGCACATATTCTTTTATATTATTATATTATTAAATTTATTTTTGTTCCGTTTCTGCTCCGGCAATTTCGTTGTTTTCAGGTGCGAGTACGATTAACCCTCCAGCACACCATTGACGCGTGGCGTTTAGTGTCTTACTTGGTCGAATTACAACTGGAGCGGAGCAGAAAGGGTCGGTGGGGTCGGTGGTGGGTGTCGCGGGTCATCGAGCGGAAACGAGCCAGCAAGAGTTGCAGAAAAGAGATGAGACAAAAAGAGAAGGAGTCCGAAGGGGAAAAATTTATCAAGTGTGCTAAAAAAATATCCAAGAAAAGGAATTAAAAGACTTGGGCTGACCCTCTCTTATGAAAAGGGGCTCCTTAATTTCGAAGGGTGGCGGTCATTGAAAGACCCTTCCTTCCTCGGCTCATTGCATCCCCCACTGGCAATTAGCTTTTGACCTTCTTGTACTCCTTGCAAGGGTGTTGCTCTCGAGTTACTTCCTCGGTGGTGCTATCTTTAATCCCTTTAACAATTTGCCGTTTATTAAATATTTACGTTGTTATTATACAATAGAGAGAACAATTTGTCAATTCAATCAAAACAATTCGATCGATATGGTGCAATATTAAATTAAAATTAAAAGAAAATCAAGACATATTTTATACTAATGGCTAATGGCGACGCGACGGACTGAAATTCCCCCATAATCAAGGGCTCATTCATAAAATACGTCACGCAAAATGTCGCCTTTTGTACCCCTCTGTCTCTCTCTTCGTCACGTTGCGTCACATTTTCTGGAACCCACCTAACATATATATCGTCACAAAAGCTAGACTTCACCCCCCCCCTATAATAAAATTAAAAAACCCAAAAAGTTAAGAAAAACATATTTTTTCATAAATTATGATTGCTAGATAATATAATTTTTAATAGATCGACACAACCTCTAAAATAATTAGAAGAGCTGCTTTTAAAGGCTTATGCTTATATTAGACACGAGCTTTTCGTGCGAGCCTTCGGCACGCCCTCGAAGCTCGGCCCTCCAGGCTGGTGCCCTGGCGGGCAGCGTCTCGGTCCAAAAATTTTATTCCTCTTAAAAAACCACACTCCAAATGTATACCTATAAACTACCGAAAATACATCGTCTCTTAAAAGTTTCGCATCTTTAATTTTTGAGTGGCGAGGGGGGGGGGGAGGAACAATTATCAATATATTTAATGTTTCTTAATTTAAAATGAATTGGAGTCTTTCATTTCAAAATTCGAATATATATATTTCAAATTTACCTGGTTAATGAAAATCGATTGGAGCCATCAGTTTAAATTATATTTTAAATTTGCCTCGTTAATTAATATATATTTAATGTTTCTTAATTTAAAATCTATTGGTGTTTTTCATTTTCATTCGAGTTCAAATGAATACAATATTATCTAGACACAAAGTCTAAATCAAAAATATATAGTTTTAGTAAAAGAAATCAATATATATATATATATATTAATGTGACATTGGTCTAGTGGTTAGAGCTGATGACCATAGTTCAAGAGTTCGTCGGTTCGATTCTAGGCAAGAGGGTAATTTTTTTAGAGAAATTTCTCTAAGCGTTGTTACAAATTAATCTAGATAAATATTATATAGTATAATTGGTAATTATTTTAATGTAAAATAAGATATTATTGAATTCTAATTAATTCAAATTTCTGTTTAAGTACCTAATCTTTTCTTACACTTGATTGACAATTCACCGAATCCAGAATATTGGAACTTTATACGTTTTTTAAGCGCCCCCGGAAACTCTCTCTTCTAATTTTCCAATAATTTTAATAAAATATGACAAGCTAAACTTATAGAGCATGCCAAGATAGCATTTAATATCTACGAATTTCAAAAGTCCTTGTACATGTTGATTACAAAATAGCAACCTTCATTTAATTTTGATTATCTTGTGACATCAAATTAAATTTTGATATTATTATTTTGCCATAAAGGGTTTGGGGAATTAATGTTTTAATAATTACAAAATAAATGATGGAAAATTAAGGAAATTTTACAGGAAATAAGTTTTATATATATAAAGTTAAAACCTAGAGAATGATAGACTCTTAAGATCAGTTTAGTTTGGTAGAAATGTTTGAAAAGTTAGGGGGGGTCAATTTCAAGCCTATTTTTTTCTGACTGTAATACAATACCAAGGCCGTAGCTAATTTCGATGGAGAAGAGGAGGTTTGTTACTCACCGAGGGGTTAGGGGACTACGAATATACTTCTAGAAGTCGAAGTCATGACCTCGCTGATGGCCAGATTGCTTTTTTTTATCAGAGTATTTTTTTAAATAAATTTTTAATAAACATTTATTTAGATTCTGTAAATTTTGATGTTTACTTGAACAATTCGGGGGTTCTAAGATCCCTCCCCGCCTTGTCCTATACTGTCCAGAAACAAAAAGATTGTGGAAATTTCCACTTAACTTAAGTTTAACTTAAGTTAGTTCTGATGTCAAAATTCTCTTATTTTTCAAATCGAAAAATAATTAGATTGTGGAGTTTCTAGCTGTGAAAATTCAAAAATCCTAAAGCAATATTTTGAAATTTAGAAGTTTTGATTTTTAATTGTTTTTAAGACAATATAATATATACTTTATTCTAGTACATTTTAGGGTTTCTTTAAAAAAACAGGACCCTATTAGTGTCGCTACAATATCTGTATTGGGTGTGACCACCAAAGACTTAAAATGACTTAAAGAGTTAAAAAGAAAATATAAAGATCTATAAAGGAAATAATATTACTAATAATGTGATGATGTGATTCACGTTCCTTCTTTTTAAATTCTAAATATGGATTCACACTTATTTTGAATTTAGGTAAATAAAAAACAAAATTAATTTAATTGCGATAATTCGTTTCTTATGATCAAAATATTTTCACGCTCTTAAATCAAAATTGTTTCAAAATAAAATTAATTTAATTACGATGTCTTAACTCTTTTATTTGAAACTTTTTCAAGCTTTGAAAATAGAGCGCTTTGCGTTTTGATGAAAAATGCACAGAACCAAATCAAGTGGCAACCAATTAATGTGGTGTTGGTACTTGGTGAAACATTTTTAAATTAAAAATATTAACATTTTTTATCCAATAATCTATTTAAGAGCCTGAAAAAGTCTCGAATAAAAGAGAAACGTTGTAATTAAATTAATTGAAAAGTTTGTGTTTTGCCGAGAGTAGCAGAGTTGTTGATTCACAAAGAGAAACAAAGAGGCTGTCCTCTGCTTGATGCAGAAGACAACCTCTTTCTTCCTTTTTTTAATTAAATTAGTTTAGTTTTCATTTGCACTCAGTCCAAATATTTGTGAAATCATAATTAGAACTACACTATTAAAAATAAAAAAATAAAGTACCTTAGTAACTAATCTTATTATAAATGAATTAATTAATAGATTAAGCATTTTTTTATTTATTATTTTGATGATACATTGTGCATTACTCATTAGAATTTTGCACTAGGGGTCTTGAGATATTTGCTTTTTTCTTCGTTAATACAGGATAACGCTGTCATCTTTATAGAGAGTGCTAAAAAGGATATATAGAATTTTAATATAATAAAAAAAATAAATAAATAAAAAACGAAATGTTCGCTTTATTATTTTATGAAAGAAGAGAGGCGAAACTCGCCTCTCCTCTTCGCCTCTGGCTTTTTGTAGAAAAAAAACATTTTTTTTTTTAATTTTTAAAAAATAAAACAAAAACATCCTGAGGTAAAGTATATTCAAATATTAACAAATTTTCTTGTTTTACACTTTCTTTTCTAGAGACGCATCGATTTGCATCATATGCAGAGGATTTTATCCGGTTTATGATTTTTTTCTTTTACGTAATATAATAAAAAAAGCGAATTTAAAATTTCTATCTTCTTTCTTCTTTACTAACTAGAAAAATAATAATTTATTCTATAACTTTATTAGAAACATTTAGCTTATGTAAAATAAGTATATGTAAAGAGAAAACGTAAAAAATCCTTTATTTGCTATCTAAACGAGAATTCCTATTTTTCGTTATTATCAATTAATTTTTCACATGGTCTGCATTTCTAGCAAATAAATAATGATAAATAATTATGATTAACTATAGTAATATGGAATTGTCTTCACAGGCCTTATTGTTCCAGTGCGAGTGCGTTATATATATATAATATGAGTCCGAAGGGATTTTATTGTTTTTACTAATTGGAATTTTATTCATAAAATTAGTTGCTTTTTAATATTTTTTACTATTTATTAAATATTTTTTGAATTCTTTACAAAACATGGTAAAGACAGAACGCTAATCCTAGATAGCACACTCGCTCTAGAACAGTGTTCCGCAAACTTTTTTGTGTTCAAGGTACACCTACCAAATGAACAAATTTTAAAGGTACACCAAAGAAAAAAACCAATGTTTATTTAATATTTATTTATTATTTAAATCAATATAATATGAAAAGATATTTAATGAGAAATGTGAGCCTGCTTAACTGAGCACAGGCGATCAAAATTTGGAGCAATCGTTGATAAGGCTGCTCCCATAACTCTCAGCTATGTGTAGGTGCATTATCTTCATAAAACTTGACATTTTCCCCGGCACACCATCTAATAACCACAGTACACCAATGTGCCGCGCCACACACTTTGCGGAGCATTGCTCTATAAGATGTCTTATTCAGCTCTTATTATATTTAAAATGTCTCTAGATGTTTAAAAGATCTCCTAGTGTCTAGAAAACATGTTTTAGACCAAGTGTGCTAACAGGGAATGGTGAGACTACGTCTGACGGTCTTTGCTGTGTCCGTTTATTATCTTTGCTCAAGCCTGTAATTTCTAAAGAAAAAAATTACAAACGTGAAATTTGATATGTATTTAAAGTTTGATGATCCACTGTAGCCCATTTTCAAACATGAAAAAATAAATTTCGTCGCCTTATCGAAAATATTAAATTGTTGATGAAATCGTATGCGTTGCGTAATATTTTTGAAAGCCTATTAAACAACTCAAAATGTAAATGTTTATTTTTGAGCCTAAAAAATTATTTCTCAGTGAGTCCGCCGCTTTACGGAACCCTATGCGAGGGAACCAGACTTGCACTTGAATACTTTTTCATTTCTATATAGGTAGAGCCGAATTTCTGTTTTCTTAAGTAGAAGAAGGGGATATGCTAACTATAAAGTCATGTGGTGTTCATATAATATGTTATTTTTATTATTTTCGAGTATTAGATTGGACTTGGGAGTTATTTTCGATCGACTTTGGGATTTGAAACTTAAGCTTCTCGATGCTAGAAGTTCAAGATTTTGGCTAAAATCGAAGAACCGGAAGTACATGTTTACTTGAAGATTTTCGGTGTTTTACAATTTCGTCTTTTTTCCGGTTTTCTCAAAGCGGCTTGGGGGAAACGTAAATTGAACTAATTTGAATGAAGAAAATTGGTATGATGATTTCTAATAAGGGAGAAACTAATATTGTGAGATTCGTGTGATTCCCACACCAGTTGATTTTTCATATATCTTAACATTTGTCTCAGCTTTGCTTCCCTCCGTGAACTCTGTAGGGGATACTCCTGGTTGCCTAGCCTACAGGCTCTCTCATAGATTAGCTTTCCAGTATACTAGGTGAGGTGGTTAATAATGTCCTATTTTCGGCATGAGGAAAACACAAATTTTTCAGCACTGGCAAAAGTGGTTTATTCAAAGTATGCACCATCGGATTCTACACATTTTGACCAACGATCCGGCAAATTGTATATCTTCTCCCAGTAGAATTTCTCCCCATTTCGAGGCGAGCCAAGATTCGAGCCATTTTGCCACTTCTTCGTAATTAGCGAAGTGCTGGTCAGCCAATCCGTGTGCCATTGACCTAAAGAGGTGGTAATCGAATGGAGCGAGGTCTGGAGAGTAGGGCGGGTGGGATAGGGCCTCCCATTCGAGCGCTTTGATGGTTTCTTTCGTCGATTTGGCGGTGTGCGACGAAGCGTTGTCGTGGAGCAAAATGACACGTCTTCGAGCCCATTGCGGCCGTTTTTCGATCAATGCATGATTCAAATTGATCAATTGTTGTCTGTAGCGGCCCGCATCAACAGTTTCGCCCGGTTTTAGCAGCTCATAATACAGCAAACCTTTTTGGTCCCACCAGCTGCACAGCATTGTTTTCTTTCCGAACCGATTCTGCCGTGGGGTAGATGGTGCCGCTTCTCCAGGTGAAAGCCATGACTTTTTGCGCTTGGGATTGTCGAAATAGATCCACTTTTCATCTCCCATGACGATACGATACAGAATCTACTTCCTTTCTTGACGAACCAGCAACATTTCAGCCATCATTGTTCGCTTCTCCATTTGCCGGTCGTTCAAGTCATGTGGCACCCATCTGCCTTCCTTGTAGATCTTTCCCAATGCTTTCAGCCGGTCACCAACTGTTCTGCGGCCTACTCCGAGTCTCTCTGCAAGCATTCCTTGCGATTGGCGCGGATCTTCTGCCAGCAAGTCCTCCATGTCAGCATCCTCAAACTTTTTCGGCTTGCCATCTGTTATAAAAAAAGGACATTATTAACCGCCAGACCTAGTAGATGCCTGTTTTCATAATTGAATTAATTTTAATATATTATCATTTGTCTCTTTAGAAGAATAAGGCGGTTTGATCAATCTTTTTAAAATAAAAATGAATGAATAAATAAATAAATAATAATAATAAATAACTAAATTGCATCTTGGTATAAAAACAGTGTCAACTCGAAATGTCATTTTACAGTTGTAATATTTTAAAATTTGAACCTACATGCAAAATCTATCCCACCCAAAATATTTCTGTAAAATTTTAGAGGTCTAAAAAGAGGAAGTTTAGGTTTTTATAATTTTTCTTCATTTGTGTTCCAAACTCTATCAATAAGCCAAATTGTAGCATTCTAGAATTGTTTGCCATTTAATAAATGCGAATTTACTCTAAAATCTTCACCCCTTCGCTTTAGGGGTTGAAAGAGGGATCGATCTAAAAAACATGACCTCTCTCTCCTTGATTAACACATTTTATAAACTAGAAAAATACGTATAGAGAACTTGAATAATTATTTATTTAATATTTGTACTACACTGCATTGCAAAAAAATCGAGTCACCAATAAAATCTTTATTAAATAGGAAATTATTTTTAAAATTTTTACAAATAATTTGTTGAATTAACTCTTAAACTAATATATTCAATAAATTTTGTTGATCATTTTTGAATTTTATGAAAAAAAAAATAAGTAAAATTAAATTAAAAGATGCAATTACAAAATATCATAACTTTCTCATTATCACTTTACATTTAGATAAAGTAAAATAAATAAAATAAAATAAATCATTTTGAATTAAGCATCATTGATAGAAAGATAAAATGCACAAAATGGATATTTCTGAAGTTCAACGAGTTCAAATTGTGTGTGCCTAATTAATCAAAGACTAAGTCAACGACAAGTAGCAAGTACTCTTTCAATAAACAATAATTTCTATAATTTATGGTTACTTGTAAAAAAAAATTAATAAAAAAATTCAGTCAAATTAAGAACCTTCGATTATGACGATGTTGAGGTGGAGGTCCGGGGTTCGATCCTGGCTGGCAAATAAAAATTTCTACCGGCTGAAAATTCGGCTCCCTCACTAACCCTACTAACACTCTACTTATGTGCTGTCTAAATGGGCTTTGTTCCCGGTGACATTAAATAAATAAAATAAAGAACCTCCTCCTTTTTTTGAAGTCGGTTAAAAAAAAAAGAATCATCGAAATTGGTCCACGTGGCAAAAAGTTCTCGCTGAACATAGATAAAAATGAATAAATAAATAAATAGTTAGGTATCTTGACTACCTTGGAGCTGTACTGATCCAAACGCAGAAAGAATGATTAAAATCGGTCAATAAACAAAGAAGTTATGCCTGAAAAAACATAACAAAAAAGGTCCAAAACCAATGAAAATTATATTTTTTCCAATCGGAAACTAGACTGAACCCAATGCAAAAAAATAATCAAAATCTGTTCACAATTGGCGAAGATATCAGGTAACATAGACGCAAAAAAAAATGATTTACTATTTAATAAATTTATTTATTTATTTATTGGTGGCTCGATATTTTCGCACCGCAGTGTATATTATGTTCATTAAAATAGCCATGCTATCGTCACTAAATCTTATAGAAATTTCCAGGCTTCCTAATTAATTTAAATTTTCTTTCTTTTTAAAACAAAAATGATCACGTTTTATATTTTAACCTACTGTTTTTCGATTAAAAAAACTAGAAAATATAACGTAAGTCGTGGATAAGATTGATTGTACAAGAGCTGGCTCTTTCTTGGTCCAATGAGCCTTCGGATGGAAATTTCATGGTCATGCTTCGTGATTCAACTCGAAAATAATTTACAGAACAAATATAAATTTATTCGTTTTAAACAAATTACATTTATAATTATTATTATTTGGTTATATAACCAATCGATGTTTTTTATGGTGATCAAAGAGACAAATTAACGTTTGATATAATGTAATTTGCGTTAGTGATGCAGCTGACGTCTTTGATGGAGCGTTTTCATATTTCATTGGATTTTAATATTATAATTAATGATTAATTAATTATAAATAAAAAAAATCGTTTTACATTTGATTAAAACATTATACAGATTTAATGACGAAATGATAAAAATCCAATCAAAACCATTCGTATTATTTTATTTTATTCATTATTAGCTGATTTTAATAAATTATTTAACTTTATTTACTGGTTTGAACTTTAATTTCTAAAGCGGATTAAGGAAGAGAGAAAAAAAGTATGAAAGTAATCTGATTCTATCTGAGAATTGGAAACAATATCATTTTTATTTTTATCCTCTTGGCATTATCCTTAAGGAATTTAATCATCTAAAAGCATCGCTTGCTCGGTCTATTTACTAATGGCCACCATCTTACTTCCTTACATATTTGTAAATGAAATCTTCTTGTCAATAAAAAATAGTATGTAATAAAATTTTCATTTCAAAATGATTTTATTAATGTTTTTGTAAGTGATGGAATTAAACAAAATAGAATTTGAAAAAAAATATTCTGATTAAAAATTCAGTCTCACTGGAGGTATTTTCTTATTATTAATTAACTTATGATAAACGAAATTAAAAAACTAGTTTCAGAAATGTTGTTGGACATGTTCAACACATGGATACCAGAAGGGTTCACTCCCCTCCAGAATCGAACCCAAGTCCTAAACAGGCCATCCCGGCAGTTGGCTTAACTCCAAAGTAAATACCTACAGTGTATTATTGTATAAATACTAGTAGAGTCGACTCTCGATAATTCGAACTCTTCAGCTGCTAATTTCGGTAAATCGAAAAAATGCTGTGCTCGATAACTCGAAATCCTTTTCTATAATTCGAATTAGGTTACTTCCCCCTCTTTATAATTCGAATTTTCCTAGCAATGTTTACTCCTCATTTTCCGCGTAAATATGTAATTTTTTGTTCTTTTTTGTCGTTTTCGTTATTTTTACTTTTTTACTTAAGGCCTATAAATAAAATTTATGTAAACTCATACATATTTTCAAAAATATAATAAAAACTCTTAATAATTCAATTTTTTTTTATTTCCTCTTGGTAATTCAAACTTCTTGATAATTCGAAGTCTCGATAATTTGAATTTTTCTTGTAGTCCCTTGGATTTCGAATTATCGAGAGTCCACTGTATGTATACCTAAAAAATTTCACTGAATTTAACAAAAACTCTATTGTTAAATCCGTTGCTGACTGAATCAAGTATTCAAATTCACTGCTTTAAGTTCCGTCTTTTCCATAAGGACAAGTGGGGCACGAGCCCAGACAGATCTCGAAATGCCGTCGTCTTTAATAAATTAGTGTTGTGTGAAGTTTTGTAGTCTCGATTAATTATGTCGAAAAGAACATATTTAAGTGGTTCAGAAACAAGAAAGAAACTTGCAGCTCAAAAAGAACATTTCAGTAAACTACCTAAGCTAACCTCATTTTTTACGCTTGAAGAAACTAACAGGCAGACTAATCATTTCAAGATGCCTCTAAACCTCAAAGCTCAGAAACAGGGCCACGTTTGTCATAGAAGATAAAATTAGTGTTTCGAGTTCTTCAGTTCAGATATAAAGACAGTCACACATACATCACAGCCTGAAATTTCAAGTCAAAGCTACTGGAACTTACCATGTACAAGTATTTTAGAAAATATATCTTAACACCCTCGTTACTCACTGTGATGAAATTTTAACGTAAGAAATAAGATATATTTGGATTCGCAAAGGGTCAAAGTTTTCCAAATTAAAAATTGTGACATCGCCGAAACTTATACATGTTTTCCTGATCTAAGTGGTCAAACTAGAATCTTGACTAGGATTGTTTTCACTCGCAAATTGGCCAATGGTGAGTGTGTGGAAAGAAAATGGCTCCTATATTCACCGTCGGGGAAATCTATATATTGTATTTGCTGCTGTCTTTTTAATTATATTAAGGCGTGCAATAGTTTGAGTTCTTCTAGTCAATATAAGTACTGGAAGCATTTAAGTTAGTTATTAATGGAGCATGAGAACAGTTTACAGCACCGTTACTCAATGATGAATTATGTCACAAGCAGGGCCGCGCCTAGCCATTCGGCCGCCAGTGTACAAACTATAATTTTGCGCTCCCTTCTAAAATTAAACACATAAAAAATTATCACCCTTTACTTCGTCTAGC
The DNA here is from genome assembly GCA_024734495.1 of Forficula auricularia. Taxonomy (NCBI): domain Eukaryota; kingdom Metazoa; phylum Arthropoda; class Insecta; order Dermaptera; family Forficulidae; genus Forficula; species Forficula auricularia. The sequence continues at coordinate 62,274 of JALMQS010000246.1, forward strand.
TAAAAATTAATACATAGGTTGGTACATACCTATATAATAAATAAAATTACTCAGCTTTGCTTATGTGTTCTTGCCAAGAGGGGAGGAGAGAGTGAGGTGGTAACCCACCCTTCCCCGTACTCTAAATTACCGGATTTTCACAAAGGAGGGCGCCGAAAATTTTTCCTTAGGGGGTCGGCAGCTTTAAAAAGGTTGAGATTCACTCGTTTGGACTCTTGAGGTCTAGAGAGACGCTTAGTCAAGTGTCAGTCTAGCTGTTTTGCCGCCGTTTGACTTGGCCGCGCGTGTGTTTTGCACACATACTCCATAAAGTCGGCTCGGCCCTGATCAAAAGAAGCAAAACTACTGACCTATATTGTATATATTGAATTGTCAACATAAAGAAATCGTATATTTGCGATCTTAAGATCTGTATGAATTTTTGTTTCCTTGAGCATATAAATAAATTCTAGCAAATTACCATAGTTATTGATTACTTTTATTTCGATTTAATTTTTAAAATTATTGTATTTCATCATAGATAGAGACTTTTATCCATGACAATGAGTTTCCCAGTGATAGATATTTTTTATGTTTTTTGCATTAATAATACAATGGATCTCAGATTAAAAGAAACATCTCTCTATAAAGATGAATATTAAGAAGAGGGCAGATTAAGAAAAGTGTTGCCCCGCTTCTTGACTGTTTCGATGCCGATGGTTGAACACCCCTTGAGCCCGGGGCGGAATGAAGCCGCAGCCCAGGCGTGAATCTAAGAGCCAGAGACCTCGGGGCACAAACAGGGCCTAATAATTTGAACCCCAGCCATCCTCTCTTGCTACATCCGCCGCAGAGCAGTAGACGGACTATTTTCATTTCCGTGATAACTTCCACATGGCCAGGTTCCTACTTTCCCTTCCCTCAACAAAAACCCTTCGCGCCGGCTTGGAATCATTGGCGCGCGAGAATACTTACCCTTCGACCCGAACCACCCTTAACCACCCTGACACCCTGACGCTCCTCCTCCTTCAGTAAATATTTCGCGCACAGTTACACGGAGGGTAGCTGTTGTAAAACTTAAATTGCCTATAATAATTATAGCCGATTGTCAGAACAACCTGTGTAATTAGACCGGCGCTATCATGAATCTTCATTCGTAACAACTTAATCGGCTCTAAGATCTCGACAACTTTTTAAACCTACAATGTCTTCTAGTTAGAATCTTTAAGACAAATTTCATTAGGGGAAATTTCATTGTTATATATAGTCTCTTTAAATGAACCATTATGAAATATTGGGTAAAGGTCTCCTGAGCACGAGAAAGTGTTTTTTAAAAAGTTTCTCTCTGGATCAAAAACTAAAGAAATTTTTATAGTATGCAGGGAAGAACTACAATTTGAAATACTAATTTTTATCGTTATGATAACAAAGTATATGCAGAAAACAAAAACTTTAAATATGTGAATGATTAAATTTGGAATGTTTCTGATTTATGAATTCATTAAAATTGATATTCAATCCAGTAGTGACTATTGGTAGAATTGGTCCTAAATTACCATCCGTTATCCGGATCTAATTTTACTCTTTGTTCTTTTCATCAAAGACAATGTATTTTCACATAGGTATGACGATCCAAAGTATACCACATATTTTTTGTTTTAAACATTTCTAAATTTAACGAGGCCTAAAATTCCGTTATTGCTTTTTCAACAAATTGATTCTTTAATAATTATTAAATTTGATTGTAAAATCAGTTTCAAGTAACTGGATTTAAGGTGTGGCGCATCATCGACATTAAAATTAAATAGTAGGCTTTCTAAGGATAGATCTATAGAAATATTGTGAAAATCATCAAATCTTGTAAATTCCATAAATAAGTCACTTATATTATAGTCTCATATTTCTTAAAATCAGCACATTTCAAGTTTTTTCTCTTTTGTTGTAAGATTGGAAAGTCAGTTAATGCGGTCATTTACTTTTTTTCGATTGATGTGAACTATACAATGTCTGCAGTTTTCTAGTCTAGTAATAATTCTAGTAATTATGGATTTTCTATATTTATGCATTTATAGAATGGCCCGGATTCGATATCCTCGGCCCGGGTGTGGTCCGCGGGCCAGCTGTTGTCCACCCCTAATTTAACTGATACTTTAAAAAAAATAACAAAAATACTTTTTGGTTTTCTGAAATTTCTCTACACTTTTGAAAATGGACTAAAAGAAGAAAATATTTTTTTTTCTATAGAAAATTTTCCTTAAAATTTTAACATCAAACAAAAAAAAATAATTTCAAAAAATTTCATCAATAGGATTTCTTTGTTAAGAAATTTAAATTTTTGACATTTTTTAAAGTCAATTTTTAACCAAATACAGACAATTACTGAGTAATGAAGGGCGAGCAGCAAATTAACGAGAACGCCTGCAAGTTAGACAATCGATTTGATAGACCTCCGTTCCGAATATTTAACTAAAAGGAGAAAGACTAATTTAAAGTGTGTATAATACTATTGTAATAATTATTTCTTAGAGCAGGGTTTTCTAAAATATGTTCAGCGGAATATTGGTGTTCCACGGAAAGTGTACTCTCTCGTTGATTATAAATTGGTTTACAGTTAATAATTTGCTGCTTAACACAGGAAAGACCAAATGGATTAGATTTTTGTTGTCAAACATGGGACGGGTCGGTGCTGATCTGGTTTTGAGAGGGGAATCCCTTGATTATCTGAATACGAAAGAATTTTTGGCCATGACAATGGATTCCAAATTACAATGGGGTCTTCATATTAGGACTCTGGCAGGTAAGCTTAGTTCTGCAGCTTACTTTGTCAAAAAAATTAGACAACTGACAAATGTCGATACGGCTCGTTTAGTATACCATAGCTACATCAACAGTGTGATGTCCTATGGTATTTTTGGGGCAACCAGTCGATATTGACACGACATTTATTCTTCAAAAGAGAGCTATTAGAGCTATCAATAATTTGGGTCCACGAATGTCATGGAAAGATTTAGAGAGGTAAATATTCTTACGGTGGCATCTCAATACATTTATGAGTGTTTGGTATATGTATGGAGAAATACTACCAAGTTCGCAAGGAATAATGACAGACATGAATTCGATACGAAAATCAAGGATAAAATAGCCTTCCCGCGGGCGGTTTCGTTTACAAAAAGTAAACGGTTCATTCATGAGGCAAGGTGTGCGCTTATATAGGGTGGCGCAGAGCATTTTCGTTATTTACAAATTTAATTAAGAAAAAAGTAACGCAGATATATATTTAATTCTTTGAATATCATCAAGTACAAAGTTTAAATTTTATGTTTACACTGTTTTAAAGATGATAATTTTTCAGGCAGATGGCGTCCATTATTCTAAATACACTACATAAATCGAACTCCGAAGTTTCGTTAAACTCTTCTTTCCAGTATATCGACAGGTATATTGGCGACAACTTGACGAATGTTGATCCTCAGGTGAGCCAGGGTCCTAGGACGATCGTTGTAGAACAGTGGTTCCCAACCTTTTGTGGCCCATCGCCCCTTTCTGGAGGTTGACTAACACCTATCGCCCCTTTTCATTTTCATTTTATGCCTAATTTTAATTTGAAATAAAGTGTAAATAATAAAGCAGTTGTGTTATTTTAAACAATTTTATTATAGCGTATATAAAAAAAACCAAAGCAGTTTTATCCGGTCACTCTTAAATAAAAAAGAAAAAAAATTGAAATGTACATTTCTTACTGATTTTTTTGAAGAACAAAGAATTGAAATAATTATTGTAACTAAGATCATTGACGTACATTTAAAAAACAGGAGTACATCTTTTCATTTTTAAATTGGAATCTGGAAAAATTAAGAAAGTTGACAGTTAAAATTTGAAAAAATAAATGAAAGTTTGAAAAAAAATTTAACAACTCGCAAAAGAAGTGATTCCATTTCTTTGCACGTGAGGGTATTTTAATTTTCCCCCCTTTGAATACTCATCGCCCCCCAATCGCCCCCTACTCAATTATCGCCCCCCAATCGCCCCTTACTCAATTATCGTCCCCCTGATAACCCAAATCGCCTCCTTGGGGGGCGATCGTCCCCAGGTTGGGAACCACTGTTGTAGACAAATGATTTTAGATAGCCTCATAAAAAATAGTCGCAGGGGCCAAATCATGCCGACCGGCGCTAAGTCCAGTACAAGAACGCTCCTCAAGGAGATGACGCGTAGTGTATTGGGAATAATGGACGCCATCTGCCTGATATCATCTTTTTAAAACTGTGTAAAGATAAAATTTAAATTTTTATTACTTGATGCTGTTCAAAGAATTAATATATGCGTTAGTTTTTTTTAATTGAATTTTTTTAAATAAGCAAGGTGCTCTGCCCCACCCTATATAACAAAATTGACAAGTTTAGCTTTTAATAAATTTAAATCCTCCATTAAGCGCACATTACTAAATAAAAAAGTAAAAAAAGTGATACTTATCGGATTGGCGAGTTTTTAAACGACGATCATGCCTAGACTTGATTTTTGACATACTCCGAGCTGGATTACTTTGATCCGGCAGATCTTTGTTTTTGTGTATTTGTATTTTGTTTGATTATTTATTTGTTTGTTGTTATTTTTTTCTTGTGAATCATGACTTTCATCAAGTCCCTCGAGGAACCTATGGTGAAGAAAAATTCAAGAAAGAAAGAAAGAAATAATCCTTGAAAGTAAAGAATTGTTTTGGTTATTAAGAAGAAGAAAATATCTTTCTTTCTCTTTTTATTTATTTTTAATTTACCTATAAGCAAGAAGAGAAGCAAGTATTTTAAAGTCGAAAAACTCATTTAAATAAATAACCAAATGACTACGATAACTTAACAAATCACGGATAAATTTACACGTTGTAATATATTTTCATTCCTTGTTAAATATTTGAATAAATGCTTTTTCTCTTAATTTCAATTCTAATTGATCTAATAGCTTTGATTAATTTCAATATTTATGTAATATCATCCAATGAGTAGGATTTTTTGTAATGAACATTTTTGTCACTGGACGAAAGGTAAATATTATTTGTCAGAATTAAATCTATTTTTTGAAAGTACGACCGAGGATCAGAGGATATTTATTCATACAGAGTTATTGAGCAAATATTTGAATGTCACTCATCTACATGAATTATAAAAAAATAAATATTTGAATTAAAAATAATTTGATATCCAATGTTCTTGTATGTATTCTTTGACGATCGACTTCGGTTAGCAATTTTTGTTGTTCATTTATGGATTGTGATTCTTGAGAAGAAATCTTTATTTTTTAGCTTATTTGATCTTAAAATTCCCATGGTGTTTATTTTACTCTGGACTTTTCTCAGAGATAATAAAATTAAAAAAAAATTGATATGTGTGAGTCGGACTATACAGTGAGGCTTCCGTACCGTAGTTACCATATAATAACTTCTAAAATACTTAAGATATAAAATTCAATCTTATTAGTCATTGTTAATATGAGAAAGAGGAATTGGTGAATATTTTTCATAATTTTAAATTAAGTCATTCCTAAACGCCGACTGGTACAGATATACCTAAATATGTCTCAGTGACCACATTGGGGCTACCTCACAACTACATTTCAAGTGAAATAAATTAAAAAAAAATAGATTTGCTTGAAGATCTTTACAGGAACATCTCACATTCCATGATAAAAAATATTTTTATTTTTTTGACCTACCTAATATTCGACACTCCGCAAAATAAATATTAGAATAAATAGGTACAATTTTTGATTTCAGGAAAAATAACAATTATAATAATTATTAGGGGAGATATTGGGTATAGTGGCCACGCTAAAGAAAATATTTTTTTTTAATAAGTAAAATTTGAAAAAAAGAAATGAAATTTTGGCATAAGTTAGTTTCATTATTTAGGTTAATGAAAAAAAAAAATATTTCTGTCTGTTAATTAAAACCAAAAATGAAATTTCCCGCAACCCTACTGGGAAGGGCAAAATGGCCACTTGGTGTTTGACTGCATTTTAAAGAATATAAATGTGTATTTTCTAAAATGAAAGCAATTACCATTCTCAAAAATCTTATTTTCTAACTTAAATTGTTCAATTCAATTAATTTTCAATTATTCAAAAATTTTCCTTTTCTGAATTTATTTACCCGTGGCCACTGTACCTTCTTTGATGCCATTACGGAAATTTGACTCCTCGGGTTAAACAAGTAACCCTGCTCTTACGTGGACACGTGCATTTAAAGATTCAATCACATTGTTTTTAAGGGGTTACTGCTAATCGTATGTATTAGAAACTTGTATTTAGTTATAATAATTATTGACAGGCTTACATCAACAAGTTGAAAAACACGAAAATCTTGAATAATTTTCAAACAAGTGATCAAAACTTCAGTATGACAATGCTAGAGAACTAACGGAATAATTAATGCGTTTTGCCGCTTCTTGGCAGCATCGCGGGGAAAAAATAACCCAAGTAACCACTTTAACAGAAGTGGCCACTATGCCCATCCTTCCCTACATATTATTATAGTATGGTAATAAATTTCAAGTTTGTATCTTATTTAGTCTATACGAGCTACAATACTATGAGTCACACATATACAGTTATTAATGAGTTTCTGTTTTACTATTTAAACGTAATTTTAAAGATGACTTATCTAGGAATGGACATTTAGTAAAATGAAAAAGTATAAATATCCCTATTACTACTTTCAGTCTTTTATAAGCTCAAACTCCTGTTGATGGGCTAAAAACCAGAAAATGTATAGAGTATTTAAAATAAAACTCAAAATTAAAATAATTTTTTTTATTTTTATTTTACTTTTGAAACACGACTATAACCCTTTAAAAACTCCTGTGTTTAATATGTTTCATTATAAACAATATCGCTTTCCCTAAATGTTATTAATATTAGTAGGTTTCACAGGGGCTTTTGCTAGTTAAACGATTATATCTTCCAAAATATTTGAGATATCAAATTTATTCTTATTTGTATTTAATAAGGAATAGATGAATGAAGTCAGGGATTTTTTTAATAATTTTAATTTAATTATTTGATTGATTTGAGCTGGTATAAGCATAAAAACGACGATTTTGGAACTCAAACCGTCATCATTTTAAATCGCAACAAATTTAAACAAAATTCAAATTATTTTTAACTAAAGAGATCTTTATAGGGATACACACTATGATAAAAAATATTCTTTATTTTAACCCTTCGACCCTTCCCAATATAATCATTCGAATAAAATTTTAATGCGAGTTTTGATTTGCGATAAAATGAATATATTTAATCTCTAATTTCATGTTTATATCTTATTTGATTAACGACCTATCCTCTAATATAGAGACAAACCGACAGACAGACATAGTGTGCGACACAAATAGGGCCCCGTATTGCTTTTTTACGGGACCCTAAAAAATTAAAAAAAAATATTAAATTAATTCTGACTGAAGAGATCTTTACAGGGATACACATTATAATATATTTTTTTTGACCTCACATAAAATTCGACCCTTCCCAAAATAATCATTCGAATAAAATTTTGACACTGAATAACATTGGTAATTTCTAATTTCATGTTTGTATCTTATTTAATTTAAGACTCTACAATCCTCTAATATAGAGACCGACAGGCATGGTGGCGACACCGAATAGGGTCTCGTATTGCTTTTTCAAAGAGAGAGTAGAATCTTATCACTATCACCCTTCAACGAGTAGGGTAGCCAGAAAATTTTCATGGGAGGGTCAACTCCACAATAGGAAAATATATTAGTGGAATTTTTTTTTATTAAAAAACAAATAGGTACCTCAAGAAATTAAAAAAAGAACATAATTCTTGATTAAGAACATATGAAATATATTTAATTACGGGTAGTTTGCCATAGAGAAACGGTTTAGTCGTTGTCGTTGCTCATCCCATGAGCCCTGCAAGGGGAGAGTGTTCTGACCTCCCCGCCAGCGGCTACGGCCCTGCCCTTCAATATGTTAGGGTCTTATAGAAAAGAAAAATAATGTATTGTTTATGTAAATTAAAAAAATACAAATCTTTTATAAAAACAATCCAAAATTTGCAAAAAAAGAAGAAAAGAAGAAAAAAGCTGCTTTCTATATTTTAGAGAAAGCAACCTTTTTCTTTTTTTGCAAATTTTTCACCATTGAAGAAAGAAGGAGAGTTTCTCCCGAAACCGTTTGGTTTTTAATAAAACGTGTTCTGGATTGCTTTTATAAAAGACGTGTATTTTTTTAGGAATTATATATAGGACGAAAAAAAAACGTATTTGAAGAAAGAAATCAATGAGAAAAAACGTTCTTGCTGAACATACTCAGGCAGAATGAGAGCAATGCTTAGAAAAATTAAAAATTCATATTTCTAAAAGATCTCGATAGCTCTCCTTTAAAACAATCGAATTACGAAAAGGTTTTATCATATATATCTATATTTAGTTTTATATTCGTTTTCATCTTTTTTAAATAGGATCAAATAAAATTCACTTTTTGAGTGAAATTCGTTCAAATTTTTCATACTTTTGAATAATGTATAATATGAAAAAGTTATAAACAAGTGGAATTTATCACCTTAGAGTCGGTGATGGAAATTGTCCTCTCATATTATGATGTGAAAAATATTTATTTAAATGTAGACAAGCTATATCCAAGAGAAAAGGAATAAGGCAAGGCGTTTTATTAATTCCGCCGTTTCTCTCACTTTGTGACTTTGATACAAGGAGAACTAAAATATTTAAAGATTGTTCGAAGTTAGATGTATGTCTTGTGATTTCCATTTCGCTTTGTAATTGTTTTGAAGCTATTTGAAATTAAAAATCTCTTTTACTGAATAAAAATTTGCATGATTTTCCGGCCGTTTTATAAACTGTGAAGACTTTTAATTAAAAAAAATCTCATTTCGATCCTGGGAATTTGGTAATGAACAAGAGTTGTTTTGTTTTCGAAAAAGGATGGAAAGCCATTTAAAAGTACAAATCTTTTTGTCCCTTCATTTATATTTATTACATATTTCAATTTATATTTCATCAGTATGTATAAAGTTTCAAATAGATCTATTTTTTCTCTGTATCTTAATTAATATATTCATGTATTATATTATTAAGGTTAGGGAAATATTTGTCTTTTGTACATTGCTTAATTAGAAAGTTGATGGCAACAGCAGAAGGGTCGTTTTTGTGTAGTAAGACACAAAAATATTTTTTATTCTATATTATAATATTACGCTCAAAAGAAAAATTAATCAAGGGTGAAAAATAAACTTGCTAAAAATAATGACTCCGTGGGCTGATGCATCTTAATTAATATTAATTTCTTCCTCTAAAATTATTCTTTAAATATATGTACCTACAATTGTACATTGATATTCGACATTATTTTTAGAACATCCCATTGGGAAACTAGAGAAATTAAACGAAAATTCCAATTATTATGGTACTTTCAGTTATCATTAAGAGTGTTTCCCATCGTGAGGTCCCGACAAGGGGAAGATTTAATTGTTAAGGGGGCAATTCGAAAATGGACTTGTCCAGAGCTTAACCTTATTGCGACTGTGGATTTAGTGCTATAAATGATTTGCTTCTAAAAAATAAATTCACACGTTCTGATGTGACCACTTGACTTTACCATACACTTCAGGTTGAGTTTGGTATAAGGGTCTAGATTTTAATTTTTTGACTCTACAACCCTCCCCCCCCCCGACCCCATTTTAGTGGCTCTGATGTTCGTCAATAAAATTTCAACGCAAATAAATTATCCCAGTTAAAATTGAGAGATAAAAGTTGTTAATTGGACTAGTTAATATTTCAAACAACCATATCTCAGAAATGGTAAGTCACAAAATATCAAGATTTGAAACATAAGCTAGATAAAGGCTAGAAGGATTGCCTCGCAAATTTGATTTAAATAGAAGAACCCGAATCACTTCTTTATTCTTAAGCGGCTTTTAGCCTTATTTATTTCTTCGATCTCGAAGGTCGGCGATCACTATATGAAAACTATTCTCTCCATTATAATTTTTCCTTCGTTTTCCATTGCCTTCCTCTTAATTTAGTGAGACGTCTTATATTTTTGACAAAGGTGAAAAATTGTGCTGACTAAGGCGAGATTCAATCCCGAGTAAATTCAATCCGAAGTCGAGCGCCTTAGCTAGCCACTGCTCTATCGGCGCCTCCTTGCTGTAGTTATTTGCTAAAGGTTTTTTAAAATATATGAAAAGTGGAGAAGATTCATTTTCAATCATGATTTTTTCTGTTTGTCTGCCTTCTTCTTATAACGCTTTCTCCTTACGGAGGTTAGCGATCCATATGGCAATCATACTTTTTGAGATTACAGCCCGAAAGATGTCTACCGACCAGCATGCGAACGATCTCCGCAGGTCCTTCAGCTATTAGTTCTGGCGTCTGCCAACCGATCTCTACCTTCAATCTACCTTAACTATTAAGGAGTTAGGTGTTGGTTCTAGGTGAAACATTTTAATATAATAATAAAACTTGAGCAACATGCGAGGTAGGTTTATATTTATATTATATATTAGATGAACTCATTAACTCAAATATTATAGACCCATCTCGAAATAATCATATTCGCCAATTAGTAGACCTATGCCTAAACCAAAATTATTTTCCCTTTAACAATAACTACTATAAACAACAAAAAGGATTACCCATGGGTAGCCCCCTTAGCCCTTTGCTTTCAGATATTTAAATGTCCCATTTAGAACAAATCATTCTTAACCCAACCAACCATTATTTCAAAGACATTGTGTTCTGGCGTAGATATGGGAATGATGTTTTTGTCATATAGTCTGGCACTAAAAGACAAATTAATCCATTCCAAAAATATCTTAATAATCTCCATGAAAATATACAATTTACTTCTGAAATTGGTACAAATAATACTCTCGCTTTCTTGGACCTTTAAATATCTATTTCGCATAAAAAATTACACTACGAAATATATAGAAAATCCACTTTCACGGACATTGTCATTGCCTTCTCATCTAATCATACCATTTGTACTAAATTTGCAGCTTTCTATTCAATGATTTATAGACTCCTCAGTATACCCATGAATACTATAAAGTTCAATAAAGGGCTTAACATCATTCAGAATATAGCCCTGAATAATGGTTATAAAATTTCGACTATCAACAAAATTTATAATAAAATCAAACGTAAATTCACTATTTCACACTTACTTACACTCATTACAATCTGGAACTGAACAAATATATAGAAGAATACCCTTCATTTCTAATCATCTAACATCTCCATTAGCTTATATTCTTATGCTCCCAATTAATTAACAATAAAATAGACATTGATAAATTAGACAAATCAGGAGTGTATAAATTAACTTGTCACGATTGTGATGCTTTTTATATAGGGCAGACAGGCCGTTCATTCAAAATACGTTGCTCTGAGCATGTAAGAGCTCTTAATCGTCGCAATAGATCCGATAACATTAATTTAGATTCGACCTCAGCCTTCGCAATTCATTTACATGAATTCAATCATTCCACCTCTAATAATAACCCTATCCCCATTCATTTCGAAAGAAAAGGCCTTAAATTGGATCTCTTAGAATCTACGGAAATTAAAATAGCCCTATCAAATAATTCAAATATTTTAAATAAACAATTAGAAGTGCATAAAAATACAATTATTTATTATATATTATATTTAATATATATATGATTATATATATGTTTCATTTTCTGTATTGGATATCTTGTCCGTAAAACTAGCTAAACCAGCTAAATAAATAAATAATAAATTAACTAAACATTCCTTCTATTGTTAGCACATTGAATATATTAAGGTAATTGTACCCTCTCAGGCACTTTTCCAGTTGTACCCTGTCACGTACTTTCCAATTCTTTGTTATAATAGCAGGTATAGCTTTCCTTCAGCTGGTTCAAATTCAATTTTTCCATTTGTCGAAAATATTAATTCTTAGAACAACTTCTCCACTTACCTCTACTTTCCCCTCACCACATACATTTCAAAAAATATTAAAAAAAAATTGTTATATTTAAAATTATTTTTCCATTGTATAATCTGTTTACTTTAACTCCTGATGATAGGCTCACCCCCGAAATATATCGAATTCAAAACTCAATTTTGTTTTATTTCTTTTTTTGTGAAACCTACCTCACATCTTGCTCAAGTTTGATTATTATTTCAATCTTCCTGTCAATAATCAGGCGGAGAATTTGAAATCGGTTACCACCCATAATATAACCTAAATACCTGTTTTTTCTCTCTTTGAGCTTTAACAGTAGCTCTGTGTCTTTCTGCATGCGGTTGAGAACTTCACTCTTTGTCTGTTTTTGGTCCAGGAATCATTAGAATCCTTCGGTATGCGTACATTTCAAAGGCCTCTAGTTTTTTCTCTAAGGAAGAATCCAACGTTCAGGTCTCACATTCATACAGAAGAACGAAAACACATAGCATCTGATACGTTCTCTTAAGGTTAAATTAATTTCAGATCTTGTGAAGAATTATTTCATACCGAACGTCTTGTTTTTCTACCTAGATGTCTGTATTTCGATATCCTACAATAACTCCATAACGGAATGCCATAGAAAGTTCGTTCTGATGTCAAAATTGCTGTACACTTTTTATAAATATTGTAATATCTTTAGATATTTTTTATTAATTAAGCATAATCTTTTGAAAAAACTCAATATCACACAATTCTTCATAGATTTTTATATAAATATCATTTGTGTTGTATTATATACAATGAAAGGTTGCTTTTTATTTGTTAAAAATTCCCAATAAGCAAAGAACTCATTGTTTGTTAAAATCTTTCTTTCTTCTTATCCACTTTGCTTCAGGTGTTGGTATTTTTTGTATTTAACTTCCCCGGGGATGCAATATTTCTCTAAAAGACTTGTATTGTTTTTCTTCCATAATTTCAAGTTATTCGACTTGAGGAGATTAAGGTCGCAATTCAAAGCCTGCCTTCCCTTTATTCGAGGAAATCTGAGATTTCGGCTACCTAACGCCCTTCTCATAAAGAACCACCAACCTTTTGCCTCCCTTGCTAAACTTAGAACACCCATTCCATTCCTTCACTTATAATAAATTAAAACAGTGATAAAATACGTTAGCTTTTGATGTCTTTCAAATTAAACTTTAATAAAAACGTTATTTCGCATTTTCATTATTACTCCAGAATGTATTATACATCTGCCTCTTAAAAGAAAATTCAATAGAGGTTTACAAATGCATTATTAACAAAATTTTTGGAAGCTATATTTATTTAAAAAAGAAAGTAAATATATTTGTGAAGGTAAAAAAGATCAAAACAATTCATATTTAAATATATGTTTTCTAATTCATTCTATCCATTTATTTTATTTTTATTTCTATTTCAATTCTCTTGAATATTTTTCTTAATCAGTTTCATATATGGTAGTTATCATCAAGTGAATAAACACATTTGTTCCTTTATCAACAGAATCTCAAAACGTTTCGTAAGTGTCAATTTTCAAAATATTTGATCATATTTGCTTTATTCTTTCTTTTAAAGCAACTATTTTTCCAAATTTTCATTGTTTAAAGCAGAGGTCCCTAAACTACACCCAGGGGGCATATCCGGTCCTTGAAACTTTTCCATACGGCCCACGGCTACTACAGAATTAATTCACAAATATTCACTACATTAAATATTCATGCCATATAATAGCGTATTATTAATATAACCAGCTGCAAAGCCCGCCTTCGGCGGAGCTCGTGGCACGCGAACCGTCGCTCAACATCACTCCGCTAGACAGAGTCCAATTCTTGTGAGCATTCCAGAATGTTCCCGAAGTTTCTAGAAGCTTCCGGAAAGTCTACGGTAGATAGAGTATACAGGGGGCAGAGCCATAAGTTGGCAAAACCGGACAAACCAATAGACTGCTTACTGCTTTATTATATAGTATTGATTTCTGTATATTATTTTATATCCGGTCCGCCCATAGTTTTCACTGTTCACATGTGTGTATCTCTAAACAGTTTGGAGACTCCTGGTATAAAGGATACAATTTCTCCCGAAACGTTTGAATATTAATTTAATAAAAGTTGTGAGATTGTTTTATTTAATTCGAAAATTTGTAATGGAAATTAAGGACAAGGTTTTTGTATGATTTTTTTTATTTTTCAACTAACGTTTCGTCGACTTTGTCGACTTCTTCAGGTAACGAAGAGGAAGAGAAATGTATTTTAGACGAGTGATGTAACTATTTGAAGCCCTGAAGAAGTCGGCAAAGTCGACGAAACGTTGGTTGAAAAATCACACAAAAAAACTTGACTTTAATTCCGATTACAAACATTCGAATAAATGCACATTATTGACGGAAATGATAATAATAATATTTCATTGTTTGACTCCATAATCAAATATTTAAAAGGATCGTAGAGATCATCATCATTGAGTATACAATCCTAAGACTGGTTTGATGCAACAATCCGTCTCCACTTGACTCTGTCCCCCGCCAGCTGTTTGACCTCTCTAAATATCTGGCATCCCATATCCCTAATTATTTGGTTGAAATATTCTAATCGTAGCTGGACAAGAATTCAAATCAAAAGCAAAGTTTCTTAATTAAATGGGCCAAACGTTTCGTCACTGATTAGCGACTTCCTCAGAGGCTGAAATAGTGAAAACATGACAATTAGACACCTTTTATTAATCATTTCATGTTTTTAACAGTAATGTAACAGTAAAAGGTTAGGTTACCTCATTTTATAAGCTTATTTGTCAGGAGTTCTAACTAGAAGAAGTCGCTAATCAGTGACGAAAAGTTTGGCCCATTTAATTAAGAAATTTCACGTTTGATTTAAATTCTTGTCCAGTTATCTACGATCCTTTTAGATAATAATAATTATTGTTTTACAGTGAAACACCCAAATCCGAACCCCGAAAATCCGAAATTCCGGAATTTCGAACGGAAAAAAATAGAAACATAGGCAGGGAGTCGAAGGTATCTGTGGATACGGGTCTTAAATAGCTGAAGGTTATAAGTCGCGGGAAAGATGATGGCAGGGAGCGAGTTCCAGTCTCTGGAGGTCATAGGGATAAAAGATTTGGCGAAAGCGCTTGTTCAATTTTTATCCATTTTTGTTTTAAATAAATGTTTTTATAATGAGAAAAAATTTATCTCAATATTCTTTTTATTGATATTAACAAAACAAAGATTTTTATTTGAAATTAACCTCATTATTAACAATTTTTTTTATTAAAAAATTTAGTATGCAGAAGTTGTAACTCTGCAAAAATACAAAAGATTTTTTCGAAGATCAACCAGATAGATAAGCTGTCCCGAATCTCCTTAAAGTACTTAACAATCCTCATTATTCTCAATACATAGCATTAAGTTTGCACCGCGAATCGAATTATTCTTGAATTATGTGTAATTATTCACTTAAATGAAACTCACGTTGGTTGTTAATTAAGTAAATCAGTTATTCTCTCCTATTATAAATTGCTTCGATTTCGATATCGTCGAGATGTTGGTTTGGATCTCTTCCGGAATCTCCGTAGAAGTGTCACCAAGAGATAACGCAAGCGCTTTGCTAATTATCAAAATTTAATTGAAATTTTCATTTTCCATCTTCCTCGTGTTTCTCTTTATCCCTTCTTCCCATCTAACCGCCTTTCCTTCCCTCCCTTATTTGTAACCCTTCTGATTCAGTTTCCCCACAAGTCAAAACAGATAGTATGTTTAATTAGTGACTGAAATGAAGCATAAAAATATTGGCATCATTATTTTGACTTTAAATAATCCAAAGCTCGGTTCTCATTTTCCCCTTGCCTACTCTCCAATTTTATAATCTCCCCTCGATAAAAGAACGTTTGAGAAGAAATATAGAATTTTAATTCACTTATCTTCTATTTTTCACGCTCGAATTCTTAGATTCATTTTCTTAAGTTCACTTTATATTTGTAATAAATAAGCTTCCTCGTTATAAGTATTATAAATTTAAATCTTGAATAAACTTCTTCCGGAAAATTCCTTTTAGAGATTATAATTACCGAAACTAATCACTGATAATACACATTTTAATTAAATCAATGAAGAGAAAATTTCTGATAACGGATATAATTACTAGCCGAATACTTTCAATATACATTTACAAAAATCTTAATAGAACTTAGTATTATTTTCTTTTTTTTGAAATTCAACATTGTAAAAATCTTATGTTTTACAACTGATATAATTAAAAAAAAAAAATGAAATATATGCTAAATAAACTTACCAAAATATTTTTATTTCAAACCGGGACAATTTCGTGAGTTTGGTCAAAAAAGAAAGTAAGCGACTTCTCTGTGATTTTAGAAAGAGAAAAGTATAGTTATTCAGCTAAGTACTTATCATTCAAAAAAGCTAAGTAATGGAGTAGTCAGGGACGCGCCAAGTCCCTTTCGCACCGCCGTGCGAAATACTTATTGGCGCCTTTATATACATTGAGTCCAAATTACTTTATCCACTACTTATTTTAACAGTTCAAGGATCAAATTACCTCAAAATCTTTATATTTCTTAGTATTTTTTTATTTGAGACTATTAGTTAGGGGCCGTTCATAAATTACGTCCTACTGTAAGGGGAGGAGGTCATTTGAGATTTCTGACAAAATGGCCTGGGGATCTTAAAAATTGTGATGTCACAAAAGTCAAATTAAAATTTTTTTTCAAATGTATTTTTTATATGAAAATCTTGAAATTAGTGTGACGTATTAATTGAAAAGTTTTTGTTTTGCCGAGAGTAGCAGAGTTGTTGATTCACAAAGAGAAACAAGGAGTTTATCCTCTGCTTGATGCAAATAAACATACACAAATATATATCAAGATGATATATCTGTATATATATATTATTTATTTGTTTGAGACTATAGTTTCAAAGACTTGGTCTTGATCATCAGTCTTTTTTAATTATAAATGTTTGTTTTTCATGGAGTCAATATCGTATGGATATTGAAAATTTGGTTGTTCCTTCTTCACTGGTGGTCAGCTTAGAACTATTATAATTAAAAAAGACTGATGATGAAGACCAAGTCTTCGAAACTATAGTCTCCAACAAATAAATAATATATGTACAAGGTGGTCCTGAATTCATGGTACAAACTTTAATGGTAGGTACAGGACATTGTAACAATGAGTTATTGTATAGGAATGTATAGTGTAATAAGTATATGTAATATGTATATGTATGTATAGTGTAATAGTAATATAGTGTATAATGTATGTATAATGTATAGCCGTTATTTCCCCTGTTTACGCCTCACCGCGTCACTTGCGACTATACATTCCTATACAATAACTCATTGTTACAATGTCCTGTACCTACCATTAACGTTTGTACCATGAATTCGGGACCACCCTGTATACATATATATCATCTCGATATATATGTGTGTATGTTTATTTCCATCAAACAGAGGACAACCTCTTTGTTTCTCTTTGTAGTGTGACGTAATTTATGGACGGCCCTTTAGGTACAAAAAAGTGATAAATTCGAATTAATACATTTCTTATTGCACAACGAACCAACAGTAACAAATCATAAAACACTGTTCAAATTATAAAATATAATTCCAAAATATTAAAGATCAAAAATTTAAAATAGAAATCCTAAGATTGAAATTGTCCTTATAAAAACATGAAAGAATATTAGGAAAAAATATCATAGATGCTGGACTTTTCTAGCTTTACTTTTGTTAAATTCATTAATAAGAATTTCAACATCTTTCTGCTTTAAAAAGTCATATACCATATCTACTATAGAAATGATAGCAAGATTTTCTAAACGTTCATAGCCCATTCTAGATCGTAAAGTAATCTCCAGACAGTACACAATGAATGGAAGACGTACATTTTTGGTCCATATGTGAATGTCTTTAGAAAAATAAAAGAAAGAGTTCCTACTAATTACGTATTTCAAACGTGTTGTACCTGTATTGGCTGTAACTCACAGTATGATCTTTGGATGTACATTCAAAGACCTCCCTCTATGTCTTTTGGAAATACCTGAATGTATTTTTGATATTAACTACACAAAATAAGAAGTCGGTATAGTTAACAAAATACGTAATTAAATGGTAATGGTTAAATTATTATATATTGTAATATAATTGAGTGTTTCTATTAGAAACGTCATCTTTTTGTCGGAATTTTGCAGAAATTGTAATTTATGCAAAAGGGGCCGTTCATAAATTACGTCACACAGAAGACAAAAATTGTAAATAATTTTTGGCAAAAACACATTTTTTTCAAGTAGTATATAATTTTTTTATACAATTATTGAATTAACTGTAGAAAAGTGATAGTGTGACGTCACAATACCCCCTGGCTCAATGAAAATATGACAGAATGTGATACAAGAGGGGTGGGGTGTCTAAAAATTTTGAAATTCGTGTGACGTAATTTATGGACGGCCCCAAAGTTCTGTTAAGTTTATATCTTTATCGTTTCGATTTGTTATCAAGTTTCAAAAAATGTTTTTAAAATTTAGATTCCCAGGCGAGTGGCGGCGCCTTTAAGGCCTTAGCGCCGTCGTCCGCAGCACTATCTTGCACTTAGGGATCCCTAGTAGTAGTTAACAAAAAAAAATTATGTAGTACTTTTTAATTACCTACTCTTTACTGAAAATATCTTATGTAAAAATATTTCCTACTAAAATCTATAGATTCGTTCCTAAATAAAATAAATTCATTTCTTAATGTTATAATGGTTAATGGTTAGATACCTAACCTGGGTTGATTTTTGAAAAAAATCCATCTTTTTCTAAAAAGAAACTCAAAAAAGATGGTTAAATTTTTACATTAATTATTTAAATAAAGGACCCGACACTGAAAACTTTTTTCAGTTTAGCCTGATTTTTTGCTTTTCCCTTCTAGTTGAAAGGAGTGAAAAATCTTTAGCTATATTTCTTATATATGTTGCATATCGGAGAGAGATTTGTCTTAAGGGTTTGGCTAACTGCCGTAAGCAAGTTAGCGTTTGGGTTCTATTCCTGTGAGGGGACGAAGCCCTCTGATATGCAATGTAAAAATATTTCTACTAAAATCTTAGATTCGTTCCTAAATAAAATAAATTCATTTCTTAATACCTTAGTATTATTAAATAGTTATTATAGTCTAAGATTCCGACTTAAGTCAACCTTTACCTATCGAGTTTCCTAATAAAATTAATATTTTGATAATATAATGTATTAATAAACAAAACTTTATAGGGTCGACATCCAATTTCTCTGCATAGCTATTTTTAATAAAAAATTAAAATTGTTAATTTTATTACATAAATGTAGTTATCGAGTTTCCAGATAAATATATTACCAATCGAGAGTAAAATATGTATATAACATGCAAAAGTTGGGTCGACATCTTTTTTCCTGCATAAGTTTAGGTACACAGGGTATCAACAGGTAACTTCCAATTAGTATTTTATAGGTTTTAGAGTTTCCTTTATTGTTATATATGAAAATGTAGATAATTTTATTGCGAATTAATTAATTAATTTTATTTTTTTACTTATTTTTATTTTATTTAATTTTTTATCAAAAATAGCTATGCAGGGAAATTGGATGTCGACCCTATCAAGTTTTGTTTATTAATACATTATATTATCAAAATATTAATTTCATCAGGAAACTCGATAGGTGAAGGTCTACATAAGTCGAGACTAGTACGATTAAGATTTATCGTAATCTTGAACTTTCTTGAAAAATTCTTTGTTATAATTAATTATTCCAGCGCCTCCCAATCGATCGCAGACCCCAAAGATCGAAAATAATTTTCTCTTCACCCGGGGCGCGACCACAACGAGGCCGTGTAAAGACAATCAATAACAAATTCAAATTTAGAGAACGAAGAAAAGATTATTTTTATTACAGACAAAAGGATCAGCAGGGGCTCGAACCCGGGATCTTTACATATGTAAAGATCCCGGGTTCGAGCCCCGGCTGATCCTTTTGTCTGTAATAAAAATAATATTTTCTTCGTTCCCTAAATTTGAATTTGTTATTGATTCTTTGTTATTTTAAATCGAGTCCGTTTTCGCGTTAGCATTTTCCGAGGTTTCACTTTTTGACTTTGGGTATTTTCGGAAATTTTTTATTTTTTTCCACATAACCGGGACAAAATCAGACTCTAGCCGGGACCATTTCTTGAAACAGGGACAGTCACGGTCAAATCGGGACGTATATTAAGCCTAATAAAGAATATACAAAACAAATTTTTATATTACCCGGAAATTTTCATTAAAATTCATGTATACTTACTGCCCTCTAGTATATAAACAATTGAGTTTAATTATTCGCTCATAAAGATGTTTCAAATAAAAGAAACAATATGAAGTGGAAATTAAGTTTATATTTCTTTTAAAATATTCTCCCACAGGGAGGTGGTTGGTAAGTTTAAATTAAAAATAATTTTCATCTCGGTGTAATAATTTGAGCAGAAAGCTGCAAATAACTTGAAAATAAATTTGAAACTTTTTAAAAACATGTAATGAATAAGGTTTCCTATATATATATAGATATATAGTCCATTCAACTTGGGATAAAACTTGGCCGAAAGAATAATCTAAGCAGTTAATAAATTGGGAAAGTTATTCAATTTGCAATCATCGCCGCTTAACTGGGAAGAGTTCTTCTTCTTTTTTCCAACCCCACATTTTGTGCAGGGGTGGCAACCTTATACTTAACATTTTTTTCTAAAGCCTCTATTCATGTGCAGGTAGGCTCCAATGCAATACAATCTCTTGCACTTGATTAGCTCAGCGCTTTTTCCGTTATAGGGTTCCGCTTAAAAAGTAAAACGGGACCCTATTCGCGTTGTTTCGATGTATGTTTTTCCGTCCGTCTGTCAGAGCAATGTAGCTCGTAAACTAAATAAGATACAAACTTAAATTTACAAGTTTTATGTTTTCATTTTTCCCCAAATCGAAAATTATATACCAAATTTTAATCGAATTTTTATTTTGGTGTGTGGATCTAATTTTTTGGGGGGGTCAAAAATAAAAATTATTTTTTTATTCTTCTTCTTTAAGTGCCATATCAGGTCTCCTTGACGTTTCGGTTCCTCTGCACATATACCTGTGCTGTGTGTTTAGCTATTTTTACACAGATATACGGGACCTACTTTTTAACGCCGGTTCCGAACGGCTAGTTTGGAGAGGTTACTAGGCAATTATACTCTTGGTAGGTTGCCATTGCTTTCTAAGAGGAGGCTACTGCAAATATCTGATCTGCCGATACTCAGTCTCGAACCAGTGTATTTCAGGCCAGGGTCACTCTAACCACTGACCCACAGTTTTTATTATAGGGTACAAATATATACTTAGACAAATGAACCTAGCTAAATTATGAGATAGAATACTTTGGAATCTTAGTTTTTATTTTCGTATGTAGTTGGCTACTCAATCTATACGCCCTCCAATAAGAGCCAAGTTTTAAATTAGGAAAAACAAGAAAAAATAGATCAACCAGCAGTAGTCTAGCTATATATATATATCTTGTTTAAAAACGTGGTCAAAACAACTCTCTTTGATATATTAATTATTATTTAATATATTAATTGGAAAAATAATTAAAAAATAGAATATTGACCTATCTACAAATAAAAATATTTTTATCTTTTAATGAAAAAATACTGTTAACATTTTATTCATACACGATTGTCCTGATGGATATAAACAGTTTTTAAATTTCAATTACATTACTGTAATTTATTTTAAAGTTATCCAATATAAACATACAAAAATTTTTCATTTAGCCCAACATATGGAGCATTATACATTAGAAGGGATCCATACTCATGTTTGCCCAGAGGCATGTGTGTGTGTGTGACTAATTTAATTATTTGTATTGAATCGCTTTGAAAGCTTATATTTTACTTTTTTGACTAAAAAATTATTTCAAACGTGTTGTAACCTGTAACGATTGAGATTAATTATAATTCTTTTTCATGTGTTTTTATTTTGCAATTTTTTTAACATATTTCAACTTCATATAATAGACTTTGCATTCAATTTTATTATTAGTATTAAAATAGTTAGCTTGTTGATTAATAGAAAATTCTTTATTTCGTGTCTGAGCTTGTTTCAATGTCTCCAATGGATATGGACTTGTCTCGACATGTATCCGGGATTATTATAAGAGCGCCCAAGCTTATATTTCTCACCCTTTTCTTTCTATACTCTGGTGAGACATTCTACCCCAATTGTATTTCAGAGAATTCATTATTTTTTTAATTTTTATCTTTAAAAAATATTTTTAATGAAATAAGGAAATAAATTATTTTTTCGAAATTTCGGTAAATTCTTTTCATTTGGTTTTAAGGAAAGAAAAATTTATCGAATACATTTTTTTCATTAAATAATTATATATCTACAATGAATTTATTTTTATTAGGTCGATTTTTTAATCAAATTAACAGATATTTATTATGGAATGTTCATTAACCGACTTTGAAAAAAGGAAGAGGTTATCAATTCAAAGGAAAGTTTTTTTTTTTTTTTGTATTTGAACATTTATTTCGATTTCGATGATTTTATTTGCATTGGCTTCAGTCTTTGGTCCCGTTTTTTTCATTGGTATTGGACCTTTTTTTATGTATGTTCACGCATAACTTCTTTGTTTATTGACCGATTTTAATGATTCACTTTTATTGGAAAGGGAGTACCTTAGGGGTGGTGCCATATTAATTTGGTTAACTTCTGATGATGTTTGTTAGTCAATTTCTCTTTACCATGTGGACCGACCTCAAAAAGTCATTTCATGTAACAATTTCATCGTATAGTTGTAACTAAATTAGATAATTATTTTATACCTTTTAGTGCATTTTATTTGATTTTTGAGTTCTTATTTTATTTGTTGCATTTAATTTTTTTAAAGTCGGTTTTTTTCTAATTTTAGAAAATCAATTCATACAAAATTTGTTTTTAATAAAATTAATCATTTATTTTTTCTAATAAAATTTCCTCAGTAGGCTTGCAAGCTAAAGCCTGCTGGTCGTGTTTAATTTGATAATAAAATTTCAAAATCAAAATGATTTAATTTTTTATTTTCGTAAAAAAATTCGAATTCGATTTTTTTCCAATTTTTCAGGTACCTTAATTTCAAAAAATTGAAAATCTCTCCTCTCTATCTAAACTTTCAACGACCTTTCGTTTTTCCGCCATCATAGGTTTAGAGATCCGAATTAACATACCATACATGAACGAATGAGCATTTCTCAGTTAAAAACATTTCTCAAACCAAAACACAAACACTTTAAAATATATATATATATATATATATATATCGTACAGATAGGTATTTATTTTTATTTCAAATTATTTATTTCCACTAACGAAGCTGTTGAAGCTTTACTTTATGTGATTAATTTTATTTATAAAAATAGAAAAAAAATTGTTTATTTTAAATTACACTATAACTTGAAAGTAAATTTCTAAAAATCGTTTAACAACATTTGAGATTTTTTACTTTATTTTCACGTGTACACTACACTCCTGGAGTTTGGCCCTTTCCCCCCGACTCACCCTGTATATATACTTGGACAAGATAACCTAGCTAAATTACGAGATAGATTTTATTTTCGTATTAGTTAGCTACTCAATCTACGCCCTTCAATAAAAGCCAAGTTTAAAATTTTTAACAGTATGAATACATTGGGCATCTACTTTTTTCAAAATTTCTCAAAAAGAGATGAAAATTTTTTCATTAAACCGAGTCTTGAAGGTCTATGAAAAATCGTGAAAATCAATTTGCCACTTAGGGGCCATTCATAAAATACGTTCACAAACAAGGGGGAGGGAGGGGTATTGCTTAGCGTGATGATATTTTAGAGTGGGGGGTGGGGGTCTAAAGAAACGTGACGTTCGTATTTTCTCAATTTTATTTTAATTTTTTCCTTAGTTTGTTGATTTTTAAATTTTATTATAGTGGGGGCCTAGCTTTTGTGACATTATATTTGTTAGAGGAGTTCCAGAAAATGTGACGCAGCGTCACGAAGGGAGGGAGTCCAAAAAGTCGAAATTTTGCTTGACGTTTTATATGAATGGCCCCTTAAGATATAGGTAAAAAAATTAGATATAAAACCTTAATAATTAATTAATTTTGTTAAGGGAGAATGGTGTAGGTCAGTTCTCCGCAAACTTTTTGTGTTCAAGGTACACCAATCAAATAAAGAAATTTAAGAGGTACCCAGAAAAAAAACAATGTTTATAGAATATTTATTTATTATCTTATTATATCTACTCTCATTAAACGAGCAATTCTTGTACCTATATATAGAATCGGTTTCTCGAAATCGCCTCTAACGATTTGGAAGAAATTCACGGGTTAGGGGGTTTTTGGGTTGACATTTCGATCTGTCACGTTCTCGTCGTCGGCTAAGTTGTTTTTGATTGGTTTTTTGTTAATTGAAATAATTATTCACAGGTGGTTGTCTCGACAAAAATGTATAATTACATTTTTATTAAATTTTATTTTGTAAAATTAATTTTTATTTTTTTATTTTTTATTTTAAATTCTACTAATAGATCATTATAAATATTGTTATATATTAGAATTTGACAATTTAATTAATTAAATACCCCATCCCGGAACATCGAACGAAATTATCCTAGTCGGTCTAGGAATGCAGAGATTGTTGGACAACCTAAGCGACATTACCAATCGGTTCAAACAAAAGACCCAAACTAGTCTAAACCCCCTAATACTGGAACTCTACAGGACCTAACGCTCATCTTTCATCATAGCATCATCATTTTCTTTGATTCTTTCCTTTCTTTTATAAATAATGGCAAAGAGGTTTTTTATTTCGTAAATTTTTCATCTTACTACAAACACTAAAAACATTATCGCAAGCCCGAGAAGATCAAGAACAGTCGATGGTGGGGATGTAATCTCCGAAGTCGAAGCTCAAATAAAATGTATACGTTAATGCATGTAAAATAATTGGTTCAATAAAATTTATTATTATTATTAATTAATTAAAGATATTTTTCTATAAAATAATTTATTAGAATATCAATTTCATTCTCTTAAAAAATCCAACTATTAGAAGGATCGTACCTCCTTGTTCAAGATTTAAAGGGTCAACGAAAGAACGTCTGTGTATATTATTAATATTATTTTTAATTCCAATTATATTCAAAACTTTGTGGCCAGTGATACATCTTGATGATGTCTATAGCTGATGTAAACGTTGGTAAAAACATAAATTAAGTTTTATTTCAATTTTATTTCATTTTGGCTGTGATTAAAAATCGACCCCTTTACCCGAATTTAAAATTAAAAATAATATTAATATATTGCTTTTAACTAAATCAAAAAATTACTGAGCATCGTTCGGTGTTACAGATTTTTAAAATCAATTTAACATGAAAAGATCTTTAATGAGAAATGTAACATAAGCCTGCTTAAACTGAGCACAGGCGATCAAAATTTGGAGCAATTGTTGATAATGCTGCTCTCATCTCTTGCTGCTCGCATAACTCTCAGCTATGTGTGTGTAGGTGCATTATTTTCACAAAACGACGTTTTTCCGCAGTACACCAACTAATGACCACGGTACACCAGTGTGGGGTGGCACCAACTTTGCGGAACGCTGGTCTTGGTGAAATATATTAAATAAAGTAAAGAGAATTTTTGAAATTTTTTTTAGAAACTTTTTAAAAGTGTCCTTCTGAAGATGGGCTTATACTGCGAAATACATATAGAGTCGTTCTAAACAAGCATCTGATCTTTTATTTATGTGAAACCTACCTACTATTTGTTACTTTAACTTTTAAAAAGTTTCTAAATTTTTTTGTAAAAATTAATTAATTAATTAATTTCGGACATTGAATCTAAAGCCACTGTGCAGGTAGGCTTCATTACAATACGATCACCTGCACTAGATTTGCTCGTTTTCCTTCCCGCATTTTCCTTTTTTAATCACCACTTTGGTCCATTCTCAATCTCTGTTGCGAATTGAGTACATAGTAGATGGGGAAAAACCTCTAGAGGATGATATTTTAATTTAAATATGTAAACGAATTCTCGACATTCCATTTTTCTGTTTATTCGTTTAAAAACAAAGGAATTTAAAAAATGCAAAGAAAAAATTATCATTAACAAGTGTAATGTCATTTGAATTTTCTACCATGTTTAGAGTTCATCGTACGTACATCTCATACCTATCTTAAAATTACTTATCCAGGATTCAGTTCAAACCAGCATTAACATAAAATAATTGAAAGTAATATTAAAAGTTATTTAAATAAAAAGTGAATTTGTAGATTTTATATTTTGTTTTATAAAAAGGTGCTGATTTAAAAAATGCAATTTTATGACCTCCGAGCCCATAACATTTGATATTCTTAATCTTTTCAAACAAACTTTTCTCACAGACAATTTTTATAAAATAATGATTCATAAAATTAAAAAAAATCATTAGAGCGCACAAATTCCTCGTAACAAAATCGCGAGTTTCTTCTACTGAGTCTGAGATGTTTTAGATAAATTGTATTACATGTTAGAAGGGTTATATTCACTTTATTTCAAAAATTAAACTCGAGTGGCAAAAACAATTCGGTGTTATTGTTTTTTGACACTCCTATTCAAATTCGGAGAAGGTGAATATCTTCCTGACATGTAATAAAATTTATCTATAATATTCAGGATTTAGAAGACTTTCATTATCAGCTGAAAGCAATGGTAGGCAGCTCAGGGGTAGCGAAGAACGAAAAAATTATACCATTTCCAAATAAGGTATATTTCTTTGATTGTCATACCTTTCTTTTTTTCCTATTTTCGTTTTAAACCGACGTTTCGGAGGATTCTTCCCTCCTTCTTCATGGTTTCAAAGGGTTAATGAAGGAAACAAACAAGATACTTCCTTCCTCTCTCCTCAGCAGTGTTTGAAATTTTTTACCTTCCTTAGCAGAAGCATTAAAATAGAAAAAATATTTTCCTTAATTAATCTAGACCAGTGTTTCTCAACCTGTGTCCCGCGGCACACAAGTGTGCCCTGAGAGATTGTCAAATGTGCCGCAATGGTTTTTGACAAATAATTAAAATTGCAGGGTTTTGTAATTACCTCAAAAGTTACTAAAAAAATTTAATTTAAAGCTGAAACTGTTTTCTACAATTGCGAGTTTTATTCGAGAGAGACTGAATTCCTCTCTTTCCTAATTTATATATTTTTAAATTAATTTACCATATAATATAAAATCTTAGGAAATTTGATAAATTCAAGAGTTTTGAATAAGAAGGACGTTTCGTCACTATATTTGCGACTTCTTCAGCGACTTATTCTTCAACTCAATTGTCTGATATTATTATAGGAAACATTCTATCTTTTTTAATTTATCTTTTTCTTAAATTAAATCAATTTTTCATCACAGTTAAAACAAAGAACCACAGAAAGCACAATTATGTTGAAGAATAAGTCGCTGGAGAAGTCGCAAATATAGTGAGCAAACGTCCGTCTTATTTAATATACAACTCTGAATGTAATTTATTTATCCAATTTCCTAAGATCTTATAAATTAATTAAATTATGGATACGATTCACCAAACAATATTTTTAAATTTAGTTTGTGTTGTTCAGCAAATACCTAATTCCAGATATTTTTACTGTGCCGTCAACCAAAAAAGGTTGAGAAACACTGATCTAGACTTTCATTATTTTTCTAATTAAATCTAACTCTACTACCGACGGAAAATGAATTTATAAATATAACAAATCTAAAAGCATCGGAACTAAAGTGATATTTTCGGCCATTCGATATTTATAAAATTTATTAAATACAAAGAACAAGTGATTCTTGATAAATATGAAAAAATCAAAAAATAAATAAATTTTCTTTTCAGTTAAAAATTTAATATTTTTTGCTTATAAAAATTCAAATTGACAATAGAACCCGATTTTAGAAATTTCTAAAGAAATCATAAGAAAGTTTTCTGGCTACGCCACTGTACACACATAGACAAATGCTAACTGGCTTATCGGCTGAGTAAGAGCAAAAAAATTTCAATATCCAGTCTATATTGACCCCATGAAAAATAATATTTATAATTAAAAAAGACATGATGAAAGCCAAGCCTTCGAAACTATAGTCTCAAACAAATAAATAATATATCATCATCATCATCATTAGCCTGTCGATAGCGACAATCCACTCCTGAATATAGGCCTCTTCCATCAAATGGAAGGGTTGGCATTAAGTCACCACGCTTGCCAGACGGATTGGTGACTAGGAATCAGATTATAGCCGGTCAAATATCAATGCAGGGACTCGGACTCGAACCCGGGACTCCTGCTTAGAAGGCTAGTGTCTTAAGCTCTCGGCTAATCCGATTCCTTATATATATACCTATACATATATATATATATATGTATATATATTTGATATACCGGGTGAGTTTTTTATCTTGAGACAGTCTTCTAACTCAAAAACAGTGAATTATATGAAACAAGTTTCAAATAAAAGTTTATTTATTTCGAGGGGAAACTAAACTAAGGTATTGTTTGTCGATCTAGAACAAGCTTTCAAGGGTATTTCAAGGTCATCTTCTGTTTTTTAAATAGAAACATATATTTTTCTTTACATTGCCTAAATTTACAAAAAAAACTGAACAACTTTCATTAGAACTATTTTTATACGATATCAAATAAACAAAATATTAAATCAATTAGATCTCAAAAAAATCCAAATAATAATTATTCTTAACAATTATTCAACTTAATTATCAAATAATAACGATTAAACTAGGGGGGCGTCGATAGGCTAGTCGGTAGCGTGACAGCGAGCTAACCAGGAGACCCAGGTTCGAATCCGACTCGAGGCAGCCAGCCAAAATCTGACCCCGGGGTAGAGACAAATTTTAAAAATATATCTAGTATCGTAATTAGGCTTATGGCTAGAAGTGCCGAAAAGCCAAAAAAAAAAAAAAAAAAAAAACGATTAAATATTTAATTATTAAATAAATAATTTAATACATAATTAATAATTTAATAATTTTCGGACTATGTTCTGAGACAATCCAAAGTGTAGATATTGCAATTCTTCTGGATGAATTCCAGTTTCTTATTTTTTCAAACAGATTTACAACATGATAAAATGAAGCTTTTGAGGGGCGTATTCCTATCAGGAAAACGTTAAGCATCCATTTCAATGCAGCCCCATAACACTTCTTCCACATTCACAATAAATCAAGACCATTTCAATTCTGTCTTCAAAAAAAATACTACATTTTTATTATAGTAATACAATATAACTATCTACTGGATTGACACGAGAAATAAACTTTTTTAAACTCCAGAATTTTAAGTAGGTCTATTAAGTAGAAAATAATCTCTTAAATCTGACTATAACCATGTTTGAATATCATTATAAACCCTTATTTTCATTGTTGTAACTTTTCAATTTAATAATTATTTATTTAATAATTAATTATTTGATCATTATTATTTGGTAATTAAGTTGACTAATTGTTAAAAATAATTATTAAGATTTTTTTTTAGATCTAATTGATTCATGTATTTTGTTTATTTGATGTTGTATAAAAAATAGTTCTTATGAAAGTTGTTCAGTTTTGGTTGTAAAATAAGTATGACTTCAAGAAAAATATAGGTTTCTATTCGAAAAACAGAACTTGACATTGAAATACCCTTGAAAGCTTGTTCTACGTCGACAAACAATAGCTTAGTTTAGTTTCGCCCTCGATATAAATAAACTTTTTTCCATTTAATGAACTGTTTTTGAGTTAGAAGACGGTCTCAAGATAAAAAACTCATCCGGTATATGTGTGTATGTTTATTTGCATCAAGCAGAGGGCAACCTCTTTGTTTCTCTCTATATTTTTTTTTTTTTTAATGATATTGATGTGAGAAGGAGATACACCAGAAGGTGGATCCCCTAAAGGCCTGTATGGGCTGGCCCCTCCATCGTGAAAAGAACAGAGTAGAAGGAAAAGAAGCCGGGATCACGAGCCAATCTCAGAAACTTAGATACAATTCAATATCCAATTTACTAAGGTTTTAGGGGCTTCGAGCAGTGGTAAATTCTCCGCGCGATAAATTCGGCTAAATTTATCTCCCACTATAAAAGATTTCAAAAAGTGCAGTGGACATTCTAATATCTACTTATCCATTCTATATATATTTTAAAAATAAACAGTTTTAGTAATTAAGGATTCTTGTTTGTATCTTAGATGGGTTTCTCTGTAGGTTGTAAACTGATATCATATATAAATGTAACTCGAGGGTATATTCTATAATCCAATAATGTTTTCGTATCGAAATTGGAAAAGAGCATATAAATCGGTTTTTAATGCATATTCTCGTAATAAATCGATTTAACCTCGATAAAATGGTTGGGTGAGCTCGACAAGGAATATTTTTCTAGTGCTGGTTGAAGCAACGAAATATGCTACGAAATACAATTCGGATTTGTTATTCTGTCCAATCAATAGGTAGGTATACATGGAGATAAAAAGCGATGTATCTCTACCTATTCACCTACTATCGTGATCACTCGTTTCTGTTCAGTGTGTTTGTTTAACAAATGAGAGCAAACTTAGAACACATGATTGAATGAATGGGTTATTGAATATCTGCCTATTTGCTCTCCTGCATTATTATCAGAATATGGTATTGGCAGTAGAGTATAGAGCTTTAGTTGGAATGTGTAGGTCCTAGAATGCGAAAAGGGAGGCTGGAGATGAGAAGAAAGCAGCCATGAGAGCACATCTGCTACACGATCTCAAGATCCCTTGATCTTACACAATTAGATTCCCCTTAATATAGGCAGCCTCATCTCTTTTAATGGAGATATTACTAATATCTTAATTCTAATCTAGTAAATTGTTTTTTTATGTCATACATTGTATTTTTAGAAGAAGGATATAAAAGATTGATTAAGGGTAAATATTTTTGCACTCGGAATTCTTAAGTATTTAACATGGTGCACTTCATTTTTATTTTTGTTTATCCAGTTTGAATACACCCTTGATTTTGATTTTTTTGGTATGAATACAGATACCCTCGATAATTCAAAAGTTCGTTCTGGTGGGAAAATGTTATTTATTTCACAACGAATTGAAAGTTTCTTTTTTGCCGAGAGTAGCAGAATTTTTATAAATTAAAGGAGACAATAGAAGACACACTCTTTATATTCTCCTTTAATTTTTTCAATTTCTGTCTGAATTTCTGATTTTTTGAAGCGCGTCTTTGTAACCAGAAATCCAAAAATCTTATTAGTAATTCGTTGTGAATTAAAGGAGACAATAAAAGAGTGTGTCTTCTGCTGGAATATATAATTTTTAAATTTTTTTTTATAACGAGACTTTAGTTTCGAGGGCTTTGCTCTCTTCATCAGTCTATTACAATTGATTCACAGGAATTGATATGACATATCCAAAAAATGAGATTTTTTACATTTTGTTGAATTTTTGACAATGTTCCGTCACGAAATTTTGTTAGTAAACTTCAGATTCGGATTCAGCACACCAAAAAACATATAGGATCAAGAAATCAAAACTACCCCAAAACTTTCTCGCAAGGGGCCCTTTAGAGAACAATTTAACTGGACTAAAAAGATACTACAAGAAATTAAATAAAGAACAATAATTATTGATTAAACATATGAAATATATTTAATTACAGTTAGTTTGCCATAAGAAACGGTTTGTCGTTGCCGTTACTCATCCCATGAGCCCTTCTCTTGGGAGTGGGGGGGTTCTGACCCTCAAAACCCTCCCGTGGCTACGACTCTGCGCCCTTATATATATATTCTGTTTAATTTATAGATACTTGAGATAATAAATGTGTTTTCCCATAATTCGAGTTGATGTGTTGATGAGATTAATAGAACTAACTACCAGGATAACTATGCAAATTTTAGGCCTTCAAATTATTCAAGGATTCAAGAGATCTACCCAATAACTTCAAACAAACTTTCTGCTTGACCTGACGCACGGACACCTAGCAATAATGAACGCCTGATCATTTTTTAAATCGAACCCTTTTAATTCTAAAGAAGAAAACATGACGGTTACCAACAAGAGACAAATTCCCATTATAAAATGAATGGACGAATTATCATTTTATTTATAATTAGTAGAGATTGTGGTGTTGGTGCAAGGTGAAACATCTTTAATAAAGATAAGAGTAAATAAATATTATATTTAATATTCATTTACTATCTATGAAAAAATCCCCTTTATTTCTAAACATATAACCTATCCATTAACAAATATTCCCCGGAAACATGGAATCACTCCAGCCCTTTATAATATAAATAATTTATCCTCTCAATTAATAAATAACAAACTAGACAAAATTGATAAAATAAATAAATCTGGTGTATACAAATTAAATTGCAACGATTGTGATGCAATTTATATTGGACAAACTGGACGATCTTTCAAAAAACGGCATAAAGAACACGTAGCTTCCCTCAGACAATTAATAAGAAATCAACCCACAAATCCAGATTCCACTTCCGCATTTGCTAATCATCTATATTCTTTAGATCACTCACCTTCACCTACTAATCCCACCCCTATTCATTTCGAAAGAAAAGGATTAAGATTGAATCTTCTTGAATCCATGGAAATAAAATATGCCCTGTCGAACGATGAAAATATTATCAATAATCAACTTGATGTAAAGCAAAACATAATAATTGACCTATTAATATCAAAGTCCAAAAAATTTATTCCCAGCTTAGAGACATAAGTCAATGAACTTCTAACTTTCCTTTATTTATCCACACCTATGTCAATAAACCCTACCCAACCCGAAATTTTCACTTAACAATAGCCTAAGAGAAATTGTCCTTTAAAATAATTTAAACATTTTTTCTCTCTGTTCACTAAACATATATATAACCTAGTATTCAATAAGTTGAATTAGTTATTTTCTGTACTTCCTGAAGATGGGTTGATAGCCCGAAATATATATATTGAAAAATTTTTTACATCTGTTAATTTTAATGTGGGGAGCCAACCCGGCTCAGTTGGCTAACGCACTGGCCTCGTTTCGACATCGATCGATTATGACGATGTTGGAATGGGAGGCCGGGGGTTCGATCCTAGCTGACGAATAAAAAATTTCTACCGGCTGAAAACTCGGCTCCCCCACTAACCCTACTAACACTCTACTTGTAACCTTGCCGCTGTCCGAATGGCGTCTCATGTTCCCGGTGACATTAAATAAATAAAAAAAAAAATTTGTCATGTGAAACAAGTGACCAAGAATCCTTAACTCATAGTAAATGAATATTAAATATAATATTTATTTACTCTTATCTTTATCATTTTATTTTTTAATGTGATTTTTAAAAGCTGTCAATGAAGAAATTTTATCATTTTTCAAAGGAAAATTGAAACAAACTCTATTGCGCGAAGACAATAAAGAATTTTAGAATTAATCGAATGTGTGTTTCCTACATTTGATTCAATCGCGAATCAAATGTAGGTGATTTTTGTCCAATATTGACTGAAAATAATATTCGAACTTATATATTTCTAACTTGAAATAATGATGTTAAATAAATTTATAATTTTTCTCATTAATCATCCGCAATAGTCTCGCGATATATATCTTTTTCAAAAAGCCCGGTCAAAACAATTCTCGTTAATATATCAATTATTCTTTGATATATTAATGAGAAAAAATGATAAATTTTTAGAATTGTATATAATATTTTTAGGAGAGATCCCACCTAGGGATTAAAGATTTTTACGTCCCGAAGCTATTCATTTAGCTAAGTGGATGTCCATAGCTATTTTTTCTTTAAAAATATTTTTATTTAGTCTACACTTTATTTCAAGTTACTGGCCACGAAGATACGGGATTAAGACATATTTGTGGTTTTGTTATATTAGATTTTATGGTCAAACATTGTTTTCAGCTCCATATGCTATTGAAGCCCATATATTAATAAAAATATAGCTGAAGCAGCGATGAAAAACTTAACCGTTTTTTTTTAAATGTAATCTAATGCAAGAAGGAGCACATCAAGAATATAAGGTCCCTATATTAATTTCGAAAGATCCCTACATTACCGAAGAGAAGAAGGAATAGATCAAGAAAAAGGGTGGAGGTGTTTGTGCACTCGGGTTTAAAAAGTTTGAAGGCTATGACGGGAAAGACGGAAGCCGGGAGAGTATTCCAGTTCCTCGAAGTTATGGGGACAAAACAAACGTATTGGTGAATGAAGTCCGGCATTTTTCCAATTTAACCACGAAAGGGTGATGAGAATCGGCAAAACGCGTGTTTCGCGCGAAGTACGCCTTGGGGGAAATTGCCGACTTTAATTCATTAGAGCACACGCCATGATAGTATCTATAAATAAGCTGACGTGTTCTGATGTGGCCATCCACTTGACTTTACCATACAACCTGGCCCCTAAAATTATTTATAATCATGTAGGGGGGGGGGTTAGTTTTTGAATTTGTATACTTCTGGGATCCCATTGATTATGTATACAAAATTTGGCTGAGTTTGGTAAATGGCCAAGATTTTAATTTTTTTGACCCTACACCACCCCCTCCACCCGCCAATTTTTGGAGGTTAGTTTTTGCATTTTTAGACTTCTGGGGTCGCACTGATTATGTATACAAAATTTGGTTGAATTTGCTCAAATAGCCTAGATTTTTAATTTTTAACCCCCCTCCACCCCCCTTAATTTTGGGTCGATATGCACCAAAATCTAATCAGCTCTTAATCTTAAAGTAGGGGAAGGCGGCCGGAGGGTCCACCCATGTGTAGGGCCGGGTGTAGAAAAACTGAGACGACAGGGCATATTCTCCAGTCGTGTGGGAGGACGCACGATGGAAGGCTCAGGAGGCATGATGCGGTGGTGAGACGTCTGGCTGATGAACTAATTAAAAGGGAATGCGGGTCGAGCTCGAATATTTATATCAGAGCTCGGCCGGGAACAGGAAGCCAGACATCGTGGCGAAGGACGGGTCGGGGACGGTGTGGGTTCTGGATGTTCAGATAGTGTCAGCGCTCCTCGGACTGGGGGTTGCCCACAGAAACAAAATCAATTATTATAAGGGCAACTCCAGTCTGGTGAGCAACATTGCGGCAAGGTTTGGGGTGGGCTCGGGTTCTGTGAGAGTTGAAGCCATCACACTCTCGTGGAAGGGAGTGTGGTGGCATAAAGCGGTGCCTCCCCTTGTCGCCCTGGGAATTTCTCAGAGAACTTTATACGATATGACCTTCAGGGCGATGAGGGGTTCATTAATGAATTTTTACAGCTTCAACAGGAGAACTTATAGGGAAATCGCCATGCGCTAGAAATTGTATATAAAAAAGAAAAAAAAGAAAAAAGAAATTTTTTTTGTAAATATATTATGTTAATATTCCTATAATTATGTAAATAATCCTGTAATTAAATTCACCCGATTATGTAAATATTTCTTGTTAGTGGAGGCCCCCACCTGCGTGGCCCAATAAACGAAAAATCAATGGACCAAAACTACGTGTGAAATTTGGTTTCGATATTCACACTAGTTTTTGAGCTAGCTCGTCCACAAAAATTTGGTAACGCACAGACTAACAGACGGACATCCAGACAGACTAACTAACTAACAGACATTTTGACAAAACAATTATTATCTCGAAAAAATAATTTTTTCAATGTTCACTTATTTGAGCTTTTTTGTAGAGCGAAATGCCATGGCTTTCGCTCAATTTTTTTAATAAAAATAGTTTGAGCCGTTTTTGAGATATTTCAAAATAAAGAAGAAAAAAAACCCATTTTTTCATGCACGATTACAATACTTGACCATACCCTGTATGGTAAAGTAAAAAAGGAAAGCGCGGAAATACTTCTTCAATGAGCTGCCGAGCGATAAGATTCGGATATTCAATTAGACTGATAGGTCCTTTTCTGAATTGCATCCAGGTGGCTAGAGAATTCTTGGAGTCCCTTTCCACAGATGCGAGCCCTATTCGAGACAGGGGTGGATTTTGGCCTTGTAGAAGGTGAGAAGCTGCAGGGACGATCAATATACAGTAGCTGGCCTAATTATTATATGTACGCATTTGAAAAATTATATCTCTCATACATTTTAAGAGTTTAGCTTACTATTAAACTCATAAAATCCTTTCGATTGTTTTCTTTATAGGTTTATTAGCTTAGGACAATACAAATACAATTCAAAATACGATTTCAATATTTAGTGAATCCTCCCTTTCGAGCAATCACATTTTATATGCGCTGGCAATTCATTTTTTGGCTATTTCTTGAAGTTGAGGTGTATTGTGCCATGCTTTTAATAATATTTTCTATCAGGCCCTTTTTATTAGTAATTATTTTATCTTTGCCAATTTCTTTTTTAGGGCCCCCACATTTTCGATCGGGTTGTCTGGCGAGTTGACAGGCCAGTCAAGAAGGGTTATTACTAGATTTTTTGAAAAGTTTGAATAAAATAAATTTACTTGATCAAAATCATTTGAGTATAATAATTTCGCCACCCCACTGTAGATATACTGTCCATATCTTCAGGGTATTCGAACTAAAAAGAATGTCATTAACTATTTAAAAAGTAACAGTAAAACGTGAGATCTTTTTTGTCTGGGTTTCCTCCAATAAACTTCCATTTCTTTATGGTGTAATGGAAATAAAAAAATGTTTATTCAATTTCCAACTAATAAATCGTAATATTCAATCGTCAATTCAAATCAAGTTTTATTTGTAAATTCATTCTTGTTGCCCTTCGTGGGGTTTCCAATGGAAATTCAATTAATAATAATTTATAAAGCATTCGCAGGCAATCTTGATCATAAATTCGTGCTGGAAGGATTCGGGTAGGACTATTCAATTACCGGGCCAGCAAGTGCCTGGGGAAATCTGCCTTTGCGAATGGCCCTAACACACGAAAAATGGCACGAGTAGCCAAGCAAGCAAGCCCTTGTCTCAAGCCCTGCGGCCAAAATACCTACCACCTCTAAGATAAACTTTCCCTTTTACCCTTTTCCAAAACCACAAATCTGCTTGTCCGAAAAAGTAATGCGCTGAACCGTTTAAGTGAAAATAGAAGTATTCACTTTATTCAGCAGCAAAATAGTTGGATTTTCTCAAACGAAAATATTTTAGTTCTCTTTTTTATTACTTTTTTGTGACATATTATTATCATTTAGCAAATTTTATTTTTAAATGTAATTTTACCGTTTAAGTGAAAATAGAAAGTATTCACTTTGAAGCCAGCAGCAAAATAGTTGGATTTTCTCAAACGAAAATATTTTAGTTCTCTTTTTTATTACTTTTGACATATTATTATCATTTAGCAAAATTTATTTTATATTTATTTTATTACATAAAAAATAGCTATTTAGAAAATTGAGAAAGCTTTAAATATGAGAATTATTCGAGGGCGCTCATAGGATGGATGGGGTTGAAAATTGTTGAATTTTAGCTTTATATGCTAAAAATAAAAGCGGTCAAGTCTTATAACTTCAACAAAAGGTAATAAAAATGCTCTTCTGAATCTTTAGAACTGAACAAAATGGGGGGTACTTTTCATGAGTCATGAAGCTAAAAAAAAAGGGGGGGAACCCCTAATTATTTATTTTTGCAAATTGATTAAAAATAATAAAATTAACTTGGTATTTTTGCCAGAAAGAGCAAAGTTTTCAATTTATAATGAATAATTTGAAAGTGTTTTGCCGAGACTAGCAGAATTTTTATAGCAGAGGAGACAATAAAAGAGTGTGTCTTCTGCTGGAATTATAAATTATAAATAAATAAATGAAAAAATTATAATTCCAGCAGAAGACACATTTTTTATTGTCTCCTTCATTTTATAATGAATAAATTAAAGATTATTTCTGTCCTTAATATATAGATAATAATTTTTAGTTGAAAACTAATGGAAGTCAACCCAAGGATAGTTAAGAACAAAATTATTACATTTCCAAATAAAATGTATTTATTGGACTGTCTTCTTTTTCCACACCTTTCCTTTAAAACCAACGTTTCGGAGGATTTTCCCCTCCTTCTTTAGGGTTTCAAAGGGTCAGTAGAGAAACAAACAAAATGCTTCTTTCTTCTCTCCTCCAGCAGTGGAAATTTGTCTTTTCTTAGCAGATGCATAAAATAGAATTTTTTCCCATTAATTATTAAAAAAAAATTCTATTAAATGCATCTGTTAGAAAAGACAAATTTCAAACTGCTGGAGGGAGAAAGAAAGAAGCATTTTCTTTGTTTCCTTCACTGGCCCTTTGAAACCCTGAAGAAGGAGGGAAAAAGGCTGGCGAAACGTTGGTTTTGAAAAGGGGGGAAAAAGAATGACCATCAAAAAATACATCTTATTTAAAAATGAAATAATTTTTTTCTTCATTATCCTGGGGTGCATGCTCCATTCCTTTTCAACTAAAAATACTACCAGTCCGTCTCT
>JALMQS010000246.1:100753-224427 GCA_024734495.1 Forficula auricularia
TCGTCGTTTAGTTGTAACTAAATAAGATAAAATTTATTTTATACCTTTTAGTGTATTTTATTTGTTGCATTTAATTTTTTTGAAGTCCGTTTTTATTTTTTTCTTAGAAATTATTTTTATTTTTCTCTTTTTAGTGATGTTATTAATAGTGATCATATCATCAGAACTTGACCAAATTAATATAGCACATCCCTAAGATACCCCTTTCCAATAAAAAAAGAATCATCGAAATCGGTTCATAAACAATGAAGTTAGGCCTGAACAACCCTAACAAAAAAGGTCTAATACCAATTAAAAAAACGGGACCAATCGGAAGCTAGACTGGACCCAATGCAAATTTTTTTTTAAAATCGGTTCACAATTTGCGGAGATATGAGGTAACATGGACACAAAAAAAAATCAGTCGAATAGAGAACCTCCTCCTTTTTTGAAGTCGATTAAAAAGAAAAGAAAGTTCCATGGAAAAATACTGTTAACTTAGTATTAAAATGAAATGTCCGAACAATAGGAAGAATGTTTAGTTATTTATTATAAGATATAACCAATAATTGTATTTTAATTTACCTCTAGTTGATTATTTAAAAAATTTTTAAGAAAAAATAAAAACCGACTTCAAAAAATTAAGTGCAACAAATATAAAAATACACTAAAAGGTATAAAATAATTATTATCTTATTTAGTTACAACTAAACGACGAAATATTAACACGAAATTACTTTTTAAAGTCGGTGCCAAAACAAACTATACCTATAAGCGAGCGTACCCGCCAAACGTACTAAGTAAGATCCGTCGAGTGCGATTCATAAAAGGTATATGTTTGGCACCAACTTCAAAAAGTAATTTCGTGTTAATATTTCGTCGTTTAGTTGTAACTAAATAAGATAATAATTATTTTATACCTTTTAGTGTATTTTTATATTTGTTGCACTTAATTTTTTGAAGTCGGTTTTTATTTTTTTCTTAAAAATTTTTATTTTTCTCTTTTAGTGATGTTATTAATAGTGATTATATCATCAGAACTTGACCAAATTAATATGACACCATCCCTAAGACACCCCCTTTCGATAAAAAAAGAACCATCGAAATCGGTTCATAAACAAAGAGGTTAGGTCTAAACAAACCTAAACAAACCTAATAAAAAAGGTCTAATACCTATGAAAAAAATCGAAAAAAATGGGACCAATCGGAAGCTAGACTGGACCCAATGCAAAAAAAATTTTCAAAATCGGTTGACAATTGGCGGAGATATGAGGTAACATAGGCACAAAAAAAAAAAAAAAAAAAAATTCAATCGAATAGAGAACCTCCTCCTTTTTTGAAGTCGGTTAAAAATATCGAAATTGTTTGAAAGGGCTAATTTAATTTCAGTAGATTCCAAAAGATCGAGTTTCAGGCCTTTTCTTTCGAAATGAATGGGGATGGGCTGACAACCCGAAATATATCGAAATCATAACTCACTTTTGTTTTATTTTATTTTATATGACTTTATGTTTTACCTAATTTTTTACCTATTTGTCTGTTTAAGGAGGTTCTTTCGCGACAATCCACACACAAAATTTTAGACTCGTAACCACTCTATAAATATGAACGGAACTAAAATTTTAGGTTATGTTTTTTTAACGTGACTGTACCACTCACACTACGAAACCTCTATATGGATACACACATACTTCATACTCGTTTCCAAGCCATTGTGCTAATATCCCCTCCACTAAAAATAATATGTTTTGTTCTTTTGTTTTTTATCAAAACTAAGAGGTAAATAATTTTTTTTAAGTTACTCCGAATATATTATTCTGACAAATATAAGTTTTTCATCATGATGGTGAAAGTCCTTCAATGAAAAAAAATAATGATCATTCCCCCACCCTTTCGCTATTTACCATGTGAAAAATGTCATTTTTAATTGCAATTATTTAATGTTTGGTGTGATAAATCGTCTTCAAATTTTAACAGTATGTGTATTAGGTTTTTAATGATTTATATTCCAAGTTTTAAAGACTTATTGAATTTCTCCACTTGTGGAAAGAACTACCTTAAATAAAATATTAATAAAACGAACGGAATCTATCCATATTTAGAAACATTAACTTTTAAAAGGGGCCATCTTTTGAAATGAAATTTGAATTAGACATTAATTAAAATTCTTGTTTCAACTATTATTGAAAATTTTATCTTATTTTTAAGTTTATAACTTTTCCCTTTTTAATTTAATTTCCCTTATTTTCTATATAAGTTTTCATTTAACGTGGAATTGAAATACTACACCTTTTGTTATAAGAATTGGATTCGGAATGAGTTTCCCGGGTGTGCAATTTAAAGGACAAACTTTTTCGTTTTACAAGTCAATTGTTGAAATTACGTTTGACAATGTATTTCGGGAATGTTAGCTAACTTTAATGAATGTATTTCTGGACTTTGCTATTTGACAGAAACAAATGATGCAAATTTGAACTTGGGCTTCCTATTTTGGGAATCTTTCTAAATTTGGAAGTAAATAGACGTCGATTGCCGACAACTTACTTTCTTGTTCAATCTTGATCGAGGCAGAAAAGAGGCGTTGAATCGAGTTACCCTTGGAGCGTATTATCTCTTTGATCCCTGCCGAGGACCGGAAATTGTCCAAGCCCACTTGCCTAAACAGAGAAGTCGCATTGATTTGGCAGCCGTGTCTGTCTGTCCGCTCAGGTCTCGTCTGCCAGGCCTAATGCACGAGGCAAGATGTGTTTAATTTCCTGCTAACAAAAGAATCATCCCCTTGATCTCTACCCTTTAGCTTTAGCCAGATATAGGCCATCACATACAGATTAAAAATAATCAAATTATTCAAAATGTCGCTCCCAGTGTTTCTATTTTGAATAGCTTTACAAACAACAAAGGCTTATATTAGAAAACGAAAAAAAGAAGAAATTTTTATCTTAATGTTTTGTTTTTAGAAGTCATAATTTTATTAACATTTTAATGCTACTAAAAATTACATTCCATTAAAATTGTTAGCAAACATTCGCAGTAAAAAATGCTCTTAAAAATTAACTCATGAAAAGGCATCGTTTTGTAATAACATTATAACCGGCTTCCAAGGTACTTTAAAATGAAATTAGTATTATAAATAATAATACGCTCTGTTCATTCATTTAAAGAAGGAACCTTAATTCTTGAAAGGTATTTTCAACACAAAGAATATTATATTCTTCCTACCATAAAACTTACTTTCGAGGATGAGATTTATTTTAAAATTAACTTATAGTATAGGGTTGCTCTATGAACAAGGGACTTGATTTAAAACCCCAACCACTGTTAAAATTCACTCGGCCATAATTTAGCTCTTCTACAACTTATTTACACTAAAATTACACACATATATATAAGCACATACAGGCTGGGGCATAAAGATCTACCACATTTTGAAGAGGTATAAAAAATGAAAATATTTAACCACAAAAAACTGAATATATTTTTGAAAAGAACATAAAATATTTTTTTTTTTAAATGTTTTTTAAACATTATAGCTGACAAAAAAAGAGGAAGGGGGGTCAAAAATGAAAATTTAACCCTTTAGAACAAACTCAATCAAATTGTGTATACATATTCAGTGGACCCTCGAAAAGGTTAGAAATCCAAAAACCAACCACCCAAAAATGAAAATTCTAGTCTTTTCTGACCAAACTTATATAATTTTTTAGGACAAATTATCGGATTTTTAGTAGAAATATTCTTTAATTGCGAAATCAGAGGACCCAGGAGTCGAACCTGAGTATTATATATATAAAATTTTGGTTAGTTTTTGAAATTTCTAGCCTTCTGGGGTCCAGTATACAAAATTTAGTTGAGTTTGGTCTAAAGGGATAGAATTTTTATCTTTAAACCTCCCCCCATTTTAGGTGGTTAGTTTTTACATTTCGAGCCTTTCTGGAACCCATATAAATGTATACAAAATTTGGTTGAGTTTGTTCGAAAAGGCTAGAATTTTCTTCGCCCTTGTCTTCTAGGTTATGCATTCGAATCGAACGCTCTGAATTGAGGGTTGCATCATTAGGCATTAAATATTAAAACTTTTTTTTTGAATATCACTAAAAAAAAAATAATAAAAAAATAATAATTTTGATAGTTAAAACTATTTTTAATTATAGTTATTACCAT
The DNA here is from genome assembly GCA_024734495.1 of Forficula auricularia. Taxonomy (NCBI): domain Eukaryota; kingdom Metazoa; phylum Arthropoda; class Insecta; order Dermaptera; family Forficulidae; genus Forficula; species Forficula auricularia. The sequence continues at coordinate 104,894 of JALMQS010000246.1, forward strand.
ATAAATTCGTACATTTTGTTGTTGGGTCATTCAATGTATGTTTTCTTTTCATATTATGAATTTTAATTTATTTGTTCTGAAGCTGAAAGAGTGAAGTTGCTTGGTAAATATGTATCTATCTTATCTTGTAAGAGGCGGCCCGCTCCTCGGAGGCCCTATAAAATAAAAATTAGCCTCACACAAAAAATAGTAAATGTATTTTATTTTTCACGTTTACACCAATTGAACACTTATATTTACATTCACGTACAATAACAATCACTAAATACCTACGAGTTGATCTAAAAAAAATATTTAGAAAAATTAAAATTATTCTTATGTGTGTGGCTCTTGGAAATTTTTAGGTCGTCTTTGCGGCCCGTGGTGCGATTTGGATTGGCCAGGCCTGGTCCAGTTGATTTTCAGTTTGAGCTAATTAAGAACAGTGAGAGCTTTATTTTCAGGCCCTGGAGTGAAAATTTATGAGCTCTTTTGTCAAGGGAAAATAGTGTAGGATCTTGGTGAAACATATTTTAATAAAGTAATGAAAATTTATTTCAGTTTTCTTTGTGAACTCTTGAAGATGGGGTCGTGGCCCAAATGAGGTAGTAGCCTGAAATATATATAGAATATATAAAGTCATATAATAAGAATATTGTCTTTGATTTTTGCGAAACCTACCTAGAATTTATATATTTTTAAATTTTTTAAATTTTCTATTACTTTATTTATGAGCTCTGTAGATGCCATCTAGACGTGCATCATCCCAGTCGCAGTACCCTACTGAATTCACTAATTTTTTTTCTTATTTGTGTATAAAAATTTATAAAATCCGAAGAAAAATCATTTCTTAATCATGATTTTTTTCTGTATATTATATGTGTGTATCTATTTTCCATACCCATCATTATTCATGAACGAAAATCGTAGAAAGTTCGTTCTGGTGTCAAAATATTTGTATTATAAAACTAAGAATAGGTATTGACGAGTGGTGATCCGCGATTGGAAGTAGATGTACACCTCTTTGGAAGTACTTGGAAATATTTGGAAGTGCTTGGAAATATTTGGAAGTACTTGGAAATATTTGGAAGCACTTGGAAATATTTGGAAGTACTTGGAAATATATGGAAATATTTGAAAGCACTTGGAGATATTTGGAAGTACTTGGGAATATTTGTAAGTGCTTGGAAATATTTGGAAGTACTTGGAAATATTTGGAATTACTTGGAAATATTTGGAAGTACAATTGGAAATATTTAGAAGTACAATTGGAAATAGGTGTACAGCATATTAGGTGGCGGTTCACCCCTCGGGTATTGATTAACCGCAGGCTTGAAATACCCTGGTTCGAGACTGAGTCTCGTCAGATCAGATATTTGCAGTCGCCTCCTCTTGGAAAGCAATGGCAGCCTACCAAGAGTATGGTTGCCTAGTAACCTCTCCAAACTAGACGTTCGGAACCGGCGTTAAAAAGTAGGTCCGGTATATCTGTGTAATAATTTTTAAGAAAAAATAAAAACCGACTTCAAAAATTAAATGCAACAAATAAAAATACACTAAAAGGTGTAAACTAAGTATTATCTTATTTATAGTTACAACTAAACGACGAAAGTATTAACATGAAATTACTTTTGAAGTCGGTACCAAACAAACTATACCTATAAGCGAGCGTACCCGCTAAACGTACTAAGTAAGATCCGTCGAGTGCGATTCATAAAAGGTATATGTTTGGCACCAACTTCAAAAAGTAATTTCATGTTAATACTTCGTCGATTAGTTTTAACTATAAATAAGATAATACTTATTTTACACCATTTAGTGTATTTTATTTGTTGCAGTTAATTTTTTGAAGTCGGTTTTTATTTTTTTCTTAAAAATTATTTTTATTTTTCTCTTTTTAGTGATGTTATTAATAGTGATCATATCATCAGAACTTGACCAAATTAATATTGCACCATCCCTAAGACACCCCTTTCGGATAAAAAGAACCACGAAATCGGTTCATAAACAAAGAGGTTAGGTCTAAACAAACCTAATAAAAAAGGTCTAATACCTATGAAAAATAAACTGCAACGGATCGTTGCTAAACTTTATCCAAATTCATTTGAAATATTAATATGTTTGTTCCTTTATTATTAATCAGATATCACTTGCAATTTGTAGTTCATGTTGATATTAATTAAAAATAATTCTCATTTAATAGTCGAGGAATAACCATTCTACATTGGATTTTGACATTTCGGTTATTATTGGTACAACTTGAGTTGTTTACCAAAAAAGAATTTAGTCTTTTTGATTTTAAGTCGATTCTTCCACGTTTTCAGTAGAGGTTGCCATTAATGGTCAAAACATCAAAAATGGAATGCAATAAGGTTATTCCTCTAGTATTAGATAAGAATCGATCGTTATTTTTGATTTTATGTCGATTCCTCCATGTCTTCAGCAATGGTTACCAATAATAATCGAAACGTCAAAAACCTAATGTAGAATTGTTATTCCTCAAGTATTAGATGAGAATCGATGGCTATTTTTGATTTTAAGTCGATTCCTCCATGTCTTCAGCAATGGTTACCAATAAAAACCGAAATGTCAAAAATCCAATTTAGAATGGTTATTCCTCAAGTATTAGATGAGAATCGATGGCTATTTTTGATTTTAAGTCGATTCCTCCATGTCTTCGGCAATGGTTACCAATAAAAACCGAAATGTCAAAAATCCAATATAGAATGGTTATTCCTCAAGTATTAGATGAGAATCAATCGCTATTTTTGGTTTAAAGTCGATTTCTCTATGTCTTCAGCAATGGTTACCAATAAAAACCGAAACGTCAAAAATCCAATATAGAATGGTTATTCCTCAAGTATTAGATGAGAATCAATCGCTATTTTTGGTTTAAAATCGATTTCTCTATGTCTTCAGCAATGGTTACCAATAAAAACCGAAACGTCAAAAATCCAATATAGAATGGTTATTCCTCAAGTACTAGTTGAGAATCAATCGCTATTTTTAGCATTTCACAGAGAGAAGCCTATCCACTCTTACTTAGTTAGGTTAAATGAGTCCTATATTAAACAGATCAAATGAATAAATTTTAAAGAATTCAAAAATCTTACTTTAGAGTAAAGTACTTTAAAATATAATTTTACTAAAAACTTTATTTAACCTTTTTTGTCGGCCCCAAGGTACTTAATTAGGATATTAAATTTCATCAAAATTGGTTAAGTCATTTTAAAGATATTTAGAAAAAACTAAAAAAGTACTGAAATAAATAATGTTGTATAATACTAATGTTTGTGGGCCGATATGTACCAAAAACTAATCAGCGCTTCATTTTGTTAAAATGATGGTAGGTTTTTAATTTCATTTTAATCGGTGCAAAGGTGTGGAAAAAATCGTGGACGAAAAAAACGATAACATCCATCCATCCATCCATCCGCACGCACTTCCAAAAAAATGGCACTTTTTGGCCTCTCTACGAGATTCCAGGTAACTTTTGGCAAAACCGCCACATGCTAAAATTCAATCTCATTGAATACTTCAATTTGTGACCTTAATTGAGTCCATGGGTTCCGTAGTCTTTACCTGAGGACCTGTTGAAGTCGCGCTTGCCGCGCGACCGATTGCAATACTTTCTCCCATGCTTCGCATTGGATAAAGTAAAAACGAAAAAAAATTGGGACCAATCGGAAGCTAGACTGGACCCAATGCAAAAAAAATTTTCAAAATCGGTTGACAATTGGCGGAGATATGAGGTAACATAGGCACAAAAAAAAAAAAAAAAAAAAAAAAATTCAGTCGAATAGAGAACCTCCTCCTTTTTTGAAGTCGGTTAAAAACAGCTACACACACTCAGCACAGGTATATGCGGAGGGGAGCCGAAACGTCAGGGAGACCTGATATGGCACTTTGAAAGAAGAAGAAGAAAGATAATGTAAAGAAAATACGGGAAATCAGAAAAAAATAAAAATATTGTTATTTGGAAGCTAAGGTTTCTAGCTAATGAACTGTAATTTAGAGCCCAAGTTTATATTAAAAACTGCAGGTATAAATTCATTTCTTACTATCTTTGAATCAAAACATCGTATTTGTTTAACAAGACGTCTTTTGCCATCTTATGTTTCGAAGGATAGCCTGTGACTAGAAGCAAATATATAGTAGGAATAGAATTGTTAGCGAAGTTCGATATCTCTGCTCGCTCCAATTTATGATGCCTAGCAAGGGGCTCTGGAGGCTGCTCTTCTATCCTTTGAAGTTGTCTTTTAATTGAATTCTCTGAGAGCGAAGCTCAAATCCATTCGTGCCCAATTAACATCAATAAATATGCAAGACACAATTGCTTTTTAAATAAGTCATAGAATTCAATTAAAAATTAGAGTACGTAATTTAATAAATGGATTATCGAATATTTATTCTTTTCCAATTTTCTTTTTTAGTCAACAAAAAACATTAATTAAATTCCTATTTGCTAATTGGTTCTACATTTTTTTTAATGGTAATCTATCTTTATCAAACTCTTTCTCATCTTTAGATCAATTACGGAACAATAAGAGAGTGAGATATACACATAAAAAAAATTCATTTCAATTTCATTTTTTTTTTTTTATTCGAAGTAAGAGCGAACTTTTGAATTGAAAAGACTTTTGTTCAGTTCTAAAAGAAAAAAAAGAAAGAATCGATCTAATATTCTATTGGGTGAAGGTTTTTTCATTCTATCATTTATATTTTAAAAGATTGATATGATAGATTTTATATTAGGTTCAATTAATAAAGCCGGAAGTTTTCTAAAAATTATATAAAACAATTTCATAATAATCTAAAAGCAATCGATAAAAAGGTGGTCCCCATACAGGGACGAATTTTCATTACAGAATGAATTTTGTACGAATATCATTATTTTTTTTATTTTATAAAAATGTACTAAATTTCTATTAAGTAATTAATTTAAATTATTTCAAATTTAGACAATAAATGGTTGATATTTTACCAATGGATTGGACCAATATCTTAATTTAAATTTATAGATCTGATAATGATAACAGACGGATTTAAATTTTTTAACTATTTAGGATAAGTTGAAAGTTTCTTTTTGCCGAGAGTAGCAGAATTTTTATAAATTAAAGGAGACAATAAAAGAGTGTGTACTCTGCTAGAATAATAAGAAAAATTTATTTATTTATAACGAGATTATAGTTTAGAGTACTTTGCCCTCTTCATCAGTCTATTACAATTGATTCACAGGAATTGATGTGTGAATAGACTGATTGATGTAGAAGGCAAAGTACTCAAAACTATAGTCTCGTTATAAATAAATAAAATTTTTTATTATTCTAGCAGAGTACACACTCTTTTATTGCCTCCTTTAATTTATAAGGATATGTTATTTAAGAAGTATTTAATTTTTCAAAAATCACTTTTTTAAACCCTTCATATTTAACTCCCCTGCTTAAAACAAGGCAAAAAAAGATTTCAGGTAAGTAAAATAAATAAAAGAAATCTTGTATTCACACAAAAAATCATTATTAAATTTGAAAAGAGAGTTTTTGAGAAATTAAAACTAAACTAAAAAGTACAGGTATATAGAAAAATAAATTTAAAAAATCTCACATCACTTTCCCACTAACTAAATAAAAGCTTTTAAATTTCAAAATGATTGATTTAACAATCTATTGGTTATATTTATATATATTGTACGATACATTATACAATGCATACATATACAGACATTTGTACTTTCACATTTATATTCTATAGAATATAATGTGGAAATATTGCTATCGGCTGCCTGGGTTTTGAAATTTCTATTACTACATTTTAGAAAACTTTTATTTATTTTATTAAAGTGTGTGATAATAAATTCTAGAAAAATATTAATAACCATATTTTTGACCGACTTTGAAAAAAAAATTTTTAAGAAAAAATAAAAACCGACTTCGAAAATTAAATGCAACAAATATAAAAATACACTAAAAGGTATTAAAATAATTATTATCTTATTTAGTTACAACTAAACGACGAAATATTAACACGAAATTACTTTTAAAGTCGGTGCCAAACAAACTATACCTATAAGCGAGCGTACCCTCCAAACGTACTAAGTAAGATCCGTCGAGTGCGATTCATAAAAGGTATATGTTTGGCACCAACTTCAAAAAGTAATTTCGTGTTAATATTTCGTCGTTTAGTTGTAACTAAATAAGATAATAATTATTTTATACCTTTTAGTGTATTTTTATATTTGTTGCATTTAATTTTTGAAGTCGGTTTTTATTTTTTTCTTAAAAATTTTTATTTTTCTTTAGTGATGTTATTAATAGTGATTATATCATCAGAACTTGACCAAATTAATATGACACCATCCCTAAGACACCCCTTTCGGATAAAAAAAGAACCATCGAAATCGGTTCATAAACAAAGAGGTTAGGTCTAAACAAACCTAATAAAAAAGGTCTAATACCTATGAAAAAAATCGAAAAAATGGGACCAATCGGAAGCTAGACTGGACCCAATGCAAAAAAAATTTTCAAAATCGGTTGACAATTGGCGGAGATATGAGGTAACATAGGCACAAAAAAAAAAAAAAAAATTCAATCGAATAGAGAACCTCCTCCTTTTTTGAAGTCGGTTAAAAAGAGAAGGTTATCAATTCAACGGAATGTCTGTTTTTTTTTGTGTTTGAACATTTATTTCTTTTTACCATGTGGACCGATTTGGATGATATTTTTTGCATTGGGTTCAGTCTCGTACCCGATTGGTCCCGTTTTTTTCAATGATATTGGACCTTTTTTGTTATGTATGTTCCCATCTTCTCTTAATTCTACAATCTTCAAACCTTCAAACAAAATCGGTTCATAGATTACATTCATTCCTAAATTCAACAAAAATGAAGTTCTATGTTGTATTACGTTCTTTTCTTATATGGATGAAATAATTCATATTATCTTATGAAAATCGTAAATTTTTGCTCCTTATCAAAATATTTTAGAAAAAATTAATATTCTTATTTTTCTCAGGATTCCAAATTTCGAAATATCTTAAAAAAGAAAACCGTATTATATTTACATTTAATATTGTTAATTGTGGGCAGGGTTGGTCGAGTGGATAATGTAAATACCTTCTAAGCAAGTTAGCATGGGTTCAAACCCGCGTCGCTGTAATCCGACTTTAATCTGATCCCTACACTAATTTACACACACATTCGAACACTCAATGGCCATAACGGACTATAGTTTTCGAAGGCTATTAAAAAAAATATTCTTAATTATTATTTACATTTAATATTTTAATTTCAAAATTTGTTCAATTTTTAAGGCCCTTTCGCCGCCAATGTTATGGAGGATCTTTCTGCGATAATCCACACAACAAGTTTTAGCCTCGTAACCACTCTATACATATGAATAGAACTAAAATTTTAGGTTATGTTTTTTTAACGTGACTGTACCACTCACACAACGAAATCTCTATATGGCTACACACATACTTGCAAGATCGTTTCCAAGCCATTGTGTTTATATCCCCTCCACTAAAAATAATCGCACAAATATGTTTTTTTTTGTTTTTTATCAAAACTAAGAGGTAAATAATTTCAATTTTTTTTTAAGTTACTCCAAATATATTATTCTAACAAATATTCATTTTTCATCAAGATGGTGCAAGTCCTTCAATGAAAGAAAATAAAATAATGACCATTTTCCCACCCTTTCCCAATCTACCATATGTAAAAAATGTCATTTTTAATTTTAATTATTTCATGTTTTGTGTGGTAAATCGTTTTCAAATTTTAACAGTATGTGTATTATGCTTTTAATGACTTATATTCCAAGTTTCAAAGACTTGAATTTTTGCATTTGTGAAGGAACTACCTTAAATAAAAAATATTAGATTTATATAAATTATAATTAATAACTTTACTTAATTTTTATAATAGTTTAAGTCTCTATCTATGCTTTGGTGAAGTTTCAATCACACATTAAAGTGCAAATTTTTGAAAATAATTTTTTTTAATGGAAACATTTTCTCAGAGTCTTATTGAAAATTAAGATGTTGACACTTTCTCTTGTATTATTCTACTATTAGTTGAATAGATAAAGTTAAAAAAAACTAAAAATTAACTTTTTGAACATGCAGGTTTCTTTTTTGCAATAAAATATATCATTGACCGTGGAATTTACTCAGATATTTACTTTAAAAATCACATAAATACTATGTTTGGATGTAAACATAAATAGTAGAAATACAACGCATTGCCAAATCATACAAGAATCATACTATCAGCTGATTTGAATAAATCAAACTAACTTTTGTATTAAATTATTATTTTTTATAATTGTTTTTATTTCAAACATTTACGGATTTCATACTATTTATTTTTCATTTGTATTTTAACTTATTTTATGAAATATTAGATACTACAAGATATGCATTCATCCTAGTCGAAGGTTGTATGTTCTCAGCAGAGAATTCACAGAGATGAGATGACATAGTCCCTAGTATATAATAAATAGTATATTGTTCAACGAGAATGGAATGGTACTTATTTACCTCGAGTTGGAAATTTGTAGCATGAATCTTGGCTTGGATATTTAATTTCGACTCTCTCGTAATATTGGTGTTGTTTAAATAATCGTAGCCAAAGGAATAACCAATGAAAATATTTAATCTGCTACGTTGAACAATATCCTTGATGGTGCCATCAATCACTTCGCATCATAAATCATCGATACTCACTTGAAGACAAGCTCGTATTTGATTACTTTATTAAATCACAACAAAATTAAATCAAAAATCAATAACGAATTTGGATAAAATGAAAAACTTGTAAAAAATTCATTGTTTTATTTTATTTTTTGAAATCACTTTCAAAGTTTTCGTAAATAACTTTTAGAGAGTTTTGCAATAGAAATGTGGAAAAAGAGATAAAAAATATTTTTGTATCTTCATATAAGTTCTCGAAAAACTTATGGAAATTGATCTTTAAATTTATATCGTCACTGTTTTGAATTGAAACCATTGAAATTAATAAAATATGGATAACATAATCATTTTTATTTTATTTGAGATTTGAAATTACCATATCTAGACACACGGCAGTGTGTCAGCCAAGTTCGGAAAAACGTCATGTGTATATTAATACGAACCATTTCGAGCTACTTTCGACACCCCCATAACACAAAAACTATTACATTTACACACTTGAAATTTTGCATGACTAATAAGGGCCACTAGAACACCTAGAATCCCAAATTTCATGAATAAATCTATTATAGTTCTTGAGTTATTAAGCTTTGAATAGTGTCATTTCTAACACTGACTGACTGACTCACTGACATATCCAAAACCTAAAGTACTTCCTCTGATCTTAGAATGCTGAAATTTGGCATACTGGTAGAGTTTGGGCTACAATTAAAGGAAAAAATCGAAAAAGTGAAACTGTTCCTTTTTCAGGACCTAAAATGATGAGGTGAAATTTATTATAGCTTTGATGAACATATAGTGAAAATAATTTGTAGAGATTGTGGTGTTGGTGCAAGGTGAAACATCATAAAATATGCCTTGTCGAACGATGAAAATATTATCAATAATCATCTTGATGTAAAACAAAACATAATAATTGACCTATTAATAACAAAGCCAAAAATTTATTCCCAGCTTAGAGACATAAGTCAATGAACTTCTAACTTTTCTTTTATTTATCCACACCTGTGTCAATAAACCCTTACCCAACCTGAAATTTTCACTTAACAATAGCCTGAGAGAAATTGTCCTTTAAAATAATTTAAACATTCTTTCCCTCTGTTCAATAAACATATATATAACCTGGCATTCAATAGATTGAATTAGTTATTTTCTGTACTTCCTGAAGATGGGTTGATAGCCCGAAATATATATATTGAAAAATAAAATTGTTTACATCTTTTAATTTTTTAATTTTAATGTGAAACAAGTGACCAAGAATCCTTAACTCATAGTAAATCAATATTAAATATAATATTTATTTACTCTTATCTTTATATAGTGAAAATACAATCAAGCTAGAATTTTGAAATTTGGCATACTGGTAAAGCTTCGAACATTAATAAAGGAGAAATTTGAAAAACCAAAACTTTCACTTCTTCAGTGTCCGAAATGAAGGGGTGAAATTTATGAAAAACTGACCGGGTTTTTTAACAGATATTTTACGAGCAATATTTAATCAATATTAATATAAATGTTTAAATCTAATTATTTAGACAAATTAAAGGATACAACTTTTCGAAAATTAATGATATCTGACCAAAAACATAAATGTGAAAAAACGGCCAAGTTCGGTACAAACGGTTTCGCTCGACAAAAGAGTTGAGATCTAAACGGGTACCAAGATCCATAGGTGTTGCTTAAATCACAGCTATAGGGATGTACAACGTTCTTCAATTGATTTAAAAGAAAATTTGTTACGTTCTTTGATAGTGAATTTATAACTTGGCAAGTTTTATATCCAACTAAATTTTAAGCTTGTATTAAATAAATTTCATCACGCTAAATGTAATTTATTGAGTATTATAACTTGCCAAGTTATAAATTTAATATCAAAGAACGTAACAAATTTTCTTTTCAATCAATTGAAGAACGTTGTACATCCCTATAGCTATGATTTAAGCATCTGCTATGAACTTTGTACCCGTTTCGATCTCAACTCTTTTTTGTCGGCGAAGTCGTTTGTACCGAACTTGGCCCCTTTTTCACATTTATGTTTTTGGTCAGATATTTTTATCATAAGTTATTCGGCACGCTTCACTCATATTATTGAATTCATTTGAAATTTATCAATTATTTTACATATTCGAGTTTTAGAAATATATGAAAAATAATTTTAATTTTAATTACGAATTTATTTTTTTCTGATAGCTCGTTCTATGCCAGAGGTTCCCAAACTGTGCGCCGTCCGTTAGCTTGTGTTAAAGAGAAGTAGACTATTGATAAAACTCTTACTATACTTAATTAATAGAAAATTCTTTGTTTCGTGTCTGAGCTTGTTTCAATGTCTCCAATGGATATGGACTTGTCTCGACATGTATCCGGGATTATTATAAAAGTGCCCAAGCTTATATTTCGCACCCTTTTCTTTCTATACCAGGGTGAGACATTCTAGCCCAATTGCATTTCAGAGAATTTATTATTTTTTTAATTTTTATCTTTAATTGTTTTTAAAATATTTTCAATGAAATAAGGGAATTATTTTTTCGAAATTTCGGTAGATTCTTTTGATTTGCTTTTAAAGAAAGAAAACAATTTATCGAATACATTTTTTTAATTAAATAATTATATAGCTACAATGAATTTATTTTTATTAGGTAGATTTTTTAATAAAATAAATAATAATTAATAGATATTTATTATGGGATGTTCATTTTAGAAAATCAATTCATACGGAATTTATTTTTAATAAAAGTAATATTTTTTTTTTATAATAAAATTTCCGCGGTATGCCCGCAAGATAAAGCCTACTGGGCGTGTTTAATTTGATAATAAAATTTCCAAATCAAAATGATTTAATTTTTTATTTTATTTTATTAGTTACCTTAAATCCAAATCAAAGAGTCAGGACCCAGGCAGGAATACTTCTCCATTATAATCTATAGAATATAAATGTGAAAGTAAAAATTGGAAATCTCTCTATCTTTCTGCGTGTGTGTGTGTTCAAATAAAATACATATTTTTTGGCACTAGAACGAACTGAACGATTCTTCGTTCTTGACTAGTGATAAGAATGGGCAATCCGAACACACAATTTTTTTATGACTTTACGTTTTTGAATTATCGTGAATTATGGGAATCTAGATAAATCGGACATTATATATTATTATGGGGCCTGAATGAACTTTCTATGACCTTTCTTTTTTTTTCTATCCTGTGTTTAGAAATCCGAATTAATTTTCAAATTCAGACATTTCTCAAACCAAAACACAAGAACTAAAGTAAGTAAAATATTAATTACTACTTATAAAAAAAATTTAGTAACTCGTATAAATATTTATTTTTATTTCAAATTATTATTTATTTCCAGTAATAAAAGCTGTTGAAGCTTTTATTTTTGTGATTAATTTTATTAAGATTTTAATTTTTAGTTAAATCCCACCTAAATAATGATAATTGATTATGTGTGATTTAACTACAAATTCAAATCTTATTTATTTATCTCTTACTTTTACGATTAGACATACTTTTATTTATTATATAATAGGGCGCCTTGGAAAAATTTTAATTGAAAAAAGGCGCCACGACTCGGAAAAAGTTTAGGAACCCCTGATCTATGCCTTTTCAAATTCAATTTGAAATTAAGAATAGTCAATTTAATTATTTTTAAATTCAGAATAGTTATTATTGACATTCATTGTTTCTTCAAAATTTATTATTCTAAATTCGAAAATTTGTTGTTCCAATTCGAAATTGATTAATCCCGATATGAAATTGAATAGCATAGATTCCAATATCTAGAATAACTCAAGAAATGAACTAAGAACTCATATTGAAATTATAAATGAATGATGATAATGATGATTTTTTTTAGGAGAGTTAAAACTTTTGGAGTAAAAAAAATAAAAAATACTTTTATATTTTGGTCAAAATGATCAATTTTGGGTAATTTTTATACCTTAAGCTTTCAGAAAAGTATTAGGTATGAGTATATTAGAAACTGAATCTAAACTTATAAAAAAGATTTCCAAATTTGTTTATTCTTTCTTTATCGATGACCAATAAGTATGAATTTAATTACTTTTTGGAAGATAAACGGTTGGTACGATTCGCGCTTGACCGGCTTATTTTTTATTAATACAAAAAAAAAAATGAAATATTTTAATTTACCACAATCAAGGACTCACATATGTTAGGTGTGGCCCTTATTTTGGATATTTTTTAATTTTTATCCTCCTACCAATAGCTCATATGGTTCGAAATGAATAAAAAAATATATCCTCCAAGTTTCAAGTCCCAATCTCAATTTTAACCTTTGAACGATGAAGCAAGTTTCCCATCTAAATAACATGGGGGGTTTTGGCATTGAACGATCAATTTTTTATTCCAGCCAAAGTAATGATTCAAAAAATTTGAAACTCTATACACTTTATCCTTATAATAGTAGCTATCTTTCAGAATTTTTAGCTATTATTATTTTGGAGTCTATAACTTGAATATGTATCAGTAATTTATCTAGCTGTAACTTTAAAATTATAATAGCTAAAATTCTGTAAAAACTCTAAAGGATAGCTACTATTATAAGGATAAAGTCTACAGAGTTTCAAATTTTTTGAACAATTACTTTGGCCGGAATAAAAAATTGATCGTTCAATGCCAAAAACTCCATGTTGTTTAGATGGGAAACTTGCATCGCTGTGCGGCAAAGGTGAAAATTGAGATTGGGACTTGAAACTTTGGAGGATAAATTTTTTATTCATTTCGAACCATATGAGCCTCTGGGAGCATAAAAATTCGAAAATACCCAAAATAAGGGCCACCCTAATATAGGTACATATAATCCTGAATACAAGAATAGAATTTTGAATTATTTAATTGATTAATATTTGATTCTAACCCTATCATAAAGATAAGAAGTAAATAAATATTTTATTTAATATGGATTTACTATGAGTTAAGGATACTGAGTCACTTATTTCACATTAAGGTGACTTTAAAAAAAGGAGGAGGTTCTCATATTCGACTGAATTTTTTTTTTTTTTTGTGCCTATGTTACCTCATATCTCCGACAATTGTTAACCGATTTTGAAATTTTTTTTTGCATTGGGTCCAGTCTACGTTCCGATTGGTCCCATTTTTTTCGTAGGTATTAGACCTTTTTGTTAGGTTTGTTCAGGACTAACTTCTTTGTTTATGAACCGATTTCGATGATTCTTTTTTTATTGGAAAGGGGGTATCTTAGGGATGGTACAATATTAATTTGGTCAAGTTCTGATCATAGGATCACTATTAATAACATCACTAAAAGAGAAAAATAAAAATTTTTAAGAAAAAAATAAAACCGACTTCAAAAAATTAAATGCAACAAATAAAATACACTAAAAGGTATCAAATAATTATTATCTTATTTAGTTACAACTAAACGACGAAATATTAACATGAAATTACTTTTTTAAGTCGGTGCCAAACATATACCTTTTATGAATCGCACTCGACGGATCTTACTTAATACGTTTGGTGGGTACGCTCGCTTATAGGTATAGTTTGTTTGGCACCGACTTCAAAAAGTAATTTCATGTTAATATTTCGTCGTTTAGTTGTAACTAAATAAGATAATAATTATTTTATATCTTTTAGTGTATTTTGTTTGTTGCATTTAATTTTTTGAAGTCGGTTTTATATTTTTTCTTAAAAATTTTTTTATATTAGTAGGTTGAAGGAGTTATTCACCAGGCCCAATAATATTCCTAGAATAAAGACGTTTCGGCCTGAATTTATCGGGCCATCTTCAGTTTATTGGGAATTATACACATATTACCATAAAGTACATGTGATTGTTCCTGGTTTTGTCAACAATAAGAAATTTAACTTCATATATTTAGTGTTGTGCTGGAGCCCAAGATTCAGAGATAAGTGATCTTATAGAAATGTTTTTATTATATCGATAAATTCAGCTCGAAACGTCTTTATTCTGGGAATTTTATTGGTGCATCCTTGCTTTGACTGAATAACTCCTTTCAACCCACTACAAACTTAGCCCAGCCAAGAAAACGGTATTATTTTATATGAGTATGTATATGAGTAAAATAATAAATAATAATTAAAAATCGTTAAAGTAAATTCTAATTCCGAAAATCCACGTTGTGCATGTACTAAATTGGAAATTAAAAAATTAGCTAATGAGGAAAATTGGAAATTATTTCAATAATGAGCTTCTTGCTAAACATTGCATGACTTCAAAGTTATAACTCTTTACGAAATGAAGCATTAGTTTCTGTCTTTTGTTCTTTTCATAGAATAACAGTTGGAAACTTGGGTCCGAATGTTTTTTTAGTTAATTTGGATTAAAATAAAGGCCGTGGAGAGAATGTAACATTTTCTCAGGGCTGTTTACATGAGTTAGCATTCCGTATGAGTTGGACAATTAAAACTTTTATTTCACGAACTAAGTACAGAGCGCTGATGCGATTTTGATCTGCAAATTAATTGCAACTCCCAGGCTGACCTGCCCAACTCTCCCGCCTCTCTAGTTCTCTAGAAGAGTCTTGTACAGAACATGGATAACAAAGAACCAGACAGACAGTAAATGCGAAAGGCTAATTAGAATTCCGATTAAGTACAGATTGAAACTCATGTAGCTGTTCCAGAATTTATAGACTTTTCAAATTTGATTTTATCTTAAAAAACTTTACAATTTTATTATTTCAAAATAGAATTAATTGTTGGAATTTTATAAATGTCTATCAAGTTATTATTACGAGTCAAAACAAGGAATGAATTAGTAATTTGTTTATCAAAGGTGAACTATCAGTGTTTTTGAGAATGAAAATTTACCCTTCAACAACACTTCATTTTAGGGGTTGAAAGAAAGAAATTCTAGAGTTTTCGATTTTTTCTTTATTAGTACTCCAAGCTCTACCATTATGGCAAATTTTAGCATCCTATAGTCATTCCATATATATTAGATGCAAATTGATCGTACAATGTTCACCCCTTAATTTCAAGGGTTGAAAGATATAAAGTTTGGGTATTTGGAATTTTTCCTTTATTTGTGTCCTAAACTCTACTAGCATGCAAAATTTTATGATGCTGGAATGATTAGAATGAATCAGTCAGTCAGACAGGCAGCGAAATGCCAAAATTACCCATTTTCTCATGACCATATCTTAGAATCTATTTATGCTATAATATTGATTTTGTACACTCTACAAGAGAGATTACATAATTACATGTATAAAATTTCAGCTTTGTATCTATAATGGGTTCTGAGCTGCAGGGCGTCGAAAGTGGCTCGAAATTGTTCGTGTAAATTGTGAACACAACGTATACAGCCAATGCTCGAAATTGGCCTGCGCACACTGTGCGTTATGTAACAAAAAGTATACATTTACTCGATGCTCAAATTTTGAATGTTAGTTATCTGAACCCATAGAGTAATATAGAGTGGAATGCTACCGTATATCGAAAAAAGTGCTCTGTAGCGAGTGCAGGGCCAAAGCTCTTAGTTCTTAAGAGCTATCCAAAGATCATAGAACATTCAAAGACTGTCATAGATAAAAGATACATACCGTTTATGTTATATACATATTATAAGGGCAATTTTTTACTCTTGATAATGTCACCAAAATTTGCCCCGAAGAGAGCGGTTTCAGCCATTTTATTTGCTCAATGGTCTCGTTCTGGTCTCGCCAGAGAGCTCTGAATCGTATACGTACACTAAAATACATTAGCTACTTATGGAGCCTTCCACTCTATTTTACTCTTTGTCTGAACCTACGACCTCGAAATTAGAATATACGGTTTTTAAAATTTTTAAAATTAATTTACTATTTACATTGGCAAATATAAATTCGATTCTTTAGTACCCTCACTAAAAGAATGATGAAATTGGTTTGAATGTTTTATACGAGGGCTGAACCGCGACTTAATATGCTGTACACCTACTTCCACTTGTACTTCCAAATATTTCCAGAGTACTTCCACATATTTCCAAGTACTTTCAAAATATTCCCAAGTACTTTCAAATATTTCCAAGTACTTTCAAATATTTTCAAGCATTTCAAATAATTCCAAGTACTTCCAAAATACTTCCAAAGAGATATACACCTACTTCCAATTGCGGATCACCCCTCGGTTTTATATAATTATTTAATATCTAAGTTGTACTAAAAAACGTTTTGATTAAAAGCGTAAGGTGATTTTCTTCGAGTCGAACTTAAAGAATGAAATCTCCTCAGGAAGCAACTCAATGATTGAAACTGAGCCAAATGGACAAGAAGGAAGTCTTTTCTTTTTCTCCCCTCGCATTTCACCAGAACCCATTAAATCCAGCCCCCTGTCTTTTTAAAAAGCCTTATTTAAAAGAATGGCATGTCACCTTGGCAACTACAGACTACAATTCGGTTCTTTATTGAATAAGCGGCTTTCATATCTGTTTGAAGCTAAAGAATGGGCGAGGGACACGAATCAATAATATTTTTAAAGAGAGAATCTGAGGGAGGATGCAATAATGATATTTAATAATAAGGTAAGCCTCTTTCAGATAAAACCCTAATCCTACAACAATATTAACACGAATATTGATAAAAGCAAATCCTCTTTGGATTTATTTAACTTTGAAGAATAACTGAATCTATAGAATTTGTTAACCAAGTTTACTATACTATATGAAACAACACATTGTAAAAAAATAAATATAAAAACTACTCAAGCAGGCCCGCCTTCGGCGGGCGGTTTGCTAGCTCAGGCGGCTTCACCCCCTGGACCCCCACGTGGCTACTTTATTGATGTTTTATTAGTTACAGAGAATAAATATAATTGTTTTATTATAAAGTCTTAAATAGATATAATTTGAGATTCTATTTAACTGCAATATACACTCATAACAAATAAGATGAAACAAATATTTAAAATGTATTAAAAATCCACTTGTTATCATTAAGGGGAAAATAAAAAAAAGTTATATTACATGTAGGTATTATTATAGATAAGAAGACTTGAAAATCACAATTATTATTCATTTTGCTAGACACAAAGGTATATACAATCTATTTATAAAAAATTCTCTTATTCTCAAGCTTGAGTTGTTTCCATAAATGAATTTAGTCTTTTTGATTTTAAGTCGATTCTTCCACGTTATCAGTAGAGGTTGCCATTAATAGTCGAAACATCAAAAATGGAATGCAATAAGGTTATTCCGCTAGTATTAGATAAGAATCGATCGTTATTTTTGATTTTAAGCCGTTTCCTCCATGTCTTCAGCAATGGTTACCAATAATAATCGAAGCGTCGAAAACCTAATGTAGAATTGTTATTCCTCAAGTATTAGATGAGAATCGATCACTATTTTTGATTTTAACTCGATTCCTCCATGTCTTCAGCAATGGTTACCAATAATAACCGAAACGTCAAAATTCAATGTAGAATGGTTATTCCTCGACTATTAAATGAGAATCGATCATTATTTTTTACTTAAAGTCAACATGAACTGCAAATAGCAAGTGATATCTGATTAATAATAAAGGAATAAAACATATTAATATTTCAAATGAATTTGGATAAAGTTTAGCAACGATCCGTTGCAGTTTATTTTTTATTTTAACTCGATTCCTCCATGTCCTCAGCAATGGTTACCAATAAAAACCGAAACGTCAAAAATCGAATGTAGAATGGTTATTTCTTGACTGTTAAATGAGAAACGATCATTATTTTGAATTAAAGTCAACATGAACTACAAATTGCAAGTGATATCTGATTAATAATAAAGAAATAAACATATTAATATTTCAAATGAATTTGGATAAAGTTTAGCAACGATCCGTTGCAGTTTATTTTTTAATTTTTGTTTTTAAATGTACTTTAAAAAAAATAGATAGTTTTTTATATCTTTGTTGCATTATTAAATTCTTCTTCAACGATAATGTGGTTAGAACTATTAAGAATGAATGGCACTCAAAAAATCTGACAAACAGGGCCGCCATACATGTTTAGTTTGCTAGTTTAGTTCTTTTATTGTTTGGCAAGCTATGTTGGCTAACCTGAATTTTTTTTAGTTTTTCCTGAATTTTCCAATTTTCCGGGCAACTTTTCCAATTTTTTTACGTATTAACCTGAATTGACTATTACGAACATTTAAAAAAAAATTAGTCAAATCGGTCCAGGCATTTGAGAGATCTGCGCATACAAAGAAACAGAAATTCATTTTTATAGATATAGATTAATGTCATTTAGAAAAAAATCCCCTTTTATATTTATATAAAATCCCAATCATAGTGGGAAAGAAAGGGCGATATAATGCTTTCCTTCTCTCTTCTAACTTTATTAGCAAATAAACTGTAAACATCCTTAATAATTAAAAGAAGCCATCGAAGAGATATTTTTGTTTTTTTAATATATTATCAATAAATAAATAAAATCAATTTGGTCAAGAAGTAACATTAGATAGTATCAGTACTCAATTGCTCTAGAATTGTCCGTTTTGCTTATTTCCAATTACAAATATTTAATAGATTTTAAATGATGAAAACTCGAGACTATTTCAAACGAGTCTAGACACGCATGGACAAGTTGAGACGTGTTGGCGGATTAGTTTGCAAAAAAATGTTTTCTCGAATATTTCGAATTTATTCATTTTCTCTGATGAAAAAATATCAATTAAGTAAAAAAAATTATTGATACCTATATAAGATACAAATTATTTTCATTTGGTATAAATGGTTTTAGTTATACCTAATGAGCTGAAAATTGGTACGCAAATATGTATTTTCACATTACAATGCACCAAATTTTTATCTTATACCTGAGAACGTTTCCTGAAAATACAAAATGCCAATCTTGAATGGTTTTAGTTAATGAGCTGAAAATTGGTACCCAACTATGTCTACAATGAACTAAATTTTAGCTTTTTACATGAAAATGTTTCCTGAGAGTACAAAATGCCAATCTTTAAAGGTTTTAGTTAATGAGCTAAAAATTAGCACGAAAATATGTATTTTCACATTAAAATTCACCAAATTTTAATCTTATACCTGAAAACGTTTCGTGAAAGTACAAAATGGCAATCTTGAATAATTTTAGTTAATGAGATGAAAATTGGTACGCAACTATTTAAATTGCACCAAATTATAGTTATATATCTGAAAATCCTTCCTAAGAATATGAATTGTCAATATAGAATGGTTTTTTATAATAAGCAGAAACTTGATAAACAACTATGCATTTTTACATTTTAATGCGGAAAATTTTAGCTTTATATCTGAAAACGTTTCCTGTGAGTATAAAATGCCAATCTTAAATAATTTTATCTAATGAAACTCGATTCGAATCTAAGCTTGATCAAGCAGAGGACAATCTCTTTGTTTATCTTTTTGATTCAACAACTCTGCTACTCTCGGCAAAATAAAAACTTTTCAACAAATTTATTAGTTGGTCTATTTGGAAATAAAATTGAAAAATTATTCATTTATTATGTTTAGAAAAAGATGATTATTTCAAAAAGTTCTAATTTGGAAAATTTATTAAGAAATAATTTATTAAGGTAGTTATTTCGAGACAATACTAGCAAAAAGTTAATGCTAAAGTATATAGAACAGACAATAAGGATTCATAATTGATAAGCCCAAAACTGTTCGCTGTTTATGTACCACTAATAGCCAATCCCGTGATCGTTTGACAAATCTGGCAACATTGTCCGAGCTTGGATATTATTATCATAGAAATGACAGATAAAATACATTATAAAGATCGATTTATAAAACAAAAAGTTCTCAATAAGCGATTGAAAGCTGTTGCGACAATGGCTGAAGCGAAAAAACGTCAAAAAAAATACTAAAGTTGTCATACTTTTTAGGTTAAATACATGCGTTGTTGCCAGCTTGTTTTTAGTGTAAATTTTTCATTATACATTTTTTATTAATTATTCATTATCATCTCAGAAACTGTGTTGTAAATATGAATTAAAATTTTCTTAAAACATGTATTAGTTATTGTTATAATGTTGGTTTAGTTTTTTATAACAATGGTAAGAAGATTTTCTTAATTATAATTAAATATGTATATAAACTTTCCGATATCCCGTATAGTGAAATGTATAAGAGTCTGAAAAACTCTATCTTTGGAATTTAATATCTCCGGAACTATATTGTTCATAAATTTCGTTTTGCCACCAATCTATGCAGAAATATTTAAATAATAATCTGACTAAATTTTAAAAAAATCCTAAGAAAACACATGTAGTGAAACAACTACCTTAAGAAACCAATAAATCTCCATTGATTTTCTATTAATTATTAGTACCTGGAGCCACCGAGCGATGCAGGGTAATCAAATTAAAAAAATATATATATATAGTACACTCCCCCTGACCCCTCCCCCAAAACCACGCACATCGCCCCCACCACTGCACCCTGGTTTCATAAAAATCGGTAGAGCCGTTTTCAAAATAGAAAAAAGATATAAATAAATAAATAAATAAATATATATATAAACAATTTTTGCTCGTTTAATAAGAGTAGATTGGAGTAAATTAATAAAAGAGTTACTCTAGCAATTTATGATTTTGTGTAATGGCTGCATATTTAACTGGATTCTAATGGTATGATCATTTTGTAAAAAGTTAATCAAAATCGGTGTTTTTTAAGTTGGTAATTTTCGTAAACCGCGGGGCCTTTCGAAACGCGGGGCCGGGTTCCGGCGAACGCGCTGAACCTGCCTTACGCCGCCAGTATCTTTTATCTATGGCCGGCCCTGTTCCCGCACACAATGCTAAAATCTTGACGCTAATTATATATCATAAGTTAAATAATCGTAATAAATATTGGCATTCTCAAAGGATATTATATTTTTCCAAAATAATAATTGCTCAAAGTTTCTCAATTTACTTTTTAAAGCAATGTATAATTACTTAATATTTGATTAAGTCAATAGATAAAATGGATAATTATCTTTTGATTTATCATCAAAGAGATAATTTTCTCTTAAAATGGAACAAAATTACTTTTCAAGTTTATAATATTCCTTCAATATTAAAAGCCTTAGACGTTAATGCTCCGAGAGCAATAGCTATTAAGGATGCTTCCAGATCATATTTAATAAAATAAGAGAAATGAATAGCTGGTTCTGGAACACATCTTCGCCAAGCCTTAAAGGGGGCCACAGGGGGTCCGTGTTTAATCTTTTAACCAGCCTCGTTCTCAACGGCGCCATTAAAATTCACTCGGGCAATTTGCAAGACTTTCGCAGCTTGCTCACTAGTGCGAATTACCAAAGTCGGTCGCCACTAGAAACGAGGTCTCCTTCTTTCGTCAATTGAAAAATAGAAATATGTACTAATGAAATTGGTTCGCAGTGCAGTGCATATGTTCTTTATTTAGTTTCAAAATACGTTTTTAGAAAAATGAAACTAAAATGTCAATATATATATACTTTGTTACTTTTATTTTTATTGTCTCTACACTTTAAAATGTTAATCTAAACTAATAAGTTGTTGAGGAAATAAGGAAGGTTGTTGACTTCCTCAGAGAATAGGAAATATTTTCAATCTGTGCCTATATGTGTTTGCTAAGAATGAATATTTATATAAAAATAATTTTTAAGAACAAAATAAAATCGACTTAAAAAAAATTAAATGAAACAAATAAAATACACTAAAAGATATAAAATAATTATTAACTTATTTAGTTACAACTAAACTACGAAATATTAACATGAAATTACTTTTTGTAAGTCGGTGCCAATGCGATTCATAAAAGGTATATGTTTGGCACCGACTTAAAAAAGTAATTTCATGTTAATATTTAGTAGTTTAGTTGTAACTAAATAAATTAATAATTATTTTATACCTTTTAGTGTATTTTATTTGTTGCATTTAATTTTTTTGAAGTCGGTTTTATTTTTTTCTTAAAAATTATTTTTATTTTCTCATTTTTAGTGATGTTATTAATAGTGATCATATCATCAGAACTTGACCAAATTAATATGACACCATCCCTAAGATACCTCCTTTCCAATAAAAAAAGAATCATCGAAATCGGTTCATAAACAAAGAAGTTAGGCATGAGCAAACCTAACAAAAAAGGTCTAATAGCTATGAAATGGGATCAATCGGAAGATAGACTGAACCCAATGCAAAAAGAATTTTCAAAATCGGTTCACAATTGGTGGAGATATGAGGTAACATAGGCACAAAAAAAATAAAGTAAAAAAAAAAAATCAGTCGAATAAAGAACCTCCTCCTTTTTTGAAGTCGGTTAAAAATGACAAATATGCAAAGAAATTAATTTGTTTAAGCCCTGAGGAAATCAACAAAGTTGACGATACGTTGGCATAAAATAAAAATACTTGCATAAGCTATTATCCTTATTTCTCTACAACAACTTATTAATTTAATCGATGGTCATAAATAATCAAAATAGTTAATCTAAAACTTTATTATAATTTGAAAATTAAGGGGTCGTTTTTGAAAAGTGATGTAATCCCGGGAAACTAATTAAATTTGTAACCAGCCAAGGTTCATAAAAAAATAATTTAAATTAAAAATTTAGAATCCACAAATCTAGATTGTCATTCAAAATGGAAAGAATCCATTTTAAGTGAAAGTACTATTTTGTCATCTTAATTATTCTTGGAGAATTTAACTTCGTTGCCTTCTAGATTTCACTACTTTTTCGAGCTTAGCCTGTTTGTTCACACAAATGTTTCGGGTGGGATAGATTTTACATGTAGGTCCAAATTTTAAAATATTACAGCTCTAAAATAACATTTCGAGTTGACTTCTTGCCAAGATACAATTTAGTTATTTTTTATTATTATTTATTTAGTCAATTAAGTATGTTAGTAGATATTTGGATGGGAAAGTAGAAAATCAAACAATTCATCGATTTACACAACATTTCGCCAATTTAAATTAAATTATAATCATTGATACACCTGATAAAGTCGAATTAAAATTGGCGAAACGTTGCGTAAATCGATGAAAATTGTTTGATTTTCTGCTTTCCAGTCCTAATACCTGTTAAAATACTTAATTGACTAAATAGTTTGGATGGAGTTTAATAATAATTTATTTATTCATTTTTACTTTACCATACAGGGTATGGTCAGGTATTGTAATCGTGAATGAAAAAAGTGGTTTTTTCCTTCTTTTTATCAAAATATCTCAAAAATGGCTAAAACTATTTTGATTAAAAAATTGAGCAAAACCATGGCATTTCGGTCTACAAAAAAGCCCTAATAAGTGCAGATGTTTTTCGAGATAATAATTGTTTTGTCAAAATGTCTGTAAGTCTGTGCGTTACCAAATTATTGTAGACGAGATAGCTCAAAAACTAGTGTGAATATCGAAACCAAATTTCACACATAGTTTTGGTCAATTGAGATTAAGAGCTGATTAGATTTTGGACCCATTATCGACCCAAAATTAAGGGTGGTGGAGGGGGGTTAAAAATTAAAAATCTAGGCCATTTGAGTAAACTCAACCAAATTTTGTATACACAATCAGTGGGACCCCAGAAATCTAAAAACGCAAAAACTAACCGCCCAAAATGGGGTGGGGGGTCAAAAAATGAAAATCTAGGCCCTTGTACCAAACTCAACCAAATTTTGTATACATAATCAGTGGACCCCCAGAAGTCTAAAAATGTAAAAATTTACCGACCAAAAAAGGGGGGGGGGGTGGAGGCAAAAAATGAAAATCTAGGCCCTTATATCAAACTCAACCAAATTTTGTATACATAATCAGTGGGACCCCAGAGGTCTAAAAATGCAAAAACTTACCCCCCACCCCTACATGATTATAAATAATTTTATTAAATATTAAACATAAGTGAGGGGCAAGGTTGTATGGTAAAGTCAAGTGGATGGCCACATCAGAACACGTCAGTTTATTTATTTTAAATAGATTGATTAAACCCCCTAATTCTCCTAAAGAGAGAAATGATATATTAAAATTAATTCATTAAGAAAACATACATCTATCTATACTGGAAAGATAATCCATAGGAGAGCCTGTAGGCTAGGCAACCCGAAATATCCCCTACAGAATGCACGGGATGAGCAAAGTAAGCCTAGACAAATGTTAAGATATATGAAAAATCAACTGGTGTGGGAATCACACGAATCTCACATTATTAGTTTCTCCCTTATTTGGAATCATTATACCAATTTTCTTCAGTTTAATTATTTCAATTTGGGTCCCCCAAACCGTTTTAAGATAACCGTAACAAAAGGAAATTGCAAAATACAAAAAAATCTTCAAATAAACACGTACCTAGTTCCGGTTCTTCAAATCTGATCGCTTTAGCACAGCGGAACGATCTTACCAGGGGGTTCAAAACTTGGAAAGTGATGTAGCCCTACCGTGGGGTCTGGGGGTATGGAATACCCCTCTAGTCTACGGGGGGCCTGGAGGCGATTTTGAAGCAAATTGGTACAATTTAACCCATTTTTAAGCAGTTTGTAGCTGTGATTTATTGAAAATTGAATGAAAAAAAGAGTTCAAATTTTTGTTTGTAGTTATAATGCTTGAGTTTAGGTTCAAAAGGTAATAAAATAAAACGAAATTAATTAGCAATATATACTTGTATTATTTTTAGCAAATATGAGTAATATTGCAGTTAAACTTATGTAACTAGGAAAACAAAACCTTTATTCATCAAAAATATAGGCTAATGTTACGGCTCAAGGTTTTTAGGTTTTGTTAATGCAAACATGATAATACTATAACATTAATTTTACAGCTAACAATTTGGCAACAAAGTTGTTTTTGGGTTTAGTAACGGTAAAATTTTTTTCTTTAGGTGGTCCGCAAACCCCCTGACCCCACGGTTCCGCCGTCCCTGGCTTTAGGACTTACCGTATACGAGATATGAAAGATTAAAATATTTATTTTGCAACATGACTAATTCACTCTCCTCACTGGATTCCAATCGGAATTTATACCTACTAAGTGGATATCGATGAGGCAGTCCAAAAGAAGAAGAAGATAATTTACACTATCTTTTTATTCATAAAACCGACGTTTCGGAGCCTATTCCCTCCTTCTTCAGGGTTTTGAATTATACCTACTCTTTAACGAACTTTTCATAAATGATCGATTATTAAAAAATGCCAAAAATCTCCAAGTAAAACATCAATTTTCGTTTCTTCGATTTTAGTCAAAATCATGAGCAAATAAATCTCACTTAGATTTACTAGAATACAAAAATTAAAATTTTGCTGTGTACAGAATGCAAATTTAAGAATAAGGCAGTAATTTAATATTTTTTACAATTCAGAAAAAATGATGTTATTCGAAAAGTTCACCTCACACTGAATAAATTTTTCAAGATTCTAAAATTTTAAATTAAAAAAAAAAAAAAAAAAAAAACATTATATAATATTTACTCAAAAACATTGGAAACTTTCTAATGACTGTAAATGAATGTATAATATTGATAGCTGCGCGTTCTAGCTGCGGCCGATTTCTATATTCTTATTTTTTTACTTTGCAATTGGGATATCGATTTTCCCCGAATTCCATAAAGATAAAAAAGTCGGCCAATTTATCTAATTTCGTTTTAGTTTCAACTGAGTCTTTCTGAGTGCAAGTGCGATTCTCTTGTTAACTGGAGTAGAATATTCGATATTTTCAGGTGCGTCTAGAAGAAAATGCAGTAAGTATATGCTTCCATTAATATGTACTTCCTCACTCTAATGTTATCATATAGCTCTAATTAGAAAATTAGTAGTAATTAGATATACATATTTATTAAATGGGTTAAGGACTTATAATATATTAGCAAAAGTAGGAATGCACTGGATATAATAAAATTCTCAGAGTAAAACGTTTCGGCCTAAATTTTATTGGGCCATCTTCAGTTATTGGGCTTCAGAAATATATAAGTCGTTGTTAATATATAATAAATATCATTCTTATCATTATTATATCAATTTAAGTTGTTAACTTGAAATTATATTCACATATATTGTAACTAGCTGCAAGGGCCTTCGACTCTCAGCCCCGAAACCCACCCAGCACCCCCACCACCCGCACCATGAATGGTTGGCATTGGTTGAGTTTGGTCCAAGAGCAAGAATTTTCATTTTTTGATCCTCCCCCGATTTTGAGTGATTAGTTTTTGAATTTCTAGCTCTCTAGAGACCCACAGATTATGTATACAATATTTGGTTGACTTTGCTCCAAGGGCAACAATTTACATTTTTTTCACCATCCCCCCTTTTTGGATGGTTTTTCGGGGGAATTTTTTTAAATAAAAGTTGTCAGAAATCACATCCCCTACAACTTTGGTCACAATAAAATTTGCCTTAGAGTTAATAGTTTAGGAGTTATTTGATAATTTCCATTCGTGCGCCCCGCCCCCCCCCAACTCTCTTTTGGGGTCAAAATATCAAAACGTTATATAGCTATAAACGTAAGTTAGAAGATATCTGATACAAATATGAAATTTCATAATAATCCCTACAGCCCTTTTTACGTGATTCGTGAGAAACTTTTTCGGAAACCACGGAAACAGACAGACAGAACAGACAGGAATTTTGTTGAGCGTGTTTTCGTTCATAACTTTGCTTGAAAGGCGTGCAACCAAAATTTGGCGGGATTTGGACCAATGTACAGACAAACCCTTAATTTTTTATATATAGAGAAATGTGTATAATTGTAGTTAAGTTAAAAACCATCCTTAATAACTTAAATTAATATTCTAATGATAAAAATAATATTTACTAATGTTAACAACGATTTATATATTTCAGTAGCCAAATATTTGAAGATGGCGCAATAAATTTAGGCCGAAACGTTTTACTCTGGTAATTTTATTATACCCGGTGAATTCATATTTTGGTCGATATACTGAATATCATCACAGCCACGATCTCCAACAACATTCATATATTTATTAAATATCAGGAATTTAATTCAGTCAAATTATTTCAAAATGGATGAGAAGATTATTTTATGGTATTTTCATTTGAAATTTCGAAAGAATTATTAACATTCAACCATTGATTGACTCAAAAAATTTCATTTTGATTTTTCTTTTTCATGTTTAGACATGTCCGAAGCTTTAGTATTAATGAACTGTATCTCTGCACCAACTTTCAACTTTCTAGCTTAAACTGTTGGCTGACGAAAAATAGAGCATTGGGCTTGAAAACACTTCCCCTTTTTTCATCAAATTTATTTTTATTACGGTCCTAAATTCATAATCGATATTCACAAAACTGTAAGTGAATGTATTATTTTATAAAAAAAAAAAATTTCAACTCATGTGATAACACTGATAAACATTGAAATTTTCATTTAAATAAAACTAAGTGATCTTTATGTATTCAGATGTGCTGATAACGAGTATCGCATCCGTTTTTCTGTCTCACCTAAATTTTTTGCGGATCATCCACATTTTATAGTTTTATAGTTGTATGGTTTCAGGTCTCCGCACCCGGCTTAACTTAGAATTTCTTTTTTATTTGCAAGTCTATCCAGCCCTTATTAGAATTCTTATAATTCATAAAGTATTAATGATATGAAATGGCGGCTTTTATATTAATAATTTCTATTAATATATGTCTAGAATACACAACCATATTTAAATTAATCTAATATATCTACAATATTGGTGCATTTGAACTAACGTATGCAACTTTGTCTCGCTATCAACTTTACATTTCTCATTTGTTTAATTGCTTCATGTGTTTTAACTGCAATTAAAACTAATATTAAATAGCTATATTAATATAGCTATTAAATAAATAAAAATAAAGTGGCAACGTAGCTATTACTAAGCTATACCATTCA
Organism: Forficula auricularia; assembly: GCA_024734495.1. Classification (NCBI taxonomy): domain Eukaryota; kingdom Metazoa; phylum Arthropoda; class Insecta; order Dermaptera; family Forficulidae; genus Forficula; species Forficula auricularia. The sequence goes on from JALMQS010000246.1 coordinate 133,332, forward strand.
CTAAACTTGGAAGGAGTCACACCACAAACAAGTGGAGACTATTTTTAGATTCATCTAAGAATAGTTTAAAAGTAGTATTGTTGCATAATGGGAATATATACCCATCAGTACCCCTTGCCTAAAAACTTAATTCCTGGACAGAAGAGTGTTAGGAATCACCCTCTACTTGAGAAAGACAGGATTTTGTTACTACCGTTGCATAGAAAGTTAGGGCTGATGAAAAATTTTGTTAAGGCTTTGGATAAACACGGTGAGGGTTTTGGGTACTTGAGAAAAACATTTCCTAAACTCAGTGATAGTAAGTTAAAAGAAGGCATATTTATTGGGCTGCAAATCCGTGAGAGAGAAATGCGCATGGTTAGCTTTCAGACAAGTATGCTGTAATTTTTTTGGAAATGTGATAGCTGACAACTACAAGGAACTTGTTAAAACTTGTTGAAGTGTTATCAGTGCATGGGGTGCAATATGACCTTGAAAATTCACTTTTTTTACATTCGCATTTGGACTCCCCCTAACTTGGGCGCGGTTAGTGAAGAATGCGGCGAGAGATTTCACCAGGATATTTCTGTTATAGAGAAAGTATATGCAGGAAAATCGGTACAGAACATGTTATCAGACTATTGTTGGGACCACAAGGGAGAGGTTTCTACTGGCAATTACAAACCGCAGCAGTTCAAGAAAGAAATTTTGAAAATGCTAGTAAAAATGTGTTTTTTCCTTTTTTTCCATGAAATTTCTTCATCGAACAGCCCAAATCGGTCCTATACATATTTTTTATTTTTATTTCATAGTTATTCATTTAAATATTTAAATCCTATTATCATGAGCAAACAGATAAAAATAATTTAAAATTTCGAAGTATTATTACAAAAGGGAATTAAATTTTTATTAAAAACAAAAAAATGAAAATTCAGAGAAAACGATAGGTGATACAGCATTTCTAATTTTAGATTTGGATTCAGCGGGGTCGAATTATAAACAATCACATATTCTTGTTCAAAGGAGCAAAAAAATTTTGAATTTGTTCATCAGTGTAATCTAATAACATTATTTAATTATTTACCTAATCTAAAAAATTCTATCATTCAGTTAATAAAATAAAAATAAAAATAAAAACTTTTTCCAGTATTCAGTACTTTTTTAGACTCAGCAATAGTTTTTTTTTTATGTATAATCTTTTAATTTTATAAATTTTAGGGTTTATTTAGTCACACAAATTAAACAAATAGAGTAATTTCAGTTAATTAACACTATTTATTTTATAGATTTACTAGACAGTTTCGGTCACCACTGGTATAGAATCTTCAGTAGTACTGGAAAACGAAACATTTTATAAGATATAATTTTTCATATATATAATATCATACAATTTATACAAATTTATACATACAATTTCGTTCAAGATTTGGAATTTGTCACTCTGTACATATAACTTCATTTTTAATTTAATATGGATATTTCAATAAATTTCAAAAAAATATATACTTTAATTTATAAACACTTGTCTCTGATTTTAGAATATGATTTAAACTGATCATAAATTAAAAGATTTTCTAATTACTATATTTTAGAAACAAATCTCAAATAGCTAAATTACTTAAATCTCTCATTATTATATAATGAATGATTCTCAAATCACATTAAAAAGGATAAATTTACCTTTATACAAACAATATCTAGGATCTGGAGCACCGAGCGATGCTCGGTAACTTTATGGCTCTAAATAACTTAAGTTTCAAATTTCAAGGCTCTGCGACTTACCGAAGACGAGATATAAACGATTAAAATATTTATTTTGCGACATGACTAATTTACACCCTCTTCCCTTGTTTCAATCGGATTGAAATTTATACACGACTAATAACTCATGAGACTTGATAAGTTCACCAATTTTTAGCGAAATCGTTAGAGACGTTTTTGAGAAACCGTTTCTGTCTTGGATATGAACGTTAAGAAAGTATATATCTTATCTTATTATATTAATCGAGCAATTCTTGTATATATAATACAAGAATTGCTCGATTAATATAATAAGATAAGATAATATATTTTTTTTTCTTAACATTCATACTTATCCAAGACCAGAATCTAACAAAACAAAAAACACTCACAACAATGACACAATTAGACTTTAGCACTCTGAAATATTTTCCGAGTCCATTTTAAAATTCACTTAGTAATCAAAATTTTTTAATGTAAATACAGCGACTCTTTTATTCTTTCCAATTCATTTCGTAGTCCAGAATTCTTGTGCCCTCGAAATAATCTTGATTTGCATTTTAATATTCTTTTAAAAAGTTTCGGTATTTATCGAATTTAAAATAGATATTTAAAGGCTCGATAAAAACACGTACCAAAATCTTTTTTAAACAAAAAGCGGGGCTATTTATTCAATGAAATTTTTTTATATTATTTCTTCAGATCTCAATCAGTCCAGGCTGAATAAATTTAATTTTTTTTCTCTCTAAGTGATCTTAAAGCACATTTCCTTTATTCTTAATGTTAGATTCGTTGGAGCATAGCCATGTACGGGTGTGAAACCTTGGACAATTGGAAAAGCGGAGAGAAAGAGATTGGAGGCTTTCGAAATGTGGTGCTACAGAAGAATGATGAATATCAAATGGATGGATAAAATTACAAATGAAGAAGTTCTTGGAAGAATCGGAGAAAGAAGAACCTTGTGGAAGAGTCTGAAGAAGAGAAGAGGTCAGATGATGGGGCACACACTGAGACATGGGGGACTGCTTAGGGATATCTTGGAGGGGGAGGTGGGAAAGAAAAGGGGAAGGGGAAGACCCAGATTAGAATATTTCAACCAAATAATTGGGGATATGGGATGCCAGACATTTAGAGAGGTTAAACAGCTGGCGGGGGACAGAGTCGAGTGGAGACGGATTGTTGCATCAAACCAGTCTTAGGACTGTATACTCAATGATGATGAGATCGTTTTCAAAAGAGATTTCGGGTTTAATTTCTTTTATTCATGCTCAAAACTTGGTGTGAAATTCTTTAAGAGTGAAGATTTTAATAATTTTCTAATTTTCCTAGTAATAATTCATGATTTATTAATACTTAGTACCTGGCCACCGAGCTCCTCACCCAGCTTTTGCATTTCAAGCCTTGTAGTGGCCCACAGATTATGTGTATATACCGAGTGAGTTTTTTTATCTTGAGACAGTCTTGTAACTCAAAAACAGTGCATTATATGAAAAAAAGTTTCAAATAAAAGTTTATTTAAATCAGGTGGAAACTAAACTACGCTATTGTTTGTCGACCTAGAACATGCTTTCAAGGATATTTTGAGGTCAAGTTCTGTTTATTAAATGGAACCTATATGTTCCTGTACATATTCTGAATTTCCAAAAAAAACTGAACAACTTTTATAAGAATTATTTTTTTATTCGACATCAAATAATAAAAAATATTAAATCAATTAGATCTCAAAAAATTCTAATAATTATTTTTAACAATAATTCAACTTAATTATCAAATACTGATGATCAAATATTTAATTATTAAATAAATAATTTAATAATGTTGCGACACTGTTCTGAGACATTCCAGAGTGTTATCGCAAGTCTTCTGGATGAATTCCAGTTCCAATTTCCTTATTTTGGCCTTTTATGTTTATTCCGTAGCCTTTACATTTCCTGTTTTTTTTTTTTTTTTTTTAAACAGATCTATAACACGATAAAATGAAGCTTGTGAGGCTGTATTCCTATCAGGAAAACGCTCGGCATTCATTTCAATGGCAGCCCCATAACACTTCTTCCACATTCACCATAAATTAAGACCATTTCAATTCTGTCTTCAACAAAAAATGCTCCATTTTAATTATGGTAATACAATATAACTATCTACTGGATTGACACGAGAAATAAACTTTTTTAAACTCAAGAATTTTAAATAGTTCTATTAAGTAGAAAATAATCACTTAAATCTGTGTACCTATAATGAAGTTTTAAAATCATTATAAACACTTATTTTAATTATTGTGACTTTTCGATTTAATAAATATTTATTTAATAATTAATTATTTAATCATTATTATTTGATAATTAAGTTGAATGATTATTAAAAATAATTATTAAGATTTTTTTGAGATCTAATGATTTAATATTTATTTTTATTTGATGTCTTATAAAAAAATAGTTCTAATAAAAGTTTTTCACTTTTTTTGTAGATTCAGAATATGTACAGAAATATATAGGTTTCTATTTAAAAAACAGAACTTGACCTCAAAATACTCAAAAAAGCTTGTTCTGAGTCGACAAACATTAGCGTAGTTTAGTTTCCCCCTGATATAAATAAACCTTTATTTGAAACTTTTTTCATATAATGCACTGTTTTTGAGTTATTAGACTGTCTCAAGATAAAAAAAAACTCACCCGGTATATAGGGATATAAATAAATAACGTATAATATATTTTTTTAATTAAATAGCAATTTTTGAGTTCATCGATTAAATTGCCAAATTCAAATATAGAAAAAATAGGTTTCTGGGATTTAAAACTCGATTTTTAATCAATTAAATTGCCTAACTTTTAATATATATGTAGAAGGCGGGGGTTTCACCCCCTTCGCTCATAGGGGTGAAATAACACACTAATTCATTCTTTATATATATATTTATTTACAAAAAGGGGGTTATACATATTCGTGTCTAGGGGTCATCGTCAAACGTCATAATACACATCATCTTAATATTAACGTATCATCTTAAGCACCACTGGCTTTCAACTATATCAAATCGACAAGCATGTCTTAACCATCACTCGTTTTTCAACCAACTGACGCCTTGTCAACGACTGCCCCCGAGCCGGAGCACACACACACACACACATGCATATGAGTGGGCTGAGGGTGCCGGCAGCCGACACAAGTTGTCATAATAATATTTATTACATGCTTTTAGCCTGAACATAAAGATCTTCGGGACAATACCCGGCCAAGAAGAAAGAGAGCGGCCTCCCACCGTACAAGGGCAGGAAGACAGCCATACATTTGCTAAACATGTGATCTTAAACAGAGATCAATATAATTACTAAATTACATATATGTAATAATATTTGTAATGATCTATTAGTGGAATTTAAAATTAAAAAACAATAATTAAAAGGAAATTGAATAAAAATGTAAATATACATTTTTATCGAGACAACCACCTCGAATCGCCAATACAAAACCCTGCTAACCCGTGAATTCATCCAAATCGTTAGAGCCGTTTTCGAGAACCCGATTGGATATATATACAAGAATTGCTTGTTTAATATAATAAGATTAGACGACGATTGTTAATTGTGGAAAGCGAGTTCGACTTAATTCAATGAATGCTCATTTCAAGATTAATGGATGAAACCATTAATCATTTGGATGGAGTCACATCGATTAAAAATCCCCTAAAGTGAATATAAATTTAGAAAATAAATGTCACATCCTGTCATTGGATGCTTCGTGCTATCCAATATAAGAATTACAAAACATTATGAATATAAATGAAGTGGAAATATGAGGGGATAATTCATTATAACAAAATCCACAAGAAGGGAATAAATTGAGAAAAATAGACAAAAAGATTATCATCTCTGAATTTTTTTTTTTTAATTTTCAGTATAATGAGATTATTGATTTTGTAGCATTTTATATATATATATCTATCAGTGGCGTGTGGTCCATGGATGGTGTGGATGCGACGCATTACTAAAATTTCAAACATTTAGAGTATTTTCATAAATATAAAATGTCGACTTCAAAATTTCAGGAGGATCTTTAAATTTTCAAATTATTATCCGTTATTTCAAATATTTCTATAATTATATTTAAAAAAAAACTAAAAAACATGCTTCTAAAAAGTACAAAATAATGTAATACTCAATCAAAAATTGTGGGAAGCTAGAAACTTTTAATTAATTTCGACAAAGTGTCCCACGCTTTTTGATTAAGTATTACATTATTTTGTACTTTTTAAAAGCATGTTTTGTAGTTTTTTAAAATATAATTTATTTTTTTACTTTTTAGTCTTATTTATTTTTATTGAGAAAAGTTTTCAGAATTAAATGTATTAAATGTATTTATTTTTATTATTTTTATATAATTTCATTTAAATTGAGTAGGTAAACAATTATTTTTAACTGACTTGAAAAAGGAGTATGTTCTCAATTCGACTGATTTTTTTTCTTTGTCTATTTTACCTGATATCTTCGCCAATTGTGAACCGATTTTGATGATTTTTTGCATTGGGTTCAGTATAATTTCCGATTGGTCCCGTTTTTTTCCATTGGTATTGGACCTTTTTTGTTATGTTGTTCAGGCATAACTTCTTTGTTTATGAACCGATTTTAATGATTCTTTCTGCGTTTGGATCAGTATAGCTCCAAGATAGTCAAGATACCTATTTATTTATTTATTTTATGTATGTTCAGCGAGAAATTTTTGCCACGTCGATTCTATTTTTATTGGAAAGGGGGTACCTTAGGGGTGGTCCCATATTAATTTAGTCAAGTTCTGATGATATGATCAATGATGAAAATAACGTAAATCTCCAATTCTTATGAGCAAATAATCGAAATTATAATAAATAAAATCTTTTATAAAAAAATCTTAAAACATTCATTTAAAACCCGCAAACGTTTCGAGAGAATTTCTATATTTATGAATTGAATTTTGTTATCATTTTCTGTTTCATTCGCCCGATGCTTTCTCTTACGAGATGCATACAAGGAATTATATTAAGTCACTATTAATAACATCACTAAAAAGAGAAAACTAAAAATAACTTTTATAAAAAAAATAAAACCGACTTCAAAAAAATTAAATGCAACAAATAAAATATAAGAACTCAAAAATTAAAAAGAATAAACGAAAAGGTATAAAATAATTATCATATTTAGTTACGACTAAACGACGAAATATTAACATGAAATCACTTTTTGAAGTCGGTGCTAAACAAACTATACAGCGATTCTTACCTTCGTCAAACGTAATAAGAAAGATTCGTCGAGTATCACTAAAATGTATATACCGACTTCAAAAAGTGATTTCATGTTAATATTTCGTCGTTTAGTTGTAACTAAATTAGATAATTATTTTATACCTTTTAGTGCATTTCATTTTATTTTTGAGTTCTCATTATTTTATTTGTTGCATTTAATTTTTTTGAAGTCGGTTTTTTTTTTTATAAATTTTATTAAACCAATTATTTTACATTAATTAATGTATACCTTGTATTTTAGCTTCGATTCCGGAGATTGCTTCTCCACCATCGAGTGTCCTTATTCATATTTAGTCCTTGTTTTTAATAAGAGGAAAAATCTAATTAGATAAAAAAACCTCTTTTCCGATAATTATTTCAATTCCATTATTCCCCAATCAAGTCGATTGGTTTTCCTTCTCTCCCCCCCATCTCAATTGAAGTCGGTTTTATTTATTTTTTTATAAAAATTATTTTTTATAGAGAAATGTTTGCGGAATTTAACAGAACAAAAGTCACATTGATAGATACATAGAGAACTTACCCAAATTACATGACCCATTTTTTACAATTTTTTACCCCCCCCCCTCGGTGACCACCCTTAGTATTCCCCTTCTAGTTTTCACGTAGTAATTCATAAATATGGTTTTAAATTATTTTTTTCAAACAGAAATTTAAAAAGAAATTAATTTGGCTCATATTTGTCTTTATTAATACGGCGCTTGCCGCGTGACGTCAAGGGTAATTTTGACATAGCTCGAAAAAGCGCGAGATTTCCCTAGTGTATATTGACTACGTGACGAAGACCTAAGCCCCACCCCTGTGACCAAGCGTGCTATTTTGAAGACCCCCCCTCCCCCCTGAACGGGTCACATAATTTGGGTACGTTCCCATAGATGGATAGATAGATACATACAGGTGAAGCTAATATAAAGCATGTTAAAAGCATTTTTGTTTTCAAAAGTATTTGGTTCTCGAAATGAAATAAAATTGTTGCAGAGTTTCAAGGAGAAATTAAAATGAATGATTTTTCCTAAAAGGGTGCCGATAGAAGGTGCATATCTTCCAGTTCAAGCATGTCAAAGACAAGTACGTTTTAGTGGAATAAACATTGTTCTCGCTGAGGAACTATTAAAATAGTAATAATACAAAAAAAGGGAATAAATAAAGATGATTCTAGAATCTTTGGACTAATCCATTTCTAAGAACTCTAAATATATAAGATAGGAAATAACTAAGAGTCCTTTAGACAAGTCATAGCTTACTTATAGCAATAGATAGAAGAGTAGAGGGCAAAGTACTCGAAACTATAGTTTTGTTATACTAATAAATAAAATTTATAATTCCAGCAGAAGACACACTCTTTTATTGTCTCCTTCAAAATATAAAAATTATGCTATCCTCGGCAGAAAAACTTTCAATTTGATACCTATATATATATTATTTGTATTAAAGGCCCCTACAGTCAGGTCCAGCTGCCGAGTGAAATAAAAAGCTAGTAGCGTAGTCTCTAAAGGCTCAAAGAATTCCTTCCCTCTCTCTGGTAAATCGCCCATATCTGAACATCCTGATTTATTAAAAATCATTCCTTATATTAATTAACGAATTTGATTATGGATAATATTATTTATCACCCCCCCCCCCCCTATGCCCCATTTTCTCTTTTATTACGCCCTACAATTTTTTAAATTACATATTTAATTGAAATAATTTATTTCCCAAATATATGCGGTATTAACAGACCAGAATCAATAACCGATTTATCAAATTTAATGATAACTTAATTCTTTTCCATGTAGTACTTCTAAAATTTCGCGAAAACAATTTATTTTAGTAAATGATATTTTAGCACGTTGCAGGAAACTATCAAATATTCAATGAATTTACTAATGAAACTGATTTATTTAACTCATCGTTCATTCCATTTCCTTTCACATATGTACACTTGAATTATCTCACTACTATTGATTCGAATTACAGTAAATGTTAGTAAATAAGGGAGAAACTAATGTGAAAGTCGTGAGGTGCCCACACCAGTTGATTTTTCATATGTAATATCTTGACATTTGTCTCAGCTTACTTTGCTCATCCCGTGCACTCTGTAGAGGATACTCCCGGTTGCCTAGCCTACAGGCTCTCTCATAGATTAGCTTTCCAGTATAGGTGCCTCGAGGGGTGAACCGCGACCTAATATGCTGTACACCTACTTCCACTTGTACTTCCAAATATTTCCAAATACTTCCAAATATTTCCAAGTAATTCCAAATATTTCCAAGTAATTCCAAATATTTCCAAGTAATTCCAAATATTTCCAAGTACTTCCAAATATTTAAAATTACTTCCAAATATTTCCAAGTGCTTCCAAAGATTCCCAAGTACTTTCAAATATTTCCAAGCAGTTTCAAATGTTTCCAAGTACTTCTAAATATTTCCAAGTACTTCCAAATATTTCCAAGTAATTCCAAATATTTCCAAGTACTTCCAAATATTTCCAAGTACTTCCAAATATTTCCAATTACTTCCAAATATTTCCAAGTACTTCCAAAGATTCCCAAGTACTTTCAAATATTTCCAAGCAGTTTCAAATGTTTCCAAGTACTTCTAAATATTTCCAACTACTTCCAAAATACTTCCAAAGAGGTGTACACCTACTTCCAATCGCGAATCACCCCTCGAGGTGCCTATTTTCATAATTGAATTAATTTTAATATATTATCATTTGTCTCTTGAAGAGAATTAGTCGGTTTGATCAATCTCTTTAAAATAAAAATGAAAAAATAAATAAATAATAATAAATATCTAAATTGCATCTTGGCAACCGAAATGTTATTTTACAGCGGTAATATTTTAAAATTTGGACCTACATGTAAAATCTCTCCAACCCAAAATATTTCTGTAAAATTTTACAGGTCGAGAAAGTTTGGGTTTTTGTAATTTTTTCTTCATTTGTATCCAAACCTCTACCAATATGCCAAATTTTAGCATTCTAGAATCATAAAGACCCTCACTCAGTTCGTTTATCCATTTGCGGGTTTTGAAAACTCTTTGTTCTAAGCCAAGAGTCTCAAGTTTGACTTATTTTTTTTTATTTCAAAATTTTATTATAATTATTTAAGATCGACAATCCAAACAAAAAGTTTTAGCCTCGTAACCACTCTATACATATGAACGGTGCTAAAATTTTAGAATATGTTTTTTAACGTAACTGTACTTCTAACACTACTATATCCTGTTTATGAATGGATCGTTTCCAAGCCATTGATCTTATCCCCTTCACTAAAAATAATCGCCCAAATATGTTTTTTTATTATTTATCAAAACTACGTTGTAAATAATTTCAATTTTTTTTAAGTTACTCCGAATATATTATTCTAACAACTATTAGTTTTTCATCAAGATGGTGAAAGTAATTCAATGAAAAAAAAAATAAAATAATGATCATTATCCCACCCTTTCCCAATCTATCATATGTAAAAAAATTCAATTTTAATTGCAATTATTTCATGTTTGGTGTGGTAAATCATCTTCAAATTTTAACGGTGTGTTTATTATTTTTTAATGACTTATATTCCAAGTTTCGGAGACTTCTTGAATTTTTGCATTTGTGAATGTACTACCTAAATTAAAAAATATTTTCTATAATTTGTTGATCTGAGCCCAATTTTTATAATCCTCTCTCGAATCCACTTGAAGACTAAGAACAAATGAAGACTCCGAAGAATAGCGTTTAGTGAAAATTATTATTATATTATTATTAGTCATCTAAGAGATATTAACTTTTGGAAATAGCCCTAAAATAGTTAAAATTTGTTGAAAATTGGAAATAACTAACACACTATATTTTAGACATATCATGTATTATATAAATTGGACAGTCTTGAGGGGATGATTACACTGATCAACACAAATTTCCCCGTAAACCTAACAATAGATTCCAGTAGAGTTTTATAAGCTGACTATCATGCAATTTCCCGATTTTTTATAACAGATCAGAGTTTTGAGATATTATCGGTCAAAAGGACGAAAAAGGACCTTTTGACCTATTTTAAAGTCTCATTAGATATTATACATATATATTTGAAATCAACATATGTATTTTATTGACGTAATAGAAAACAGCTTCCTCTTTGATTTTCAAATTACCAATTATTTTTAGCTAAATTAGAGCTCGGGTTATAACTAAAAGCTAAAACTACGTAATTATAAAGGATATTAAACATAGATAAAAACATAAGGTTTTAGTTTTTTAGTTATAACTTTTACATGAGAAATGTTTGTTTAATTTTTGTCGAGCAGTGTAATTAGACTATTTCATTTTATTTGTATTAGAGTTTTCTTTTAAATAACATAGTTTCTTCTTTTTCATGTATATATATTTATATAAGCAATCAAGGATAACGTCTGACTAATATTCTAAAGTAATGGCTCATAATGATTGATTAGCCTCATATTTGACATTTTATGCTTATGGTCTTGTTTGAAAATAATTTAGTTTACCTATGGATGATTCGTTTTTAGGGTTTCGTTTAAAAGTAAAACGAGACCCTATTAGTGTCATTACCTTGTCCGTATGTCTGTCAGAGCTATGATTAATTTATAAATGTAACATAATTATTATTGTTATATTTTATTTTCATTATATCTGTTTTTCCTGTCTAAATCAGATGTCTGAACTTTTATCTGTCAGATTTGGACTCAATTGAGACCCTGAGCTAGTTACACTGTTTTTAACTGCACAAACAAACATCTCGATATTTCCGCAGCGTGCATAAGATGAATCTGATTACCGAATTACTGAATTTCTTATAAAGGTAATCTTTGAATAATCGTCCGCGCATGGCCGAGTAATTAATCTAAACCAACGATGACTTAAAAGAGTCTGAATTGAGAACACTGTGTAAGATTTTCAAAGTTGCTTTTGTATTCTTACCAGGATGCGGGCAAGATTGGAATTTTTAATTGAGAAATGACATGTTTCTCAGAAAGCAATTTACTTAATTTTCGTAATCTTCATATTGTACAAGGGTTACCTGTATATTATTTAAAATATTCTGATGTTATGTCTAAATATAATTCCTCCCTCCAACTCTCAAGAAAATTTCTGGATAAGCCTGACTTTTTTATATTAATATGCTTTATTTACTGTATACATACCTTCAATCATCTCTCAAAAGCACCACTGCACTAGAAGAAGGAAAAATAATCAAATAAATCCGATTCACGGAATACTTTCATAAAATCTTTTATTCAAATTACATTTTCAAAATCCTTTATAAAAAAATGATTAGAATTGTTACAAATAGTAGGTATAATTGTAGAACATGTGTCATACTTTTGGATAATTTTAAACAAATTAAATACAATAAACAGGACTAATTGTCGATGGTTTAATAAAAATAATTAAATAGCTAATTAGGCATTGTAAATTAAAAGAACATATACCTAATATTATAATCGATTTATTTGGGATTACTTTATTTGACATAATACATTCTCTTTCAAATTATCAATTTTTAGACTTATAAAAAATGAACTTTTAAATCTGGATATATTTATAAATTTTTAATTTAATCCATATACATACTGCTTCCATTTGTCTAATGTGCTTACAGAGGGATTCAATCGGGAAATCACAAATTTATCCAGCTATTCATTTTCGGATTGTACGTATCAAAATTATCGAAAAATGTTGCAATTATAATAACTAAATAAACTAATAAATAATTGCAATTAAATACTAATAATATGAAAATAGCTTTCCTCTGTCCTCAGAGTCTTGGTCTGCTGGTTGCCAGACCTACGGATGTTTATATATAATACATATAATCGAATATTTAAATTATTTTATTTATTTATTATATTTAATATATTAAAAGATACACTAGGTATATTGAATGGGTTTGATGAAATAATGTGATCCCTATGCCGAGAGTCTTGTGTCTCAACCTCACCATAAAACAGACCAAAAGATTTATAAATGAGATAGAAAACGATCTTATTTTATCAATTTAATCTATCTGATGATACACGGTATCATTCTAATATAAGAAAATAGCATTTCAATGAAGAATTTTGTAGTTTAAATGACATGTAATGGTTTTAGTTTCGCAGCGAGTCGACTAGAAGTCCCAAAAGGGTCTCTTTTTTCCTCATCACATATTCAATCAAATCTATTGAAATTTCATATCTATGAAAAATTTTCTTTTATCTTTTATATCAAATAGTTTTTATTAGAATATTTTCGTTTTAAAGGGTAGTTTATTTGAAGTCAAATTTGAAAAACTCTATTACTACTTTGAAATAATTTTTAAAAACATGAAATTAATAAATTATAAAACAATCAATTATTAATAATTATATTTAATTTTGAAGGAAATTGTTTGGTTAGTTTTTGAGAAAATGGTAAAAACCCAGATAACCGTAACAAATGACCGGGTGGCTTGTGCGACACCGTCTCTTGACAAAACATAATTATAAATAAGAAAGAAAACGATCTTATTTTATCGATTTCATCTATTGTTGAAGGTTCACAGTATTTTTATTATATAAGAAAATAGAATTTTGTAGTTTAAAAGAAATTGTATGAAAAGATTCAATTTCTTCTCTCCGGGAGCCAATCAACTAGAAATGCCAAAGAGCTTTATTTTTTTTTCTCATTAGATATATATTGAAATCTATTGAAGTTTCATATCTGTCTGTCATTTTCATTTATCCTTTATATCAAATAATTATTATTAGGAAATTATTATTTTAAAGGGTAGTTTACTTGAAGTCCAATTTGAAAAAACGCTAATAACTCTGTTGAAATTTTTTTTATAAATATGAAATTAATTTGATATTATAAAAACCATCTGAACTGTCAAAAAACGATGTTTTTTGAAAGCACGAGATGCCTTTGAAAAAAGTTAAAAAGGAATATGAAACGAAACATTGACCTGTGACATGGAGGTCAATTTTAAAATGTTTCTGAAATGGCCTTTCATAAACGGTTTTCAGGGTTTTCTCAAAAAGTACTGAATCGATTTCGTATTATTACTTATCTATCTAGAAATATAAATGTTTCGTTGTAAAAAACATAATGACAAACAGAAAGAAAACAAACGGGAAATCTGTATTTTTTTGTTGACATTTTTGTTAATTTTAAAACGTAGAATTCAAAAATGAATAGCCAGGTATAGCTACTATTAGTTATGCTCTGTATATTTGTGGAATTCAAAGCCTCTATGTAGCTAAGAACTTTCTATTTCGACTTTTATTAAAATAGGTTCTCAATTATGCTTTCCTCTGCTATCTTTAAATGATAAAATATAATTCAATATATATTATATATACTTACCGTTTTTTATTAAAGATCAAAGTAAGAGATTTAAAATAATCAAGGTACACATGTATTTGTGATTCACCACTAGAGACCTATGTCTATGTAGATTTCATTTATTTATTTACTTGTTTTATTTATTCATTTATTTATTTGATGGTTGGGTTTTTAAAAATCTATTTATATTTACAAAACTACAACTAGAATGTTTGGAGAATTAGATAACATTAGCTACTGTCGCTGATAGTTTTTTAGTGACAGGCTTTGTTTTCTAGTTATCACGGACAAAATGTACAACACGCAACAAGTATAAGTAGATATATCATCATATTTATATTTATTTATATAATTTTATATATATACAAAACTATTAAAATTATACTAATCGGGTTGAGTTGTTCAAAGGGTTTTTCTTCAAGACATGTTCCATAATCCGTTTAGTTACTAATAAAGGGCTTTTTGTAGGTAGGTAATTAGTCTTAATTTATGTATTTTTTAGCATAGCTTGGTATGTTGAAAGCATACCCAATGTTAGCAACATTAAGCTTGTTTTTGTTTTAAATAACTGACCGACTAATATAAAGTGTCCTCTGTTTGTTGAGGCTTTTGAGGTCAGGCTTGTGGACCCCTTGTGTAATTAGAAAATTTGTTAAAACATTTTAGTTTATTCGGCTTCTAATTCTGAGATTTCATTAGGGAAATGACATTATAATAAAAAAAATTGATTTTAACAGCTCAATTGAGGCGTTCAAAAGCAGAGTGGACCATCCCACTTTTGGTTTGTCAAGAGAAATCCAGCAAAATAGAGGTAAAGTTTCGAGGCAAAAGTAGTATCTGTGCTGGAATCTAGAATAATATTAAAAAACTAAGTTTAGACCACTCTGTCTATTTAGTTTTATCAAAAACCTACTTGATTATAGAGGTTTATCAGCGAAAATTAGATTCGTTGAATGGTCTGGTACTCTGCTTTTGAGCGCCTCAATTATGAGTTGATTTTCTCGATTTATATCTATGATCTCTAGAAAACGGTTTCAGATTTAGAAGCCGAACCATCATGAATAAACTAGATTAAAAAGTAAGGGTGTAGGAAGACCCCCCCCCCAAAAAAAAAAATGTTGAATTAAAAATCGAAGTTTTACAAGATATAAACGTTCAATAAAAATTCAATAAAAAAATACTCTGATAAAATAAACCAATTTGGAAATCTAGAAATTCATGTCTCCTACTCCTAGGAGAATATCCTTACTCCTCTAACCTCTTGGTGAACCAACTGCCCCCGAAAACATTTTCTGGCTACAGACTTGTCCCATATAAGTATTTTTTTAATTTTTCTTCTTATACAAAATAAATCGATTCATAGAACTAATAATCAATGATAATTCCATAGTCGAATTAGTTTTATAATAAATTTAAGTTCGATATACTTATCATAATGTTGTTTTATGTTATAATATTTGATTTCAAATTCTTGTGGTAATTTATAATGCTCAGAAATGGACTTTGATATGATGAAAGATGTTTGAGTCTTGGGATTTGTTAATTGTAAACTCATTTAAGTTTGTTGATAGGAAAACAGGGCCCTGAGGATACAATTTGCAGAGTATTGCTCGGAATCTTGGAACGCTTATTTAACGTACTAACTTGGATGATGAACCCCAAGAGACGGGGTCCATTCAGAACTTAGAAATAAATGTTTCCATCATTATTTTAAATATTCAGACAGTTTAGTGGGTTTTTTTTCCAATTTTTTCGAATACTGGGGTAATATTTTAACATTAAGATTCCACCATGAACTGTTTGAATAGAGTGATAAATATTCGAGATCTGTTTTTGACAGATCCTCAACCATGGAAAAGACGGGTTCACAAAGTAGAGGAGACATGCTTCCTCTAGCAGAGCCGAGATAAAAAATACATTTTATTACATTTTTTTGCCATCAAAACTTTTTAAATTGAAATACAATTTTGAAATTATATTTTTAATATTTTTCCACCTAAAGGGCCATTCATAAATTACGTAAAGAGTAAGTTTTGTGGTCAGTCCAACTCTTCCTCCATCTGTTGTAAGACATCGTAGGATTTTGATTACCCCCCCCCCCCCCGCGTACCCCTTAGTAATAAATTTTCATAAGGAATAAAAATATTTACAAAATAGGCGACCTATTAATTCGAAAATATTCTTTATTGAGATTTATAGCACTTTTCTCGTTGCTAAAATAAATTACTTTTTGATAAAATATATATGTTTATAACATTAATATAATACTCATAATAATTAATATTAATTTTCTACATATTTCTTAATGCAATAAAATAATATAATTTCAGTAGAAGCTCACTTACTTAGGAAAATGGATAACACTACTAAACAAAAATTTGTAACCGTCAAACTAACAATGGATTCCAGTAGAGTTTTACCATATACGGTGATTATTATGCAATTTTCCGAATTTTTACAACCGGTCAGAATTTAGAGATATTATCGGTCAAAACCACGAAAAAGGCCATTTTGACCTATTTTTGAGTCCCATCCAATATTAAACAGCAATATTTGAAATCAAAGTATTTTGTTTACGTAATAGAAAAAGCTTCCTCTTTGATTTTCAAATTACCACTTATTTTTAGCCCAATTAGAACTCGAGTTATAGCTAAAAAACTAAAACTACGTGATTATAAAGGATAATAAACATAGATAAAACATAAGATCTTAGTTTTTTAGTTATAACTCGAGTTTTAATTGAGCTAAAAACAAGGGGTAATTTGAAAATCAAAAAAAGCTGTTTTCTATTACGTCAACAAAATATTTTCATTTCAAATATTGCTGTTTAATATTTAATGGGACTCAAAAATAGGTCAAAATGGCATCTTTCGTCATTTTGACCGATAATATCTCAAAACTCTGACGTGTTGTAAAAAAACGGAGAATTGCATGATAATAAGCCTTTAAAACTCTACTGGAATCCATTGTTAGGTACAAATTTTTGTTTAATTTTTGTTGAGCACTGTAATCAATCAAAATTTTAATTATTATTTATCGATGGACTAAGACTAACCAGTCTGATATTGAATTAATCACCAGTTCATTAATTTGTTCTACATTTTCTTCATTGTCTTACGTAAAATCGGATTCTCATCCCCAGTAAAAATTTATCATTTTGAGTCATATACTCACCCCACCCTTAAACGCTTACGTAATTTATGAATGGCCCTTTACTAGTCAATGCCTCTAGTGCTTAAATTTTGATTAGTGGAAAAGTCACAAGAATCTTTTCTATATAAGCTATATATACGATAAATGTATATTTTTAGATTTTTGGCTTAGGCCTCAAAGATGTTTTTTCATTTTGACCATATTGGCAGTGAGCGTCTCATATTAGCAGATAGGAAGGAAATTAAATTTAAGTGTCTGAATATACTTAAAATAATTTGTAAAAATTGACTCTTCTAACCACAGGTAGCAAAAGAATAATCTATAAATATTCTGAAAATATCTTTTCTGGACATTGGAATATCCTGTGAATAATCTTTCAATCTTCGTAGATATTCTGGGAATTTTCTTAGAACTATTCGTGTAGGATATTTAATTCAATTTACTAGCATATTCTTAGTTGAATATTCTTAGA
Source organism: Forficula auricularia (assembly GCA_024734495.1). Classification (NCBI taxonomy): domain Eukaryota; kingdom Metazoa; phylum Arthropoda; class Insecta; order Dermaptera; family Forficulidae; genus Forficula; species Forficula auricularia. The sequence continues at coordinate 151,242 of JALMQS010000246.1, forward strand.
TTATCCACCAAAGGATATTCCTAGTTGAATATTCTTAGATTATCCACCAAATGATATTCCTAGTTGAATATTCTTAGATTATCCACCAAAGGATATTCCCGGAAGATTCGCCTAAGAATTTTTTCGGTGCAAATATTCTAAGAATCTCCTGAGGATAATTGGAATATATATGTACTTTTAATAAATTTTGTGGATATTCGTAGAATCTCTTGTGCTACCTGGGACATAACAAAAAAAATCATTATTGATATTATCGATTATTTTTGTTTTTTGTTACATCCAAGTATCGATAGCTTGGTATTACAATAAGCCCTTTGAATGATTTGTTTATTCAAGGATTGGAAGGTTTAATCCAATCCTGCAAAATGAATAGATAGATACATTGATATCAATGTCTTATGTAAACCTATATCCATCGTTTTGACGCACATCCATTGAACAAAACATATCCTGACGAAAGAGCCATTGAACAGTAGTTGCTGTTGGAGGACCTTTCTGGGAAAGACATAGAGAAGGAAAAAATCGAGTGTGTTGGTGTGCAAGTGTGTGTGGTGTGTGTATTTACAAAATTATGATGGGGAAGCAAGAGAGATATAAGATGTGTGTATGTATATAGGCTTGGGTGGGTGTTTTTATAAAAGGGTGAGGGAATGATGGGAGAAAGCGAGAGTGAGGGAATGATGGGAGGAAGCGAGAGCGAGGGAAAGAATGCAGTCAGCCAGGCGATTCATCCTCGCTCGTTCCAGCAGAATCACTCGTTTTGCCTTTCGTAAAAAAGACTTGGAAATTGAACGTGTCATGTTCCAAGATCAAGATCAACTCGAAACATACTCTAATCTAATATCTGGACGAAAGTCTGTTTGCTATCAACAGACTCAAATATATTTGACACCTAATCTATATATTTTGAAAGGTTTTATTTACAAAAGAAAGATTTCTTTTTGATATTTTCTTCTGAAGAATTCCTTCAATTTTTTTTTCTCTATTCTTTTTAATGAATATATATTTATTATATTTAATTTATCTGATTATAATTGATTTTTTATTTCTCAATTCCTGAATATTCTAAAAATTTCATAAATTTCAAGTTTATTTATTTATTTCATTTTATAAAAATAAATTGCTAAATGTAATCACATAAACGATATTATATTTATTTTTATTTCTATTCTCGCTTTTTAGAAATCACTCGACGGATACTTACCAATTTTGATAACATTATATATGAAATTGTAAGTAGAACTTGTACTAGGTCGGGTGAACACTCTGAAGGTTGTATTTTAAAATATAATGGTTTTAGCGGGGCTGGCTGACTGGCTGCTTTGGGGACGGGGGCGAGAATGCAATTTGGTGTAAGGGAACGGGGAACAGTGACAGGATAAAAGGGGAAGCCGAGGGTGCATGGGGGCGAGGATCCTATCAGACGTCCTGGTAGCTGCGACATTCGGGCACAGGATGCGACCAAGTTCCATCGCCTCGGCAATGTGCTCTGGCCTCGAGTCGAGCCACGAACCCCACCTGGCAAGACACCTTGAGCTGGTCACCGGGCTCGTAAGAGAACTTGACAGGCTCGATTCTCCCGTGGGCAGGGTCTCCCGGGTAACTGCACCGCGCCTTGCCTAAAACACAAACACAATTTCGTACTTCCATTAATATTGTATTCTAAAGAGTAAACACCAGTCTGCACTTATTAGAGAATTCAATGGAAATTAGAAGGAACAGTGGAAAGGGGCCCATATACTGTCAAACAAATTGCGCAACACAGACCGTTGTGCAATTGTTTGACAGTCTATGGGAGCGTTTGATGCGTTGCGCAAATATTTGACAAGTTTCGGAAATCTTTTGCACAACGGGAGCGTTTGTGCAACGCGTTGTGTTGTGTATGGGCGAGTTGAGCAATATTTTCAAGGGTATGATTATGAATGATGCGTTGTGAAACCCAGCGTTGAGCATCGCTTTGTTGTGCAATTTCTCTGGTAATGTATGAGCCCCGGCAAACGATGGACAACATAACGTTGCACAACGCTTTGTTGCGCAATTTGTTTGTTGTTTTGGTAAATTTTTTGTCAGTGAAGGATTTGAACTAGAAATTTGAGATTTGTCTTTTAATTGAATTTTTCTAACAGAAACTTGTGTAAATAATTAATGCAAGGATTTAAGCATCTTTTTTGAGTTTCTTTTTGAAAAAAGATGGACATTTTTCAAAGATCAACCAAGAATAGTAGTATTAAGAAATAAATTTACTTAAGGACGAATCAAAGATTTTAATAGAAACTATTTTTACATTGCATATTAGAGGGCTTCGTCCCCTTAGGAATTGAATCCAAGCCTAACTAACTACCTTGCTGGACCGTTAGCCAAACGTTTAAGACAGATCTCTCTCCGATAAGCAACATACATAAGAAATATAGCTAAAGATTTTTCACTCCCTTCATCCAAAATGGAAAGAAAATCAGGCTAAACTGAAAAAAGTTTTCAGTGTCGGGCCCTTTAATTAAATAATTAGCGCTTGGATTCGATTCCTGAGGGGAGGAAGCCCTCTGATATGCAATGCCTAGAATTTCACATTTTGCCCCTCCCCCCATTTTGGACGGATAGTTTTGCATTTTTAGTCTTCCGGTATACAAAATTTGGTTGAGTTTGCTCAAATGACCTAGATTTTTATTTTTTGCCCCCCCCTCCCCCTTAATTTTGGCGCCAGAAAAAAAATATTTTCGTTATTATAGGTTCATTTTTATAGTATATTTCATTTTTCTTGTTTTTTTAGTTTGAAAATATTATAATTTTAAATTTTAACTCCCCACACCTCCCTCCTTTAATTTTGGGTCGATATGCACCAAAATCTAAACAGCTCTTAATCTCCATGCACTAAAACTAACTAACGCACAGACTAACAGACATTTTGACAAAACATTTATTATCTCGAAAAATATAATTTTTTCGATGTTCACTTATTAGAGCTTTTTTGTAGACCGAAATGCCATGGTTTCGCTTAATTTTTTTAATCAAAATAGTTTCAGCCGTTTTTCAGATATTTCGAACAAAAAAAACAACACTTTTTTCATGCATGATTACAATACTTGACCATACCCTGTATGGTAAAGTAATAAATTAGAAGGGCTGCTCGGTTTTAAATATTTTATTTTTTAATGGCACCAATAATATTACGAGGCTTTGCGTTATTATAACGCACCAGCCAAATCAATCCCATAGCTTAAGAATCCTCATTCAGGCCATCTTACCATCAGTCACAAAATTTAAACAGATTTAGAAGACAATGGAAAACCACTCATTGAACAATTTTTACTAAGAAAAGAATTCTGCCAACCCTCGAAAAATCGATTATGCTACAAGAAGAAGAAGAATATATTGAACCTCAATAGAGAGACACAAGGTATTGTCTCCGACTGTTCAGATAGAAGCAGTAATAACAATCTTGATAATTTATAAATTATTATATCCTGATTTTGTATTGAAATTAATCATTATAGAAGCCCAACAAGTTAGGCGACATTATATGAAAGTTTTAGAAGCTTAAGTGGAAGTATGAATAGAAGTGTCTTGTCGATAATTAATCAAGGAAGCGAACTCAGGATCGTTCTATAACCTAAAGACAATGGAGTGAATTATGATCCATTTGTTAAGCGATAAATAGGAAGTATCTTGGAGATGCACTCTTATCATATCGAATGGATAAGTTAATTAAGAAACTAAAAGGAATTTCAGGCAAATCTATCATCGTAATCAACTTAATGAATTATAATGAGAAGAGATTGGACGGTATTATAACGGAGAGAAAATAAGGCCGTTATTCACAGAGATTAGAAAATGATAAAATTTCATTTCGTCTATCGGAAAAGGAAAATCAAGAAAGGCGAGGATCGGCACATAAATAACTGCTTTAATCAAGACACATGGCAGTGTGTCAGCCAAGTTCGGAAAAGAACGGGCGACGCACCGGCCATCTATATATTTACACGAACCATTTCGAGCTACTTTCGACCCCCCACCCCATAACTCAAAAACTATTAGACCCACACACTTGAAATTTTTCGTTTCTAATAAAGCCCACTGGGACACCTAGAATACCAAATTTCATGAAAAAATCTATTATAGTTCTAAAGTTATTAAGGACTGAAAAGTGCCCGCTGACATATCAAAACCCTAGCCCTAGAGTACTTCCGGTGATGATAGAATTCTTAAATTTGTTATATTACTGGTAGAGTTTGGGCTACGATTAAAGGAAAAAATCGAAAAAGTGAAACTCTCCCTTCTTCAGGACCTAAAATGAAGGGGTGAAATTTATAGGCTTAATAACATATAGTGAAAATTCTAGAGTATTTCCGCTGATCCTAGAATGCTGAAATTTGGCATGCTGGTAGAGTTTGGGGTACAATTAATGGACGAAATCAAAAAATCGAAATTTTCCCTTCTTCAGGATATAAATTGAAAGAGGGATAGTTATAGACTTAATTAACATAATATAGTGAAAATACAATGAACCTAGAATGCTGAAATTTAGCATACTGGTAAAGCGTGGCATATTAATGAAGGAGGAAATTTAAAAACCGTAACTTTCCCTTCTTCGTGGCCCAAAATGAAGGGGTGAATTTTGTAGGCTTAATTAACATATAAGGGAAATATAATGACCATAGAATGCTGAAATCTGGCATACTGATAGACAAATTGATAAAGGGTGAAATCGAAAAACCGAAGCTTTCCTTCTTCAGGACTTAAAACGAAAAGGTGAAATTTAACTGCTATGTAGATATTTATTTTGATAAATAAAAGGATAAAACTTCGACAGCCGGTGGTAATCTCAACACATTATTTACGGATTCACCAATTTTGAGTCTATTAGTATTGACATAACTTTTCAAGTTCATATTTAATATACTTAAATGGCCTGGCAATAAGATAATAATAATTTTATTTAAAAAGAATTTGAAAAATTTAATTTCTATCGTATATAAATATTTTTTTGTAATTTTTTTATTTGAATAGAGAGAAATTTTAAAGGGTGAAACATCAATAATTTGAGAATATCATCAATGTTAGGAGTTGTCAAAATTCGAATCTAAAATTATAAACACAAAATAAGTTTATATATATTAACTCTCTGAGAGCTTCCTAATATAAATAAAGCTACTACTAGTAAATGTAATTTTTTCGTCTGGTGTATTGGTTTCAAAGCATTGTGCCAGGTATGTTTTTTTCAACTGTTTTCCAAAAGGTTATCGTTTTTCAAGTTTATTTTTTGCTTTTCATAAGCCCCTTCCTCTGTTCTTTGTCTACAGTAAAAAATACAACATTCACACACACAAAAGCTTCAATTCATAAAGTTGGTGCCGTATTTGTAATCTTGTATTACAAGCCATTTGAATCCACTGTGTTTTTTCCGTTGAAAGCTATTGTAACAATAGCTACAATGTGTTACAAATAATAAATTGCCCGAGGTAAATTTAATGATTTTTAATAAATTTTAAAAAATTCTTTGAGAGACCCCTCTGAAGGGACCCCTTTTTGCATTTTTACATTTCTTTAAAGAGTAGCTTGTTTCAAACTAATACACATTGCTAAAAAAAATTCGTCACACATATTGATCTTTAGACCAGGGGTGTCCAAACCTTTTGGCTTACAGGGGCCAAATTTGAAGAAAAAAATTGGCTCGGACCGTGGATAAAATTCTATTGATATTTGTTATTCAAAAAAGATAGTTAATAATATAGAAATAATAAATTTATTATTTTTTAGCTCGCTATTATACTTGAAAATAGCTTCTCATCGTATATGTAAATACATACCTACATACCTCTATCAATTTTTCACTCTTTATGATCCCATAAAAAATATTTGATCCTAAATAAAAGATGGAGAAGCTATTAAAAAAACAAAAAAAAAGTAAATTCTATGGTATTTCAGAACTCACTTATGTTGAGCGGACGAAATGGAACAATTTACTCTGAATAGAGTTGAAAAGGAAAGTGAGAAGAATGCTCAAAAACAATATATATTTTAAATTTATGATTTTATTTAATTAAAAATCTGGATTTGGTAAATTGTATAGTATAGGTAATTTTGAATATATCGAAGTTGCTCGATAACTTGATTAAGTAACTCAATTAAAAAAAAAGTTATGTTGTTTGTTTCGTTGAAATGTATTCAAAAGATAATAATTCAAATAAAATAAGAACTTCGATATTAACACCATTGTTTTTATAGGAGAGGGCGTCGTAGATCTAAAAAAATGAATAATTGTAAACTTGATTAACCAAATCAAAATAATCTGATGTGGTCATCCACACGACTTTACTATAATACACCCGGTCCCTCTAATATTTAATATTTAATAAAATAATTTATTGTATACCTTTATATTACAATACATATTATTGATTCTGAAGAACTAAATGGATTTAGGATGGGTCGGTCATGTACAGACGGGATATTTACCCTGCGCAACCTTATGGAGGACTGGGAACCCACCTGATATTCAAATTCATTTTTTCATGGAACTCAATCTTTAAGTACTTACCTTTGATATGAGGCGTTTAACGCGAAAGAATTGACTCTATAACTATAAGTTTAACCTTTGAGTTTAACAGATGGCAGCACTTTATGAGAACGCCTGTATTTAGACAACCTCAACAGACGCTAGCATTGTGAATGATCACATGAGCGTTCCAATTCATTTGTTTATCATTTATATATGTACTCAAAACAAGCAAAATCAGCGTTAAAATTAAAGTATTTCTACTAAGTTAGTAGCAATTAATAATTTCACTAAATTTAGAACAGGGGTGTCCAACCTTTTGGCTTTCACAGGCCATATTTGAAGAAAAAAAATTGTCTCGGAGCCATGGATAAAATATTATAATTCTATTGATATTTGTTATTCAAAAAAGATAGTTAATAATGTAGAAATAAAAAATTTATTATTTTTCTAGCTCATAGTGAGATTCTAATTTTACTTTTCGTAAATTTTACACTTGGAAATACCTTCTCGTATATGTAAATACATACAAAAAGTGATATTATGTATTAGTATTTGCTTATATATTTTTTGGCTAGATAATTAATATAAAATTCAAATAAAGAGACAATATTCAATTTTTCTTTCAGATCGGTATCTAATTGTTGTTCTAGAACATTTAATCAGGAAGTTTGCAAGTAGAAAATTTATTCACAAAGAGAAACAAAGAGGTTGTCCTCTGCTTGATGCAAATAAACATACACACATATATTTCGAGATGATATATCTGTATATATATATATATATATATTATTTATTTGTTTGAGACTATAGTTTCGAAGACTTGGTCTTCATCATCAGTCTTTTTTAATTATAAATGTTGTTTTTCATGGAGTCAATATCGTATGGATATTGAAAATTTGATGTTCCTTCACTGGTGGTCAGCTTAGAATTAAAAACATTCTTCTGGTTCACACTCAAATATAAACATATGTTTCCATTTTTCTTTGTTTGTCAATGGAACAGGCTGACAATGGAAGGGGGGTTTGTTTTTCTTTTTCTTTTATCTAAAATTCTTTTATCTAAAATGGTATGTTTTGTTAGCAAACATCCTAAGCAAATTGCTATTTGATAATTCAATTTGGCTGTTCAAACAAAGTTCTGAATTTTTATTGAATGATTTCAAAATTTCTAACGATTCAATTGCGCTAATTAATTTTGGGTTTCTTTCTCCTTTTATTAATCTACATTCCTGTGCCTTCTGGGAAAGAGTGATTGTTTGAATTTAAATGTTCCGCTAATGAGTTTTCCTTTTTTCTATTTCTAAAATCCCTGATATCTCCATTTAATTGAATTTTCAGATTCCTCTCTGTTTTCCCTACGTAGAGTTCGTCACAATCTTTGCATTTCAAACTATAAACTCCTTCTTTTTCTAAATTTGGTAATTTGTCTTTTTTATTTGAACCTAAATCTTTTCCTAGAGTAACAAAATTAGCAAAAAAACTAAACAAAATTTTTCGGGAAAGAACAAAATTTAAGGCAGAATATTCTATTCAAAACTCAATCGAACTTATAGACAAAATTAAAGATATTAAAATTCCTAATAATGCGAAGCTTCTATCCTTAGATATCACGAGTCTTTTTTACTAATATACCGCCAAACGAAAAAAAACAATTAGTAGATCGAAATTTATTTTTCAGATGAGCGGGCCTAAACAACCTTGAAAAAATGGATCTAAGCAGTTTGGTTCGCACATGTATCAACCACAATTTCTTTCAATTTCGGAACAAATTTTATAGAACAAAGCGAAGGATTACCAATAGGGTCGCCATTGTCTCCTCTATTAGCAGAAATATTCTTAAATGATTTCGAAAATAAATTCCTCGACAATGAAAAATATTCAAAAAATATTATATACTATTATCGATACGTAGATGATATAATTTTACTATGGGGAGGAACAAATAGACAATTAGGCACATTTATAGAATATATAAATAATCTTCATGAGAAAATAAAATTCACAGTAGAGAAAGAAAAAGAAAAAATACTAAATTTTTTAGATTTAAAAATAAAAATTTCCGGAAATAAACACACCTTTGAAATTTATAGAAAACCCACAGCTACTGACATTGTAATAAATAAAAATTCTTGTAGACCAATGTCACATAAACACGCAGCCTTTCACTCAATGATACATAGATTAATAAATATACCTCTGTCAGAAAAAGCATACTCACAAGAATTAGAGATAATTAAAGAAATCGCGGTAAATAATGGGTACGAGGCAAGCCTTATAGACCAAATGTTATTTAAAAAAATTGAAAAATCAACCCTGGAATCAATATATTCACAAAAGAATGAAAAAGAAAAAGAAAATCCTAAGATAGTTCTCCCATATTATGGACAAATTTCGGAAAAATTAAAACAAAAAATGAAAAAATTAGGGTTCAACACAGTATTCAAAACTCCAATTACTCTAGGAAAAGATTTAGGTTCAAATAAAAAAGACAAATTACCAAATATAGAAAAAGAAGGGGTTTATAGTTTGAAATGCAAAGATTGTGACGCAATCTACGTAGGGAAAACAGAGAGGAATCTGAAAATTCGATTAAATGAACATATTAGGGATTTTAAAAATAAGAAAGAAGGAAAACTCATTAGCGGAACATTTAAATTCAAACAATCACTCTTTCCCAGAAGGCACAGGAATTAGATTAATAAAAGGAGAAAGAAACCCAAAATTAATTAGCGCAATTGAATCGTTAGAAATTTTGAAATCATTCAATAAAAATTCAGAACTTTGTTTGAACAGCCAAATTGAATTATCAAATAGCAATTTGCTTAGGATGTTTGCTAACAAAACATACCATTTTAGATAAAAGAAAAACGAACCCCCATTCCATTGTCAGCCTGTTCCATTGACAAACAAAGAAAAACGGAAACATATGTTTATATTTGTGGGTGAACCAGAAGAATGTTTTTAATTCTAAGCTGACCACCAGTGAAGGAATATCAAATTTTAAATATCCATACGATATTGACTCCATGAAAAACAACATTTATAATTAAAAAAGACTGATGATGAAGACCAAGTCTTCAAACTATAGTCTCAAACAAATAAATAAATATATTGGGTGAGTTTTTTTATCTTGAGACAGTCTTATAACTAAAAAACAGTGCATTATATGAAAATATTTTTAAATAAAAGTTTATTTATATGGAGGGGGAAACTAAACTACGCTTTTGTTTGTTTACCTAGAACAAGCTTTCAAAGGGTATTTCAAGGTTAAGTTCTGATTTTTAAATAGAAACCTATATATTTGTTTACATATTCTGAATCTACGGAAAAAACTGAAAAACTTTCATAGGAACTATTTTTTTATTTGACATCAAATAAACAAAATATTAAATCAATTAGATCTCAGAAAAAACCCTAATAATTATTTTTAACAATTATTCAACTTAATTATCAAATAATAATGATCAAATATTTAATTTTTAAATAAATAATTTAAATAATTTTCCGACACTGTTCTGTGATATTCCAGAGTGTTATCGCAAGTTTTATGGATCAATTCCAGTTCCAATTTCGTTATTTTGGCCTTTTAAGTTTCTTCGTAGCCTTTACATTTCCTGATTTTTTTAAATAGATTTACAACACAATAAAATGAAGCTCTTGAGGGAGTTTCACTGTCAGGAAAATGCTTAATTCTGTCTTCAACAAAAAAATGATCCATTTTTATTATGATAATACATTATAACTATCTACTGGATTAACACGAGAAATAAACTTTTTTTAATAATATTAATTTTAATTTTTTTTTAATTTTAATAACTCAAGAATTTTAACTAGTTCAATTAAGTAGAAAATAACCTCTTAAATCTGTGTATAATGAAGTTTTAAGATCATTATAAACACTTATTTTCATTGTTTTGACTTTTCGATTTAATAATTATTTATTAATAATTATTTAATCATTATTATTTAAAAATTAAGTTGAATAATTGTTAAAAATAATTATTAGGGTTTTTTCTGAGATCTAATTGATTTAATATTTTGTTTATTTGATATCGAATAAAAAAATAGTTCTAATGAAAGTTGTTCAGTTTTTTTTGTAGATTCAGAATATGTACAGAAACATATAGGTTTCCATTTAAAAAACAGAACTTGACCTTGAAATACCCTTGAAAGCTTGTTCTTGGTAAACAAACAATAGCGTAGCTTAGTTTCCCCTTCCATATAAATAAACTTTTATTTAAAACTTTTTTCATATAATGCACTGTTTTTGAGTTATAAGACTGTCTCAAGATTAAAAACTCACCCGGTATATATACAAATATATCATCTCGATATATATGTGTGTATGTTTATTTGCATCAAGCAGAGGACAACCTCTTTGTTTCTCTTTGTGAATCAACAACTCTCGCTACTCGGCAAAACAAAAACTTTTCAATTAGAAAATTTATTTCTAATGAAAATGGAGTCGAAAATAGACCAAACTGATGATTATTTATTCGGAAATCTTGAAAGCAAAAATTCAAAATTTAAAATTACCACTTTTATTTCAGATTTCTTATCTTATAGAAAAAAATTACCAAATTGTTGTGTTTTTCCAGTATCTCCATATAAATCTCAATGTTTTAAGGAATTTTATGTAATTAGTAGAGATTGTGGTGTTGGTGCAAGGTGAAACATCTTTAATAAAGATAAGAGTAAATAAATACTATATGTAATATTCATTTACTATGAGTTAAGGATTCTTGGTCACTTGTTTCACATTTAATGTGACCAAGAATCCTTAACTCATAGTAAATAAATATTACATATAGTGATTTATTTACTCTTATCTTTAGAATTTTATGACTTTACAATTGGGCCACGGGTTGGACAGCCCTGGTTTAAATTGGATTAAAGAAGGATATGATAATTTATTTTTTAAAAGGATCACGGATACAATAATCGCTGACTATCCATTATCTATTGACATGTAAAAACGTGCAAAGATCTAAAAGACAAGTCCTAACAAGTTTTAGTCCAGGAGAGAAACTATCAATTAATTGTGATTGTTTTAGAAAACCCCGATTCCTTCTCTCCTTGTACTAGAATGATATAACTAAAGACTTGGTTAGTGTCGCAGCATATAAATTACTGAAATAAAAAATATTTTAGAAAATGAAAATATGAGAAGAAATTTTTAAATATTCGAAACTCATTATTTTTTTTATCTTATATAGTTTAGCTTATAATTTTGGTTTTAGTGAATTTTATTCTTTAAAAAAGCTTCACGTATTGTACAAATGTACATTTCATATTTCGAAAAAGGGAATAAATATATCTCTACATATAAATCTCAATGTTTTATGGAAGTTTATGATTTTATGTTTGGCCACAGTCATTACAGCCCGCGGGTTGGAAATGATTGAAGAATGCTTTAGACTAAATCATACTCGTACACAAGTATCCCTTTTCTGTATTGCAAGCCTAGATGAAGGTTCGAAAAATAGACCGAAACATATATATAAATGTACACATTTTAAAACACAGAAATTCGACTTTATTTAAATTACACCATTACGTCACACCTAGTAAACAAAAAATTATGAAACACCTCAGAAATCGTTCCAACCATTAATTTATATAACTCCGAAGAAACTTATGTTTCTAACTGATGTTTAATGGAAATACCAAATACAAATTTTCTCTCTGGTGTCCTATTTATTTTTTACATTTTTATGTTATACTTAATTATTTTTCTCTCCTATTACCTTGGTTACTTTAATATAAGTGTTAATCTTTTAAGTTTGCATAACGAGGATTTCTCGGTTGGTAATTATCTCTAACATGATTATTAAAGTTACTCTTCAAGAAATCCTCGGGAAGGTTGTAAAGGGCAAAAGAGGCCGAGGCGACGAAATCCTTTCGCTAATTGAAATTGATCTAAGCCAAAAGAAATAAGTTGGAAAGAATTTAAATAATTTAATTATGCACTAATAATCAATTTCCTTTTTCTTAAAGGAATGAAATATCGGTTTTTGTTTCGCTCCTCCCCAGTCATTGTGTGGATTCAAATAGCGGAGCTTTCAAGAATGCAGCCCGAGTGAGCAAAGGAGCAAATAAATTGAGGGTCGTTAGCGAATTGATCGCTTTTGTTCTGCTAGTTTAATGATGGACCAGCCGTTCGTTCTAAATGGAATTTAATCTATTATGAAACTCAGTTTATATATTCATAAATGAAAGAGAATCCGATGTGGAACTGTTGAATTTTGAAATATTTCATGGCACAAGCATCATACCTCAATGCTATTTAAAATATTCAAAATTGATACCAAACGAAAGAATTACAGGAATTATAAATGATGGATTACCCCAGGTCAATTAATTTATTGGAAAAAAATAATTTGAAATAAAACCAATATTAATAAAATGGTGATGGCGAAATGATTCTTTATGAGGGAAACCAGGGCGAGAAAGTTAAATAAAATAAAATAAATGTATGATACACAAAAGAGAAACACCTCTGCTTGATACAAATAAACATACACACATATATATTGAAATTATATATATGTATATATATATATATTTATTTGTTTGAGAGTATAGTTTCGAAGACTTGGTCTTCATCATCAGTCTTTTTAATTATAAACATTATTTTTCATAGGGTAAATACCGTATGGATATTGAAAATTTTCTTTGTGACGACCTCTTTGTTTCTCTTTGTAAGTTGTTCTAATTTTATCTGTCTCCCAGCTAAGTAAAGATCGAAAATTTTCAATATCCATACGGTATTGACCCCATGAAAAATAATATTTACAATTAAAAAGACTGATGATGAAGACCAAGTCTTCGAAACTATAGTATCAAACAAATAAATAATATATAAACAGATATATAATTTCGATATATATGGTATGTGTGTATGTTTATTTGCATCAAGCAGAGGACAACCTCTTTGTTTCTCTTTGTGAATCAATAACTCAGCTACTATCGGCAAATCAAAAACTTTTCAATTAAATGTATGATAGAGCATAGTAGCTCGTAAAAGATAAAATATATAGTACAGAATTGAAATATACAAATAATATATAATCATTTTAAATTAAAGGAGACAATAAATGAGTGTGCCTTCTGCTAGAATAATACATTTTTTAATTGATTTATAACGAGACTATAGTTTCGAGGGCTTTGCTCTCTTCATCAGTCTATTACAATTGATTCAAAGGAATTGAAATTTATTATTCCACACTCTTTTATTGTCTCTTTTAATTTATAAAAATTCCGCTACTCTAGCCCAAAATAAACTTTCAATTAATCATTTTATTGAAAAAATCACTACAATGTCCTCTACTTAATGCGAAATGTTGAGGATAATTTTCTAAATTTATATCAGAATGGTTGGCGCTAGCTATATAATTTTTCGGTACCTCGGTTTATTTCTGATAAGAATGAATATAACTTTTCTGATATATCATGATAAAAATTATCCAAAACATCTTTAATTAAGTAGAGAAGTGAATGTTCTCGGAGAACATTTTTTTTAATGGAATCGAATGCAAGGAAGATCCGGCCCCTAAAATTCTCGAACGATCTATATATTATCGAAGAAAAGGAGAAATAGATCAAGAGAAAGGGTGGATGTGTACCATAGGTGTTTGTACACCCGGTTTTGAAGTTTTGAAGGTTATAAGTGATGGGAAAGACGGAGGCCGGGAGATATTTCATGAGTCAAACGTATTGGCGAATGAAGTGGTCCGGAACTTTTCCAATTTAAACGCGAAAGGGTGTTGGGAATCGGCAAAATGCGTGAGGCAGAATTACCGACTTTAGCCGGAATTACCGACTGTAACTCATCATAGCACTTGGCGTGATAGTATCTATAAAATAAGGAAAGCGAGGAAACACTTCTTTCAAATTTTAGTTGACCAGGAATTGATTCATAATAGCCATCGAGCTGGCTTATTATTTAATCGTTTACGATGTTTTCGAACTACAAGTGATGCTTTTAAAAATAGTCTTTCGGCTGGAACAATTGCAGCCGAAATCAATAAAAAATATCGAGCCATTTTCGCCAAAATGGGAAATTGAAAGTTGATGATGTTTCCACCATTGTAATACATCCTAGTTGCTTGTACCTCTGGGCTGACTTAAATACTTAATGTTCGCCATCATGGGGAGGTTCATCCAGTGCTACTGGTTCAAGGGATCGAAGGTGCATAATTTATTAGGGCTATTTTTTGGGGACAAACTTGACATTATTTTTTAAGACTGACTTGTAATTAATAATTAGAAAAATTCGAGTACGCCTTTGAAGAGGTTAGATATGCATTAAAATAGAACATTTTGAGCTCGAGGTCGCATCCTTCAGACATTGAATATTGAAACCTTATTACTTTACCATACAGGGTATGGTCAAGTATTGTAATCGTGCATGAAAAAAGTGTTTTCTTCCTTCTTTTTTTCGAAATATCTCAAAAACGGCGGAAACTATTTTGATTAAAAAATTGAGCGAAACAAAGCATTTCGCTCTACAAAAAAGCCCTAATAAGTAAACATCGAAAAAATAATATTTTTCAAGATAATAATTGTTTTGTCAAAATATCTGTTAGTTAATCTGGTTGTCTGTCTGTTATTCTGTGCGTTACCAAATTTTTGAGGACTAGCTCAAAAACTAGTGTGAATATCAAAACCAAATTTCACCCGTAGTTTTGGTCCATTGAGATTAAGAGCTGATTAGATTTTCGTGCATATTGACCCAAAATTAAGGGGGTTAAAAATTAAAAATCTAGGCCATTTGAGCAAACAAAACCAAATTTTGTATACATAATCAGTGGGACCCGAGAAGTCTAAAAATGCACAAACTAACATCCTAAAATGGGGGAGGTGGAGGGGAGCGTAGGGTCAAAAAATGAAAATATAGGCTCTTGTACCAAATTTTGTATAGTGTATACAGTGGGCCCCCAGGAGTCTAAAAACTAACCCCCTCCCCTACATGATTATAAATAATTTTATTAAATATTAAATATTAGTGAGGGGCCATAGGTTGTATGGTAAAGTCAAGTGGATGGAAACATCAGAACACGTCAGCTTATTTTTTTAAAGTTACACAATTTAAATCTAAAATAATTTCACAGTTGGAATTTAAATTAATTTACGCTCGGTGCTTAGCCGAATATTAAGTTCATTCAAATATTTACTTATTTTTTATTTATTTTGTTTATTCGTGTTTAGAAATGACTGAATTGTTAAGGAAAAAATTATTTTCAAATTTAATATTTTTTCTGTTTGTCCCTATGTCTTTTACTATGTGGCTGATTTGTGTCTAGATCCTAAAACGCTCACTAACTTAAGAACAGAATCTTAAAAAATATTCATTCTCACGCATATATTCCCATTAAGAAGAAGTGATTAGATTTTGGATTTTCTAGTATTAAAACTTTCTGATCTAAAAATTTAGGGAAATTTTTTCGCTGCAGCCTGGATCCGGGCACATTGGAATCGGCATACATGCTTGCCTGGCTGTGCCCCGGCGAAGACGGTTCTAGGTTGTCTTGACGGGGTGTCGGGGGTAGGAAAATATCAAGTAGAATATACCTACGTGATGGTGCAAATGACCATTGTAATCGTCGTGCCGATAAACAACATATAATAATGTAGGGAAAATTTGTAAAAATCAAATTACTAATCAAAAAGTTTCAGGAATTTATTTAGAAAATCAAAAATACTAATTAATTCATCAAAATCGATATTGTCCCATTCAAAGTACTCCCCATCGACTGCAGCACACTTATGCCAGCGCTTGATCCAATCCTCGAAACATTTTTATACTCGGTTTTCGGTATGGACTATCAGAGCCGCTTGCGATTTTTACGATTTTAAAAATGAAATCATCTTTGCATCAACAAGTTTGTATTGAATTTTGAGTTAAAAACGATGGGGAAATTGTTGAAGAAGTGTTACTCTTTCGAAAACAAACTCTTATGTGCGGCCCGAGTTTTCGTGAGTCTGTCGAGGCTGACGAACTCAGTCGACATCAAAACTTCGATAAAATCAAAGAAATGATGGGCGAAAACTGTAAATTGACCATTGGGGAGATGGCAGCAAACTTGAGCATCGCTTATGAATCCGGTCAAGACATTTTGTGCTTTGAGACGCCAAAAAAGACCGGATTTGTGGGAATCACGTAACGCGAGGTCGAACAATGCCATTGTTATCCGCAACTTTTTGACCAAGAACGAAACGAATACCATCCAACAGCTACCAAATTCGACTGATTTGGCTCCCTGTGACTTCTTCCTGTTCAGTTTTCTCAAAAAATCGCTCCGGGGAACGCGTTTTAGCAGCCAAGTGGAGATAATGAAAAAATCAAAGACGGCTCTGATGACCAAACTGAAAACCGAATATAAAAACTGTTTTGAGGATTGGCTCAAGCGCTGGCATGAGTGCGTTGCAGTCGATGAGGAGTACTTTGAAGGAGACAATATCGATTTTGATTAATAAATTTGTATTTTTGATTTTCTGAATAAATTCCTGAAATTTGTTGATCAACGGGGTATTATAAAGTAAACTTATTTGTTCTGAAGCTGAAAGTGTGAAGTTTATGGATACATTTGTGTAATGAACTTTTTCTTTGTAAGAGGCGGCCCGCTCCTCGGAGGCTCAATAAACAAAATATAATAGGTTATAGTGGTGGTATGGTATAGTTTGATTTTATTTTGAATAATTGTTTTAAAATTTCCATGTCAATTGGAATAATGATTTTAGGACTTGATTATGTCCTAACTTTGATCTGACTTGAACAAGTGATGTAATTCCTACTTTCAATTAATTGCTACTTACAAAAAGGAGGTGGATGGCTCCAGAAGCCGGTGTCGGTGCAGACCGCGCTTGTCTCCCCGACCAATTGATGTCGCTCGTTGCAGGCGAATTGCACTTGCGCTCCGACCCGGAAACGTTTGGCCGTTATCTCTTCGCCCACTTCCGGCTTCCCTCCAGAGTCTCCCCAATTGGATACCAGGAAGTCTTCTTCATCGGCTTCGGGGCCGATGGGTACCACCCGACCATTAATGGGCGGCAATGGAGGCGGACAGACGACGGCTAGGGAGAAAACAAGAAAATACACTTCGAAATTAATTACTTCCTGACAAGACGAAATTGCGAAAATTGCAAAAAATTAATTAAATGGATTATTCACAATTAGAACACTCCAGGTCAACTTTTTCTAAAATACACGAATAAAATATAATTATCTTATATACTGCACATCACATGACTTTTACTTGCCTCCAGAATAACAACAAACAAACATTAAATTAAAATAATTAAAAGTAATATTATTTATTAGCATTTTGTTCTTCAAAAAACATTTCGGGGAAAGACCACTGTCCGATAATTCTAAAACTTAACTTATCATATCAAACAAACAGATATACAAACACACGATTTTTATAGAAAAAATATAAGGGTGTGGGCTTGATTTATTGGGGTTTAGATTAGTGTGGCTAAGAGTGCGGGTTACAGCCCTGATATTTGAAGCTAGAGTCAGGGTTAAGCAAGATGAGGTTTTCCTCAGGTGTTTATGGGGCTGCGGTTGGTGTTGATGGTGATTTTAAATTTGGCTTTTGCAATATATAACCATGTGATTCAAGATACATTGGTATGAATTGAAAATTAAAAAACCAAAACTTTAAGGCAGCTTTTCAGTAAATAAAAAAATAAATAAAAATATCTCAATCTAAAGCGATAACAATAATACTTCCAGATTTACGATTTTTATAAAAATTAAGCAACAAAGATATTATTTTTTTATTTAAACTGAAATTTAAAATTGGAAATAGATAATTTACCTATATCTAAATTACGCTGAAATGAAACCGGGATACTATTTCAAAATCATATAGGCAGCCTACATTGTTCCCATATAGATACTGAGTCGAAACTACTAGCCCATATCGATCCATCACCGAAACTATATTGGCACAGGTTAAATTCAATACACGAATAAATCATACATATTTCATGATATATCACTTGGGACCCCTCTTATTTTTAACCGACTTCAAAAAAAGGAGGAGGTTCTCTATTCGACTGAATTTTTTTTTGTGCCTATGTTACCTCATATCTCCGACAATTGTGAACCGATTTTGAAATTTTTTTTGCATTGGGTCCAGTCTACGTTCCGATTAGTCCCATTTTTTTCGTAGGTATTAGACCTTTTTTGTTAGGTTTGTTCAGGACTAACTTCTTTGTTTATGAACCGATTTCGATGATTCTTTTTTTATTGGAAAGGGAGTATCTTAGGGATGGTACAATATTAATTTGGTCAAGTTCTGATGATAGGATCACTATTAATAACATCACTAAAAAGAGAAAAATAAAAATAATTATAAAGAAATAAAATAAAACTGACTTCAAAAAATTAAATGCAACAAATAAAATACACTAAAAGGTATCAAATAATTATTATCTTATTTAGTTACAACTAAACGACGAAATATTACCATGGAATTACTTTTTTAAGTCGGTGCCAAACATATACCTTTTATGAATCGCACTCGACGGATCTTACTTAGTACGTTTGGTGGGTACACTCGCTTATAGGTATAGTTTGTTTGGCACCGACTTCAAAAAGTAATTTCATGTTAATATTTCGTAGTTTAGTTGTAACTAAATAAGATTATAATTATTTTATACCTTTTAGTGTATTTTATTTGTTTCATTTAATTTTTTGAAGTCGGTTTTATTTTTTTTTTTAATTATTTTTTGTCATATAGTAGGTATATGTTAATTATATAATTTAGTTTCGATGTTCATCGATGTTAAATTTCTTTTGTTTGCTGACTATCTAAAGATTTATAAGAGAACTAGCTGCGACACACGCCTTCGGCAGTCCTCTTGCTAGCCAGGGGGCTACTCTCACCTGGACCCCAGCGCACCCTCACCCCCTACACCCGACCCCAACCCCCATTCCACCCCGGGCCCCTTACACACCTCCCCTGTATTACACCTCTCGCACCCCATTTCACCACCGCACCCACCCTGCACCCCACTACGCACCCTTTCCACCAATTTCACCCACACACCCATCGGGTCCCTGCATTTAGGGTTCGAATTTCAAAAAATCCCTTCTTACCACATCCATAAATCGTTGAAAGAATATACACTCCAAATTTCATCTTTCTAGGTCAAGAGATTTAGGCTGTGCGTTGATAGATGAAACATCATCTTCTTTTTTTATATATATTGAGATAAGCAGTAATATTGACTCGATTTTTTCGAAATACAAAACATTTTAAAAATTCCATCGGTTTGAAAATTCTCCCAATTCTCTTATGCCTAATATAAGAAGTAAGATAAAATATTGCAGCGTAATTTGATCAACTCAAGTCCAGAAATTCACATTGATCACATTGAGGGAATTCAAAATACTATTGATTAACCATTTTTCATTAAAAATCTGAAAACAACATAAGTGAAGTGAATACTTTTGGGTGGCAGAATTTATATCAAAACGTTGCTATGCTATCTCGATGGGATAAAACTAACTCAAGTTATGAATATATATTTTTGAGATTAACAGTTTTTGAATTATCATGATACCTGACACCTTACAGACAAACAGTTAGTACATTGGCTTTAGGGGCATTTTTTCGGCTCTGGAGACTACATACATATTTGTTGAAAACTTGCACTCTAATTATAAACGTTATCGTATACTTCTCTGTTAAATTTAAAATATTTGAAATAGAAGACTTCAAAAATATCTATTTTCGAAAACTTCATTTCAATACTTCACTTTTATTCTAAAAAGTGGGAGAAAATAAATAAATAAATGAATAGAAAAAATAACTAAATAAAATGAAATAAAATAAGAATATAACATTCAACGTTAGTATGTTTATATAGCACTAACTCTATTAAATGATTGCTTTTTTCGTAAAGAGACTTACTCTATAATTAAAAGGAGATTGCTTGTAGAAAGCGTAGTTGTTTGTTTTTCATTATGTGAAAGAGTTTGTTCAAATTCCTAGTTAAAAATTAATTAACTTCAATTTTCAGAAACGAAATCAAGTTCAAACATTTTTTACTAATAAAAATAATTGAAATTTTAATAGAATTCCCCCCCCCCCCCACCTAATAAAAAAATAAATTGCAACGCATATCATCCAGTCATCTGAAATATTAATATTTCTTTATTGTTAATTATTTTATTTATTTTATTATTATTTATTTTATTTATTTAATTATTTAACTCTTAATCAGAAATCACTGGCTATTTGAAGTCAATGTTGACTTCAAATTAAAAATAACAATCGATTCTCATCTAATTCTAGAGAAATCATCTTATTACATTCCATTTTTGGTGTTGTGACCATTAATGGTATTAAAAACATGGAACATTTGACTACAAATCATTTAGTCTAAATTCTTTTTTGTAAACAACTCACCAACCAGAAAATTCGAACAAATTCACTCTAAATCAGAAAACTCAATCTGTTGAAATTTGATTTGTCCCATGCATTACTTAGAAACATTACAAAAATTACTTTCACTTAACACAAATTCATAACAAACTAACATTAAAACAAA
The DNA here is from genome assembly GCA_024734495.1 of Forficula auricularia. Lineage (NCBI taxonomy): Eukaryota > Metazoa > Arthropoda > Insecta > Dermaptera > Forficulidae > Forficula > Forficula auricularia. The sequence goes on from JALMQS010000246.1 coordinate 172,305, forward strand.
ACAATTTAAAGTAATCTTTTACATATATTTTATATATTTGTTCTAGAAACTTTTCATTCATTCAGTATTCGTAAAAATTCACATAGTGACACGTTAATTGGTAAAAAAAAAACAGTCTTAAAAGTTTTCACCCGACTTTCAGGTTTTGAAACAGACAGAAGCCCTTCATTAATAGAGTTTCAAAGTTAAAAACAACTAGAAAATTGGCTTGAATTCTGGTCAGCTTAAAAGTCGACTCCATTTATTCAAGTGGGAACTTTTCGTAACTTTATTTCATTTAGATTTTTTTTTATATCTTCTTAGCCATTACAACATCAATTTATCTATGGTCGTAATTGAATTGTATCAGATTTGATTTTAGAACCTAAGAAGTGTATCGAACTTATTAAATTATAAATAGATGCAGAGTAAAGCAATTTTTAAAAGTGTTTTAAAAAAATATTACTAAGAACCAAGGACGAAAACTTATTAATTAATTTCTGTTTGAAAAAAATAAAGATCATTATACATAATATGATAAATATATATGAATCTATATATTTATACTATATATAAACAATTTCCTATGTTAATTCTACATTAAGAAAATTATTATATTATTTTTGAAAAGGAAAAATAAATAGAGCATCCGACGGGTTTCGAACCCGTGTCTCTCCTCTTACGCGAAGAGCGGCTTAACCAACTAGCCCACAGATTCTCCCGCCGAATAAGCTCTTAAGTTGGAATGTCATTTTTCCTAGATGGTTAAGCCGCTCTTCGCGTAAAGGAGAGAGACACGGGTTCGAAACCCGTCGGATGCTCTATTTATTTTTCCTTTTCAAAAAATAATATAATAATTTTCTTAATGTAGAATTAACATAGGAAATTGTTTATATATAGTATAAATATATAGATTCATATATATTTATCATATTATTTAACTTTCGCGGTTCAAATTGCTTAACAAAATAATTGAAACTTTCAGTTTAAAAAATCAATTTGTCTAATCATTATACATAATAAATTAATTTATATATAATTAAAAATTAGGATATTTTAACTAAATTGAGATTTGATGGAGAGACAGCAGCCCAAGGATAATAACAAATATATATATTCCGAATAAAAAATTTATTGGGTGGTCATTTTCATTAGTCACCTACTAACTCACATTTAGTGTTGTTCATATTGAATTACATCTTCAAAAAGTTCCCTAAGGCCTAATCATTTGAAGAAATATTTTTAAATAAATAGAGTAATAAGGTATGAAACCAGGAAGTTATTTTTTTTTTGAAAAAAATTTCCCATCCATTTTTTCAAAAAGATAAGACACTCAAATTTTCATATTAAATAGAGTAAAAAAATACAAATCTTTTATAAAAACAATCCAAAACACGTTTATTTACAAACCAAACGTTTCGGGAGAATTTCTCCCTTTTTCAATGGTGTAAATTTGCAAAAAAAAAAAAGGAAGAAAATCGTTGCTTTCTCTAAAAATTAGAAAGCAACACTGCAAATTTACACCAATGAAAAAGGGAGTAATTTTCCTGAATCGCTTGGTTTTGAAATAAACGTGTTTTGGATTGTTTTAGCTATTTTTTCAATTTATAAACAATCAATAATTTTTTTTCTTTTCTAAATAGAGTAAGTTATTTGTTAACACACTATGTCAGGGGTCACCAATTTTTTTAGAAATAGGGTCACATGTGAACATTGAATACTATGGGAGGGCCGGATATAACATATTATTCGGAAATTATATTAATAATACGCTATTATATGGCAATAATATTTAATATAGTACCTAAATTTAATTCTGTAGTAGCCGCGGGGCCGGATGAAAAGCTTCAAGGGCCTGATTTAGCCCGAGGGCCATAGTTTTTGGACCCCTGCAGTATTTAATTACAGTCAATTTGGTCAAAGTCGTTATTCTGCTGATATTTTGTTAAGGGAGAATAGTGTAGGTTCTCGGTGAAAAATTTTAAATAAAGTAAAGAAAATTTTGAAAAACTTTAGAAATTTTTAAAATTTAAAATATAAAATATTTATTTTTCGTTTTATTTATTTGATTATTTATTCATTCTTCCCCGTGTATTTATTTATTTATTTTTATTATTTGGACGATATGAGGTATTCCTTTTTTTTTTGTTATTATTATTATTTTATTCTTGGTCGCAGCATACTAAGGTTTCACACTGTTCTGCTGTGGCCACACCCTGGCCACCTCAACCGGATCCTGATTGGGATGATCGGAGGGTTATAAGGGGAGATGTGGAGGCCCTTAAAAATACTAGTAGGTTTCACAAAAATAAAAGATAAGATGCTTGTTTAGCATGACTCTAGGTGTATATATATTTCGGGTTATAAGGAAACTCTGTGAACTCCTGAAGATGGGCTTATACCCCAAAATATATATAAGGTGAGGAACCTATTGATGACAGGCACCTAAGGATGGCAACATACAAGAAAAAATGAAAAAATAACTAATTTTTGAAATTTTAGTCGATTTTCTTTTAGTAAGTTAACTTAGCTTTCAAAAATTAGTTATTTTTTCATTTTTTCTTGTAGATTGCCATCCTTAGATGCCTGTCATCAATAGGTGCTTCTACCTTACCTAAAGTAATGCTAAACAAGCATCTTATCTTTTATTTTTGTGAAACCTGCCTAATAGTAATTTATATTTTGAATTTTAAAAAGTTTCTAAAATTTTTTCAAAATTTTCTTTACTTTATTCTGCTAATACATATTGAGTGTGATAAAAGATTTTCAGGTGACTTCGAACACAATTATCCCAAAGAGATCTCCTATTACCGTTTTCAAATTAAAATGTTTCTTCTAGAGATGGAAAAATAAAACTTGGAAAATTTCTTGAAACTTCAGCTAACTTTGAAATGGAGTTTTGACCAAAATAAAAGTTTCAGAAAAAATTTTAAACTAGTAATATTTTACTTTTTTTTTTATCTCAAAACATTTTCATCCAAACTAAAATAGAAGAAACAGTTATTATTCATATATCTATATATAGTATACTAGTATTTATAAACTGTCAAAATGAAATTCAATTTACAACGATTCGAATGAATTTCTGAGAATTTTTTCAAAGCATTTGTAGTGAATCTTGCGAAATTTACCCATATCTAGTTGGTTGTAGTTACGTCACTCATTCCGACAGACCATGCAAATTATTTGCTTTAATCTTGTTACAAATATTGTGAGTTAATGTTAAATTGGGGATTCAGCTTAAGGAATCTAGCCGTCCGTTATAGGAGATAATAAGTTTGCCTCTCAGTTTGATTTATGTTCCCGTAGTGGATTAATTGAGTCCTTTCTAGAGTATCCTTATCAATGAATATTTTTTTGGAGACCATAGTCTGCAGTGAAATATAAAATACCCTGAAATATTATAAATAAAAGTTATTTTCTTAAACAACAATTTTTTATTTTTTTATAAAAAGTACCTGCTCCATTTGAAACCCTATTCTACTTCAACTTTTGTTTAATAATGTATACATAAAACAGAGATTTAATGGATTTATAAAAAGTTGTTAAATTGAAAAAGATTTATTTAGTAGCAGAGTTGATGATTTATCAGGAGAAATCAATGAGGTGATCCTCTGCTTGATGCAAATAAAATTCGTTTGTGAAGTGACCAGCTTACTATTACAACAGAACGAATTTACTTACATCCAATGGATACTTGGTTTTGAAAATGCAACTTTTTGGCAGGAGAACAAACTTTCTATGACATTCTGATTTTGCTGTATTGTCGGTATATTTTGTTCTGACTCCATAGCAGCGTATGTATGCGAAACGAAATTAAATTATTTTCTTGGAAAGTTTTATTTAGTTTTTATAAAATAATTAGTTTCCCTGACAAAAGAAAAGCATAGACAAGTGCAAGTCGGACTCGCTTACCACGTAAAATTCAATCCTCCTATAAAAATAATAATTATTCAGTTAAGATTTTAATATAGGTATTTTTTCCAACTTTATAAGCTCTGATTTCGAGGAAAATTTATATGGTTGTTATAAAATAATTAGTTTCTATTAGAGATAAAAAAACACTGACAGTGCGGGTCGGGCTAGCTCACCACATAGAATTCGACCCTTGCCAAAAAATAATCATTGCATTAAAACTTTTATATGATTTTTGATTTTCAGGAAAATGAATACATATTTATCTTTTAAATTTCAAGTTTCTAGCAAATTAATTTTACGGCCTACAATGCTCTCTCACAGATAGACAAACAGCAGTTACCAATTTTGCCCCTTACTGGTTTTGTAAGGATCCCTAAAGATAGTTGTGGTGTTGTTCAATAGGTCTTTTACTAATATCGCATTCCTTCTTTAAGTGCCATATCAGGTCTCCCTGACGTTTTGGCTCCTCTCCACATATACCTGTGCTGAGTGTGTTTAGCTGTTTTTACACAGATATACGGGATCTACTTTTTAACGCCGGTTCCGAACGGCGACTTTGGAGGAGGTTACTAGGCAATTATACTCTTGGTAGGTTGCCATTGCTTTCCAAGAGGAGACGACTGTAAATATATATCTGCCGAGACTCAGTCTCGAACCAGCGTAATTCAGGCCAGCGGCCCGACACTCTAACCACTAACCCACAGTCGCCATATCCCATTAAAATTGTTTTTTACAATTTTTATTTCGACGCCTCATGTACGTGCTATGAGCCAACAAATTTGCAAAGCAGTATATCTGCAATTTTACGGAACACTAAAAACGCGAAGTAGGCTTTTAAATTTTTTTATTGTTTTGCTTTTTATAATTAGCCGTTCATCTATATTCAATATATAATTAAGGTATTGTTTGTACATTGGCCCAAATCACGCCAAATTTTAGTTCCATACATTTTAAGCAAAGTTATAAACGAAAACACCCACAACAAAATTCCTGTCTGTCTGTTTCCGTGGTTTCCGCACAAAACTTGCTCACGATTCACGTAAAAACGGCTGAAGGGATTATTATTTCATATTTGGATCAGATATCTTCTAACTTAAAATCATTGCTATATAACGTTTTGATATTTTGATCCCAAAAGGGGGTTTGGGGAGGTGGCGTACTAATGGAAATTATCAAATAACTCCTAAACTATTAACTCTAGGCTAGCAAGAGAGCCGCCGAAGGCGGCCCTTGCAGCTAGTATTTTCTATAATTTGTCTTTTTGAAAATAAATTACTTTCTAAATATGAATTTTACCTGAATATATCTAATGTATTCAACATAATTTAATGCAAATAAAGGAAAACTTTCATGAATTGATATTGCTGTCCCTTTTCCTCTACCTATAAAACTATGCCATATGAATCGATTCAGACTATAATTGGTCTATTTGGACTTAGGCGGAATGAAAAGAGCCACAAGCAATCTAACGAGAAATCATACAAACAAATGCGAAATAAAGCCAACGCAATAGTTAAAGACTGGGGCTCAGCTTGCTGCTCCAACGCCACACGTAGATAACCCAAGCTTAACGAGACATCGTTCATCATAATTTGGAAATTATTCATACTTAATGGTTTCCAAAGCTTGGAAATTCTAAATGGGAATTGCGGTCATTTGTTTGAATCGATATTTTCCCTCAACTTTGAAGTATTTTGCAATCAGCGGGAAATAGCAATCAGTATTCTTTTAGAAATTAGTTAAATTAATCAAACTAATGAGTCGGTCTTTTTCTTTTTTATTCATTACAATTAAAAACGTTTAAAGTCTATTATTATTTTTAAACGTTTGTCGAGTTATTTTTTCAACGCCATTCTTATAAACCTGTAATTCATCATTTATTAAAATATCACTGGAAAACATCATTTGAATAATGAAAAACGATAAAAAGTAAGCGAATAATTTATATCCGTTAGTGAATAAAGTAATTGCTTATATCGTTTAATGATGCTTGGAAAATATTAGTTAATAAATTTTACTAGTTGATACATAAATAACCCTTTTAATTGCGGAATACTTAGTAGGTAACATGAACCTCCGCATGTCTATCAGGCTACTCTAGTATTGAATTCACAAATAAATCAAAATACAAATATTTGCTAATTGTGTTAAAAATGTTTGAACGTGGAAAAAATAATTTTTAATCATGATATTTTATCTTTGTGTTTGTGTGTCCGGATTCCGATAAGCATCAACGATAACTCAAGAACGAAAATTCTAAAAAGTTCTTTATTTTTAACAAAATGTATGTATCTCCAATCCGGACAGTTGATTAGATGTCAGAATTCGAACGGTTCAAAATTGCAGGAAATATCATTTTTTGAATGATTTTAGTGAGATGTCTACATAATATAGGCATACAATTAATAATTTGTAAAAAGAAACAAAGAGGTTGTCCTCTGCTTGATGTAAATAAATATGCACACATATATGTATATCAAATCGTCGCTTTAGAGTGTAAACCTGCTAACTCACAAGAAGGAAATTTTACAGGAGAGAGAAAAAACAAACAAAATTTAATATTGTTGTTATGGAAAAAACTATTTTTCACATTTTTTCTTCTACAATTTACGATCGTAATTTTAAGTAACAGTTTTACTTGGACGATGCAGCATTTCTTTTACTTTGGAACGGTATTAATATGTCATATATGATAAAAAATGGAGTAGCAGGTTTTACACTATAAGCCGGCGAAATATATATATGTAGTATATTTTTTTTAATAATGTACTTATTCATTTTATTTAAAAAGTATCAAATGTCCCGTTTTTTTGCTTTTGAGTGTATTAATAATTTTACAGCAGAAAGAATTTAAAGGTCGTATTAACGATCTTATTAAACACTTATGATTTAATTTCAAAAGGGGTCGCTCTCTCGGCAGGCGAAGCTTACCTCCCGGGCGTACCAAGTTATTAGAGAAGAAAATGGCGCTATTCTTAATTAGTAGGATCTGTGTAAGTGTGTGTAAGTATTTGCGAATGTTTTAAAACAAAATCTAAAATTCAGATAGTTGTGTTACTTTTAATCTAAATGAGCATTCTGTTCTTAAAAGTAAATGAATTATTTTTTAAGCCTGTAATGAAAGGAACAGATGGAGGAAGAAACGAAGTTCTTAATATCTTGCTAAGACCTAATTGTATGTTGGACTTTCTTAGTTCGAAGCCTCCAAATGGTTGAACAACATCAACTCAAGAATGCGACTAAGATGGAAGGCATTAATCAAGATTAACTTTGTGGACGACTATATTCATCTCCAACATCCCAAGTACGCAACTAGAGCTAAATAATTGCTCGCAATTAACGAGTTGTTTAGGCAAAATGTAAGTTTCGAGTTTAAAAGAGAAAAAAAAGTAAAGACTTATTTGAACATTGGGAGAATTCAAAAAGAAACGCAAGTGAAGTTTTTCTAACGAAATTAAACGAAAGCTTTTTATAGTAAAAGAAAAATCCCGATTGTAATTTTAAATTGAGGAGATTAAGCTTTGCCATTAATTTATCGACACTTGGTCCGATTGTGTGTCTTGCTAAATAAACTCATTAACCCTCCATTCATTACTTAATTCGGATGAAGCAAATAGACTTTGTAAAAGAAAATGTTCATTAAAAATAACAACTAGTGTTTATTTAAAATCTAATTAAATTCTAAAGAAGTAAATGTCATAAGCTAAAATAAATTTATCAATTCAGACCATTGAGAGAGTCTCGGGAGTTTGCAGGGCTAGTCTTTGTCGATGATTCATCAAGCGTCGGAGTTGAGAATTGGATGAGTTCTGGGACTCTGTTTAACAGGGGGTGAATGAAGTCTTAATTAGATCGGGGGTCCAAGGGCGAAATGGCATTAACGACTGAATTATTGGCGGCACTCCGCCCCCCTTGTTAAGACAAATAGATGAAAATACAGATCTAATGAAAAACACATGTTGGAGAATTTGCACCGAAGAGAAGACTGTCATAGTGAGCCTGAAAGCAAAGCTACCCAAATTACTGAATCTAATATACAGACAGGATTTAATCAGCCTCAATGGATTCCGCTTTGTAGGTCCTTCGATTCCTTCCTGAGACCTCACTAGAACGTTTCTTATTTCAGTCAAGGGAAAGTGATTTATTATACTCGAATGAGAATCTAGGTTAAGTTTTATATTAAAGAAATTGAAAATTTATTTTTGCCGAGGGTAGCAGAATTTTTATATATTAAAGGAGATAATAAAAGAGTGAATCTTGTGCTGGAAAAATAAATTTTTACTTTTCCACACAGGGTATGGTCAAGTATTGTAATCGTGCATGAAAAAAGTGTTTTTTTTTTGCTTTTTTTTCAAAATATCTCAAAAATGGCTGAAACTATTTTGATTAAAAAAATTGCCCAAAATCATGGCATTATGCTCTACAAAAAACTCTAATTAGTGAACATCGAAAAAATTATATTTTTAGGGATAATAATTGTTTTGTTAAAATGTCTGTTAGTCTGTGCGTTACCAAATTTTTGTGGACGAACTAGCTCAAAAACTAGTGTGAATATCAACACCAAATATCACATGTTGTTTTGGTGCAGTGAGATTAAGAGAAGATTAGATTTTGGTGCATGTCGACCCAAAATTAAATGGGGGGAGGGGTTAAAAATTAAAATTATAATATTTTCAAATTAAATTGAAGTAAAAAAAAACAAGAAAAATGAAATATGCTATAAAATTAACGTATAATAAGGAAAATATTTTTTTACTGGGGGGGAGGAGAGAGAAAAATGAAAATCTATGCCCTTGAATCAAATTCAACCAAATTTTGTATACATCATCAGTAGGTCCCCAGATGTCTATAAATGCAAAAACTAGCCCCCGTACATGATTATAAAAATTTTTATTAAATATAAGTGAGGGGCCAGGGGGTGTATGGTAAAGTCAAGTGGATGGCCACATCAGAACGTGCCAATTTATTTATTTATTTATAAAGAAACTATAGTCTCTTTATAAATAAATAATAAAATAATTTTTCCAGCACAAGACACACTCTTTTATTGTCTCCTTTAATTTATATTAATGATGATTGGTTAAAACTTTGGTGGTTTTTAATTTGAGTTTTTGAAATGTTTATAATTAAAATAACAATTTTCGTATATTTGTAATGAAAATAAATACATAAAATAGAACTGGAAGGTTTTCTACATTCTAGACTTACTAAATAATTTTTCATCTTAATAATTAATTGTTTTTTCATTTTAAAACTCATTAATAGTTCATTACAAATATTTTTATATATTAAAATTAGGAAATTTAATTAATTAGAGATGGCTGGGAGAAGGAAAATATACTATTGGAATAATTATCGGAAAAGAGGTTTTTTTTATTTAATTAGTTTTTTCCTCTTATTAAAAACAAGGACTAAAAAGATGATCAAGGACAGTCGATGGTGGAGAAGTAATCTCCGGGTCGAAGCTCAAATACAATGTATACATTATCATGTAAAACAATTGGTTAATTAATTAAAGGTATTTTCTGTCGAAGATGGAATGGTAGAACTTAAATTGATGAACTTGAATTGATGTAAAGATAATGAAAAGCACAAATTTTGAATAAAATAATTTATTAGGAGGACATTTTCATCCTCTTAAAAAATCCGATGATTCTGAGGATCATCCCTCCTTCTTCGGGGCTTAAATGGTCAACGTAGAAACCTACCTGTTTATTATTTTAATTGGGTTTATTTTCAAAACTTTGTTGCATAGCGATGTCTCTGATGATGGAAGGAGTGGGTCATAACGTTGACAAAAAATAAATTAAATTTTATTTCAGTTTTATTCAATTCTGGCTCCAAATAAAATTCGACCTTTTTACCTGAATTCAGAGTCTAAAATAATATTAATATATGGATTTAACTGACTAAGTAAAGTAATACTAGGCTAGGGAAAGCTGTCAGCCTGTATCTATGCAACCAATTAGACGCCTCTGGATCGTACTAGCCTACTCTACAGGCATCCTTGTTAAATGAACACTTTTCATAATGTTTAAAATTTGACGGCCATCTCCCATGAGCTTATTTCCTATTTTTCTAATTAACAGTGGATGCGCCAGGTAGGCACGGTTGGGCGAGCGCTTAATTTAAATGTTCTCGCCTAACTTGCTAAATTGAACATTTAAGCTAAAAATATTGAAAAACCGAGTTCTGACTAGGGATAAGACATCGCTTTCAATATTATAGACTATATATATATAACTACTCTTAATAAAAGGTTTAATACATTCTACTTAAACTATTGTAAAAAAAATTATATAATGCATTTTTTTTACTGACCGCCCCCCCCCCCCCCCCCCCCCCACCTCCTTCCTCCCCAAAATGTTGAGGTAAACATCAGAAATTTTACAGAATATAAATAAAAGTAATAAAACTTTAAATAAAAATAATACTTTGATTCAAAAAAACAACTATCTGGGCATCAAGGAGGTCATGTCTCCTACTCCTAGGAGTATATCCATACTTCCCTAAGCCCTCGGTGGGTAGCTAAACCCCTCAAAAATATTTCTGGCTACGGCATTGACCGTTTTGTTTACCTGCCAAATTACTGGATGTCTATAAAGAGTCAACTAAAATATCATATTTATGTCCTTTGAACTACTATATCGTATATAAAGTTAGAGCCAAAATTCCTGCAACTTACAGTTATTCTGAATCTAAGACCAAGGTGACCTCCAGTCAAGCAAACAAATCGGAAGTTTATCTATTGATTTAATTTTAGCCAAGACCCAACAGTAATTTATAAAGATATATTAGACGAGATTTTCCACAAAACTTAAAATCAAAAGTTCAAAAAGAGTTGGGGCATGTAATAATAAATTTCACTTCAATTTGTTTGAAAATATCTTCTTGTCTATACTGATAACATAATTAAAAAGAAACATTTCGGATAAGAAAAGATCAATTTCTCAATTTTCCCTCCAAAGATAATGAAATAACAAACTTTGTTAGCTCTTTTTACTTTATCCAATGCAAAGCATGGGTAAAGTATTGTAATCGCTCTCGGGGCAAGCGTGGCTTCAAAGGGTCCTCAGGTAAAAACTACGGAACCCATGGACTCAATTAAAGTCACAAATTGTAGTATTCAATTAGGTTGAATTTTAGCACGTGACGGTTTTGCCAAAAATTACAAGGGTCTCGTCGAGAGGCCAAAAAGTGCGATTTTTTCATTTAGTGCGTGCGGATGGATGGATGTATGTATGTTATCGTTTTTTTGGCCCACGATTTTTTCCACACCGTTGCACCGATTGAAATGAAATTGAAAAACCTAGCATTCTTTTAACAAAATGAAGCGCTGATTAGTTTTTGGTACATATCGGTCCACAAACATTAGTACTTTATTTCAGTACTTTTTTAGTTTTTTCTAAATATCTTGAAAATGACTTAACCAATTTTGATGAAATTTAATATCCTAATTAAGTACCTTGGGGACCACAAAAAGGTTAAATAAAGTTTTTAGTAAAATTATATTTTAAAGTACTTTACTCTAGAACATATTAATATTTCAAATGAATTTGGATAAAGTTTAGCAACGATCCGTTGCAGTTTATTTTTTAAATTTCGATGAAGCAAAGATGTTCTGTAATTATTGAATTTTCCTCAACATTTAAACCCAGGCGTTTTAATTAATTAATTTTGACAAAGAGTTTCTATATCGTGTACACAAACGGATAGTAAATGTTTGTGAAAACTCGTCTACATAAAATGAATATTTCAAAAGCAGATTCATTTTATTTATTTTTAATATGGAAGCTTCTCCCTTCAATATGTATAAAAATATATATTTAAAACTCTTTAAATAATTTTTAAAAAGTATCCATACACGTTGTAGGCCAAGCCCCTTTTAGCTTATGAATATTTATTTAGCTGAAAAGCTAGGGAAGCCTGTGGTGGTATTTTTTCAACAAGTTCCCCCTCAGCTAAGCTCTCCCTCCCTTTTTCAGGGCAGATTCCAGCGAGGGTTGTAATTGCTGAGGGATAGGAAATCTCATCGCATAGTTGTACAGTAGTTGTAACCTCTGGAGAGTTTTCTGCATCACACGCGGCTTTTCCAAAGGCGTTCAGGTGAACTAAGCCTCGGCTAAAACAATCCCCGCAAAGACTCGACAGTTGTTCCAGAGAATGTCGAGGTCACAGAAGCAAGTATCTCGAGGGATTTGGCATCTCCAAGGATGGGGAATTGGCGTGACGTGGCGCACCATTGATTAGGTCCCGGAGGCACGAGAGTCGCATGCCGATCGCACCATCACAAGGCATAACGAATTAGGAAGAAAAAAAAGGAAACGGAAAAGTGCTGGCTTTTCTGGAGAAACAGACGCTCACCTGACAATGGCAGACGAGGGAACCTGTTCCCTATGCAATCCAATTTATTCTTTTTCTCTAAAGGTATCAATCAATTTCGATAATAAACCAACAAGATTTTGGTCAATTTATAACTGTCAACAAGTCAAGAAACTTTTGTTAGGAATTTGATGGATCACCATCTCACCCCGAATGTCAGACCGCATAATCTTACATCTCAGCATTGATTAAAATTACATTACAAATCAAGTTTTTAAGCTAAATCGATATTTATTTAATAACTGAGAATTGAAATTTCGTTTAAATAACACATTATTAAAGCAATTTGAACCCCGAAAGTTAAATAATATAATCAATAATTTCTTATGTTAATTCTACATATTATAAAATTATTTTATTATTTTTTGGAAAGGAAAAATAAATTGAGCATCCGACGGGATTCGAACCAGTGTCTCTCTCCTCTACGCGAAGAGCGGCTTGCCAGCTAGTCTACGGATGATCTCGCCAGATAAGCTCTTTAGATTGAAAATCATTTTTCCTTTTCGCGGGTTTTTCTATTTAAAGTATAGTTACTTATGTTTTTAGACAAATTAACTTTTAAACGTTAGCTTTAATTTTTTCTCAAAGCAATTTAAACCCCGAAAATTAAATAATATAATAAATAATTTCTTATGTTAATTCTACATTTTAGAAAATTATTTTATTATTTTTTGAAAAGGAAAAATAAATTGAGCATCAGACGGGATTTGAGCCCATATCTCTCCTTTACGCGAAGAAGGGCTTACCAACTAGCCTACGGATGATCCCGCCAGATAAGCTCTTTAGATTGAATGCCATTTTTTTATTAATTACAATTATTTGATAGAGTTTTTCTTTAGGAGACGGACTGGTACAAATATGCAATTAAATGTTGATGAAAGCAGTCCACGGTGGTTGTAAAAAATAAGACTATAGAGGTTTTATTATTTTACATTTATTTGCTAAACCGACGTTTCGGAGATTTATTCTCTCCTTCTTCAGGAAGAGAGAATAAATCTCCGAAACGTCGGTTTAACAAATAAATGTAAAATAATAAAACCTCTATAGTCTTATTTTTACAACCACCGTGGACTGCTTTCATCAACATCCAATTGATTACAATTATTTATTGAACGCGAACAAATAATACAATATAACTACTAGTTATATTCATTAAGAGAAACAAAGAGGTTGTCCTCTGTTTGATGCAAATAAACATACACACAATTATATCAAATATACATATCGTCCCTGATCTTACAAAACCTCCTAAGTCCTAAATTCATTGTTTGCCAGAAAAAAAGAAAAACCATTTTAAACAACAATATATACAAATACAATGCAATATTTATTATTTGTACGTACGTAGGAATAGAATAATAAGGTTTCAATAGACAGATGCACCGTGAAAAGCTGGTCGGTAACATGCGCGGATCCAGGGGGGGCGATGGGGACCGCCCCCCCCCCCAAACATTAAAGATCAACAATTTTTATATTTATTTAATTTTTTTTTTATAACATTAAATTTTAAAATTGAAGAAAATAAAGTTCTATGTGGGGGGGGGGGCGGCGTGCCCCCCCCCCCCCGCTTGGACAATTCGATCGCGACACACTTCCGAGATCAAAAGTAGATCTTATATACCGGCGACCGCCCCCCCCCCCCCCTCCAAAACAGAGGTCTGGATCCGCGCCTGGTCGGTAAAACGTATTTTATAATACGTATTTGACCAAAAATCAGACTTACGAAGTTTTGCAAGATCAACGACGATATGTATATATACAATCGACTCTTGATAATTCGAACCTCGATAATTCGAATTTTTCGATAATTCGAACTCTTCAGCTGTTAACTTCTGTAAATCGAAAAAATCCTGTTTATTTTGATACGATCGATAACTCGAAATCCTTTTCGTAAAAAGAGGGGAGAGAATGTAACATATACATAATTTTCATATTCTAAAAATCGATTATTATTTGTATATATAATATAAATATAATTACAAAAACAAAATTTTGTCGATTAGTATTTTGTATGGTTCTACAAATCTTGATACATTTATATGTATTTTATATATGTATTGCTGAAGTTACTTGCTATCAAATTTTGTAACATTTATTTATTCAAATATGGGTAACTAATTTTGTATATTTTTGTATTTATCTGGACGAGCCCATTTTTAAATTGGCCCCATTAACAATCAAATTGCCCTCTGTGGTAAGACATACACATATATACTTAAACATTTTCTAAAACCACTTTTTTTAGCTTATGTGACCTTAATTCTTTAAAAATCCCATCATTCATATTTTTCAAGATCCATTATTTTATATTATGAATTTCCGTTTCTGTTTGTTGTAATGGAAATAAAATATTGATATTAAACAAATGAAACAAGAGAATTGCCTGAAACGTGTAGAAAAATAATTTAAAGTATAGTTTTTTCTATCTGTCTCTGTGGAAGTGTCTATGTACCTACCCACTAAAACTCAAAAAAAGGACGTAGAAAGTTCATTCTATATTTATATTCTCGAAACTAAAAAGTCATTCGACTTTAGCCTGTCTAGCTTTAGAACATTCAGTTCAAAAATAATCGAATCTTTATTTAGAAATCCCTTGAACGGTTAATGTGCTGAAATTTGGCAACTAATTTGTATTAATACATAGATCGCTGGCAATAAAAATCCAAATTTCTAAAATTTCCCGAAAGTATACCCACTTTTTTTCCAAATTCTATTATATTTTCATGGATGAATAAAAATTTAATGGATTTTGATGAGGCAGTCCTAAGTTAAAAAAAAGACAGATCTCTCTTAGTTACAGTAACAATATTATATAGTATATTTTGATTAGTTATGTCCATCGATTAAATTATCAATGTTGTTATCGGGAAATAAGGACTAAATTTTTATGTAGATAATTTATATTTTATTGCCTATAAATAAAATATAAATTATCTGCATAAAAAATATACTTCTTATTTCCCGAAAACAACTTTAATAATTATATAGTATTTCATTCTCAGCAGAATTTAGTGTAGTGTGAGTGGAGACAGAGGGAAAATGTTACATTGTATTTCCTTCACCGACTTTTCAAAACCCTGAAGAAGGAGGGAATAAAACTCCGAAAAGTCGGCTTGGAATAAAAATCATCGTTCTATAATTATCTCTCTTTTTACTTCAATTGAACCTTGGACTGCCTGATCTTCTTCTTAGCGTGCCATACCCGAAACGGGCGTCGGCGCCTCTCCATATATACCTGGGCTGAGTGTGTTTAGTTGTTTTACACAGATATACTACTTTTTAACGCCGGTTCCGAACAGCTAGTTTGGAGAGGTTTACTAGGCAAATATACTTTTTGTAGTTTGCCATTGCTTTCCAAGAGGAGGCGACTGCAAATATCTGCCGAGACTAGGTCTTGAACCAGCGTACTTCAGGTCAGCGGCCCGACACTCCAGACAATGAATGACCCACAGTCACCTCTCACTGCCTGATCAAAATCCATTAAATTCACTTATCAGTCCGTCTCCAAAAACGATTTCAATCATAATAAAAATTAACTTTAAAGGAAAATAAACGTCTTCACTTTTCGGTTAAAAGTTAATTAGAACAATATTAATAAGCACTGAAGCTATTCTTAATCCTAATATTAAGAAAAAATAATTGAAAAATGAATCCATCTAGATCTTATTTTATGAAAACGGAAAGGTATCATTCTGCATAAAATTTTCAGCCAGGGGAGATTAAGTCTAATATTTACCCGGAATACTAATCATACAGGGGGTGAATTTATTCAGAGCGCTCAGTCAATTTGTTATAATTTAGTTTGGATTTAATAAAAATTAATGTCCCCGGGCAAAATGTCAAGCTCGTTCGCCTCCCAATGACTTGAAGCGGAGGCATACGAACATACCATCTCCAACGTTAAGTCTAATTAATGTCGATAACTTGCTGCTTTCAGTCGATATAGAAATTCCAGGCAATATATTTCCGTTGTCGTCATCTCGCTTGCGAGACTACGACATGAAACAAGACGCTTGGCGGGATTAAATTCAGTTGCTGGAGTCTTTTGGAAAACTTTGCTGAAATCAATGAAATCTTAATAGGCTTAAAGAGTTTGTTAATTCATTAAACGTTCTTATTAGATTAAAAAGTTGGTTTAACAAGAAGATATTCTTTTAACTTTTCAAAAAAATATAAAATGGATGAGAGAGGGGAAGAATGAAAGCATAGATTACCATATGAAATCCAATAAATAATCAGTCCACTTCCAGATGAAAATATTCAAGATTTTTTTTTTCAAATGAATTTGATAGTATTTTTTTATTATTATTTATATATATTTATATACAGGATTATTGGTAATTCGATAGATATCCTCTTGATTTCCCATTAAGTATTAACAGAGCTGCAATTTTTCTCAAAAAGCTAACATTAATCTATGAGAGAACATTATATTAGATATTGTTATTGATATTGACGTATTATTAGTATTGTTAGAATTTATAAGTTATTTTAATGTGATATTTTGTTTTTGTTATTGTTATTACCTTATTTATAAGCTATTATAATGTATGTATGTAATAATATAATGTATGTATTATCAGGCATTAGCCGTTGAAATAAATAAAATAAAATAAAATAAAAAAATATCTTGAAAGGGGTTATACTTATAGCTAATTTTCAATAAATTTGACCATATGAACCCGGTTTTTTTTTAATTTTCCTACTTTCTACCAACAACGGCTATTTTTAAAAAAGTACTCCACTAAAAAAACACTTTTCTAATAGCTGGTGAATAATAGATTACTTAAAAAAAAACTCATGTCAAAACTAACAATTAATGAAATTTTTTGAAAATGTCATTTAGATTCAAGTCGATTACTAAAAGAAAAGTAAAGTAATCTGGATAAAAATACTTGGTAAATTTCACATTAAGATATTAAAATAAAAATAATTTATTTTTGGAAAGAATTTAATCTCGATATATATATTTCGGGTGGCTAACCCATCAGGAGCAACATTTAGCATTATTTTAAAATCTTAATGTGAAACCTACCAAGTATTTTTTTATCCAATAATTTAAAAAATGTTTCACCAATTACCAATACCAAATTCCTTAAAAACTAAAGTAATCTCTTATTCACCAGCTATTAGAAAAATTTCTTTTTAGCACTCAGAGTGGAGTACTTTTTTTTAAAAATTAGCAGATTGGTAGAAACTCGGGAAATTAAAAAAAAAATTAAAACTCTGATAACTCCAAAACTAATGAGTTTTGACCCCGGAGTTCAATGGATAAAATTTATTGGAAATTAGCTATTGTATAACCTCTTTCAAGATATCTATCGAATTACCAATAACTCTGTATAATAATTTTAGAAGAAATTTTCTCTTCGGAGACAGATGGACTGGTATAAATTTTAATTGATAAGTAATGGAAAGGCAGCCCAAGAATAGTGAAAACAATTCTCTCTAATAAAATAGATCTTTTGGATATTCATTCTTTTCGTCACTGAAAAACCATCGTTTCGGAGGATTTTCTCTCCTTCTTCAGGGTTTAAAAGGGGTCATTGTGGGAGCCTGAAGAAGGAGGGAAATTCCTCTGAAACGTTGGTTTTTGAGTGATGAAAAGAATGAATATCCAATAAATATATTTTATTAGAGAGAATTTTTTCATTATCCTTGGGCTGCCTTTCCATCATTTATCAATTATAATTAATATTGATTCAAGAAGAAGTTTCACCAAAAAAGTACAACCTCCGTAGTTCGGAGTGGACCATTACATCGTGAAAAAGATGAAGAAATTTCTGGGATTGGTTCGAAGTTGAAGGTATCTGTGAATTGACTAGTTGCAGCTTCCTATAAATTTTCTGCTTTCTGGCTCAAACCATTCGTTGATAAAAAAAAGCCAAATCATCGAAATTCGCGTACCGAGTCTTGAAAAGTACCCACTTTAAGGGAGTTCGAGACAGCTTATCTATCTGGTTGATCTTCGAAAAAATCTTTTGTATTTCTGCAGAGTGACAACGCCTGCCTATTAAATATTTTAATAAAAAAATTGTTAATAATGAGATTAATTTCGAATAAAACTCTTTGTTTTGATAATACTAATAATAAAAAGAATATTTAAATAATTTTTTTCTCATTATAAAAACATTTATTTCACACAAAAATGATTTCAAGAAATAGAGTTGGAATTCTACACTAGTGCTTTTGTTATAACTAATTAACTAGAGCGTCAAATCTATTGAAAAATATATCATTCTATTCATAAAAGTTGAATTATTGATTTGTATAAATTTGTTGAAAATGGTATAATTTGTATAGAAGTTATAGCCCTTTTAAAAGCTCGGCCCATTTACTACTATGTTAAAAGGACAATTTTCAATAATTTATTTCTCGGTAATGAGACAGACGATCAACTTCAAATTTCGGGAATAAATATTTAATAAATCAATGATTCGATGGTAAAAATATGAAAATTTTCTTATAAAAATGATAAACAGTCCCGAACCTCCTTAATGATTAAACAATGATTTATAGTCAATTAATGAGATTATATCTATACAGTTGAAAAAATATATTTTACTTCATTTAACTATTTATTATAGATTATACTATGTATAAGGACTAATATAGTTATAATCAAATAGACAAAGTTGTCTATGATGCGTGCCGTGCCAAGTGCTAAAGGCGCCGCAAACTTTCTAATAAGATGCAACATGTATGGTAATTAGACAAGGGTTGTTTAAGAAAATTTATTGTCAAGGGGTTGAAAAATAGGGCTTTATTAATATAAATTTAAATAATAGGTTCATATTTTATTTTTATTGAAAGAAATAACTGGTAACTGTTCATATAAATATATTAAAGAAAAATTGTAATATACTTAAATGATTATTAAGAGAACATTTTAAAATAATAATTCTATTCATAGGATGAGAAGAATAATTTTTATTTTATTATTATTTTTTTTTTTATTATATTTACATATTTTAAAATAGTTTTTTACAACAAGGAAGGAAGTTAAGAGAAGGTGATTTTAAATAATTAATGAAATCCTTTGAAAAAATACAAATATGGCAAATTATTCAATTAAAAAAAATGTTTAACTGAAAGTTATAAATCACATGAAGCCACGAAATTTACGTAAAAAACTTTGACTCAATTTAATTCAAAAATGAAAAAAGGGTGATTAAATATAAATAAATGAGGTGAATAATTTAAACCCACCGCCATGACTATAAGCACTTTATATTATTGCGAGCTTTTCGTGCGTGCCTTCGGCATACCTGCCCTCGATGTTCAGCCCCTGGCGGGCAGCGTCTCGGGCCAACGAGTTTATCCCCCTTAAAAAATCACACTGCTCCAGAGGCATTCTTGATAACTCCGCAGCAGATACATTGTTTGTCAAGTTTAGCATCATATTCGTCCTGAGACAGCTACAAAAATGAGGCCTGATTTACCCATAAAAAAAAATTCCAACTGAAATGATTATTTGAAAAATGTTAAAATTTCTTTCAAAGCTTGCATTTTTTTAATAAAGGATTTTAATTATTTTTAAAGTGGAGGTTTAAAATTTGATCACCTTTCAATTTTGTCTTGATTTTTAATTTATTACGTTCTTTTATGAGCACTTTATTATTATTATATAGTTTCGAATTTATTCCCTTCCTTTTATCTATGAGATATTAGGTGTGTTTATTAGAAAGTACCACATATATTTCAATAGAAAAAAGTTTCAATTTTGTCGCGCGTGGATTCCACGCACATATATTTTTTGGAGATGTTTGATGTATATTTATGTTTTTAAATATTATGAGTTTTTTTATTGAGGTTTGAACTGATATATGCTATATAACTTATATTTGTTTAGTTTCGGTCATAGGCCCATCAGTGCGTACAATTGAATGATAATAATAATAATAATAATTACAAAATTCGATTGGCCTGTAATTATGATAGTAACAATAATTTATCTAGTCTAAAAGGAACTAACTTTAAAGGTAAATTGAGGTCCCGGCACAAGTCAATTATAGTAGCATTTAATAATATTACTTTGTAAATTATAAGATAATTGATATTAGATAATATGATAATAATGAATTAATTAAATGAGGAAGTGTTTATTCTAATTAATAAATACATTTTTCTATTTCGCTTTAGTAATTACAATTACAAATAGTATATAATGTTAGAATAACTCCAATTCGAATGTTTTTAGTATTTTTCTTCTTCTTCTTCTTAATAGACCTATGGTCTGTTTATTCTAACTCGTCCTCCCAGCGTTTTTTAACTCGACCTCTGCTTGTTTTGCTTACTGGCTCGTTCATTAAAATTTTCTTGAGAATTCTGTCTTCGCTCATTCTTTCCACGTGTGTCGTACCAATTTTATCTTCTACATTTGATCCGCCATCGATCTTTTAGATTCCACATCTTTCCCTGATGTTTTCACATAATTTTTTATTAAACAGAGATAGATCAAGGATTTTTCTGAGGGTCTTCATCACGGCGGTATCCAACATCTGCCTAGTTTTGGCTGGATCTAGTCTTGTTTCAGCCTAAGTAGTGGTCTTACCATATTCTTTTATATTCGCACCTTGGCTTCTTAAAAACTTATTCGACTAGATTCCGTTATTAAGACAACCAGAAATCCTAAAACCTAGTATACAGAGAGGAATTTTGTTCCTAAACATTGTATCGGGACAATGTTCCGAAACAATGTTTGGAAACATTATTCAGGAACAATTTGTTCCGCTACATTATTCCTGGTCCAACTGGAACCTCACATCAACCAGTTCAACAAGGCTTTGCGAGCAGCAATTGCGGCTTCCATATCTACTTCGAATTTTTTTTGCCAAATGTTCCAACGTGTCTCTTCTTTTAATTTTATTCTTGTAATCATTACATTCAATGTTCCACAAAAAACATTAGAATGTAGTCCCCATGGCTGACACTGAAAGTAGTAATAACGATGATAAAACCTATCGAGTTCAAATATAGACATCTTGTATATAAACTCACCTTGAACAGGTCCACACTACTTGTCAATATATCAATGTTTCCAAACATTGTATCTTGTTTTCCATTTGGCGGGTAAACAAGGAATATGTATCTGAACTGTTTCGAACATTCCAGTACAGAGAAACATTGTATCGGGACTGTTCAGAAACATTCCAGAAACATTTTTGAACAGTTCACATACAATGTTTCGAAACAAAATTCCTCAGTGTGTACTAGGCTTTAATAGAATGTGTTTTTACTTCTGTCTCTAGATCTTTTGATGAGAAGTTATCTTTATACCAATGTACGTAAATGACATGACCTGTTCAATTATCTTATCATGTAGTTGTAATTTGAATTGATGCGGCTCTTTAGATATATTATAGTAAGTGTTTTTTTTTATTGACAGAGTAAGATCTAATTTGGTGGCTAGTAGACTGAATCGATATAGTAGTCATAGTATTCATCTTCGGAAACCAGGGCTGCTTCATCTACTTAGCACAAAGATGATATATTTTCATCTCCGATGGTGTATCCTTTAAGGTCTTTAATTCCCTCTATTATCACGTTCATTACTATGTTGAATAGTAATGGGCTAAGGGAATCACCTTTCCTAATCCCTTGGTTTACTGGATTTGCTGCGATGCTTTTTGTTTATTTATATAAAAATCTATTCACTGTCATAGCTCATAGGTAAGTTATTTATGCCATAACGTAAATCATAAACTCTATGTTTTGGTTATCTATGCTAATTAATATTACTAACCCATATTAATTTTAAGCAAAAAGAACTCATGTATCGATGAGTGTGCGCAGAATTAATTTTAAAAATGTTACAAGATTTTCCATTTCTTCAGGATTTTGGACTAATCCAAATATATATTTAACAACTCCAAAAAATGATTAAAAGTTTACTTAAAAAATTTATTTTTATAAAAATATAAATTTCAATAATTTTATTATTTTTTGAAAAGGATTAATTAATATATTTTCTGACAATGATTGAACTGGTACTAGACAACAGCCCAATCATGACGCGTGACCTGACCCGTGACGGCTCAATCCCATTTACTGCCCAGGAAAATAAAATATAGGTACATGAGCGCCAAAATTCAAATATAAGATATTAATTTGACCTTAGAGTTAATGCTGCAGCGCCATCTGTGGCTTGAATTGGTACGAGATCTAGACACAGAGCTCAACCGTGACAAGTGACGTCTGAGGCTTGGGAACCGTTACACGGGAAGCGTGACGGCTCATTTACTGCCAAGTAAAATAAAAAGTGCGCAAGGCGTGCCAAAAGAAGTTATCACTTCAAAAAGAAATGATTTTGCAGAAAGTGACAGAGATTTTAAAATAAATTACTAGATAATTCATGTTCAGAGTTAAGTAAAAACGGCTAATCCTTATAAATTATAGGTATACAAAGGTATTAATATAAGGTTCAGAACCAAAAATTTCAAATTGTCGATAGTATCAGACTTAATAAAATTGATTAAGATATCATATGAGATTGTCATTTTCTAAATCCGAGCTGCCAATGATAATATTTATTATGTCAGATGGGTTGTTCTGCTCGGATTTTTTTCCAAGAGCTGAAATCGCAATCCGAGCTATTGGCAATTGGAGCAAAATATTTAGTGCGATACCATATGTCAAGTGGTTTCAATAGGCAGCCAATAGGCCGGATTGCTTTTTCTGGCAGTCTGGTTCAATTCCCGAGGAGATGAATACAACTATTCTGACATGTAATAAAAATTATATCGATTATAGTAGTAGAAAACCTCTTGTGATGTCTTAAGATTCAGTATGTGAATCCCATCCGAATTTTACCTGTCATACTATTTAAAGATCGACAAAACATTCGTTTGTATTTTTCTCAAAAAAAAAAAAAAAAAAATAGAAATTTAAAATATCATTTATCAAATATCAAGAAGCCTTTTTTACTTAGAATTTAATTGAGAAATGAGAAAAATAAAAAAGTATTTTTGAAAACGAATCCAGACAAAAGATTCAATCTATATCCTTTTACCTCATTATATTTGAAATTCGTTATTTAATAACAATATCTGTTTTGATAAACAAGTCTTATTACAAAAATAAACTCGTTATATGAAGGGAACTTTGTTTAACATTTCTTCGATTAATTAATTTTAGATTTATTGGGAACTAGCTGCGACGCCCGCCTTCGGGTTGGAGGTCACAGGCAAAAGGGGTTCGGGACTGTTTATCATTTTTATAAGAAAATTCTCAAATTTTTACCATCGAATCATTGATGTATGAAATATTTATTCCCGAAATTATATCGTCTTTCCCATTACCGAGAAATAAATAATCGAAAATTGTCCTTTCAACATGGAAGTAAATGGACAGAGTTTTTTATGAATCGAATGATACATTTTTCAATAGATTTGAGTCTAGTTAATTAGTTATTCATAAATGTAAAAATAAAAATTTATTTGCCGTCAACAGAATATAATAAAAGCACTAGTGTAGAATTCCAACTCTATTTCTTGAAATCGTTTTTGTGTTAAATAAATATATTTTTTTTAATTTTTTTTATTTTTTTGGCTTTTCGACCTTTCTAGCAATAAGCCAATTTAAGATACTAATGATTATTTTTTAAAATTTGTCTCTACCCCCGGAGTCAGGTTTTAGCCGGATGTCTCAAGTCGGATTCGAACCCGAGCGAAGTGGACCCCACTTGGTTATCAGGCTGACACGCTAACCCCGGGTAGGGACCCACACGAGCCCCATAAATGTTTTTATAATGAGAAAAAAATTATCCCAAAATTCTTTTTATTATTAATATTACCAAAACAAAGATTTTTATTCGAAATTAACCTAATTTTTTAACAATTTTTTTTTATTAAAATATTTAGTAGGCAGGCGTTGTCACTCTGCAGAAATACAAAAGATTTTTTCGAAGATCAACCAGATAGATAAGCTGTCCGGAAACTCCTTAATCAGAACAAGTCCCACTTTTTGTTGGAAAGAAGAAAATATGTAATGAAATTAAAAATTATTTTGTTCAATTATACATAGGTTTAATTTTTTTCAAAGTCACAATAAATTAAAGTTTTTATGAATAGGGGTATTGTTTCGCATACACGGAGACACCCATCTGACATTTCAACGAGCGTTCTCTTCAATCATTGTCTTTGTTCTATTGTTAATGGCCTGTTGTCAATCAAATTTATTATACAATTTCAAATTTTTTGTTTTTTATTATCAGAACAGGAAAGCGCATAAATGTACTTAAATGTATATGAGGCTTGAAATGTTTTATTATACATATTCATTATCCATTCTGTCTTTGATAAATATTTAAATGAATTTATTCACAAAAGAGCCATCTAGCTATAATTCGATTGGGTCATTTTTAATGTTTCATCCAAATCATTATAACAATTGAATCTATATATTGATATTTAAAATTAAGGTTTTGTCTGTACATTGCTCCAAATCACGCCAAATTTTGGTTGCACACGTTTCAAGCAAAGTTATGAACGAAAACACCCTTAACAAAATTCCTGTCTGTCTATATGTCTGTCTGTTTCAGTGGTTTCCGCGAAAAGTTGCTCACGATTCACGTCAAAACGGCTGAAGGAATTATTATGAAATTTCATATTTCTATCAGATGTCTTCTAACTTACGTTATTAGCTATATAACGTTTTGATATTTTGACCCCAAAAGGGGTTTGGGGGGTGCGCACGGGGGGAGGGGTCAAAAAATGAAAATTCTTGCTCTTGGACCAAACTCAACGAAATTTTGTATACATAATCTGTGGGTCACTAGAAGGCTAGAAATGCAAAAACTGGGTGCGGGGGTAGAGTGGGGGTGGGTTAGGGCATGGGGTGCTCTGGGTGGAATGGGGGTGGAGTGAGCGAGTAAGGCGGAGTAGGGGGTGAAAGCGGTGGATCGGGGGGTGGGGGTCAAGGGGCTAGGCGGTGGTGGAGGGCTGGGGGGGCAGTGTTGGTGGAGTGTGGGGTTCAGGTGAGGGTCCAGTGGCTTAGCGGGGTGGTACTGTGGTGGGGTGCAGGATGGAGTGGTGTGGGTGCTGGGTGGGTTTCGGGGTGGGGGTGGGGTGGTAGTGGGGTGTGAGGTTGGGGTTCGTGAATTGGGGGTCCGAGGTGGGTGGGGGGCGGGATGGAGTGTTGGGGTGGTGGTGTGCTGGCGGGGGCTGGGCACGGGAGCATGGTCCGGGGGGTAGGGGTGCTGGGTGGGTTTCGGGGTGAGTGGTGGGTGGGAGTGGAGTGTGAGGGTGGGGTTCGTGGGTTGGGGTTCCAGGGGCGTGTCCCCTAGCTCAATAGGAGGGCCGCCGAAGGCGGGCCGCGCAGCTAGTTATTTTATATTTTAAAAGATTTTATTAAAATCTCCACAAAATCTATTAGTATAGGTACAAGAGCGAATTACAAAATTGTTTACTTGTGTTTAGTCTGTGTAAGAGTGCGTTGTTATCGAAAACACGAACAAATAACTTCATCAAATTAATTATGATAAATTACCAAAAAGGCTTAGATAATAAAAACAAAAACAAAAAAAACTGATATACTTTTGCAGACAGAGTTTCTTTACAATACACTTTGCCCATCCCACATTTTGAAGACGTATAAAAAATGAAAAAATTGAACTCTAAAAAACTGAATATATTTTTGAAAAGAACATAAAATAACTTTTTTTTAATGTGTTTTAAACATTATACCAGATAAAAAAAAGGGGGGAGGGGTCAAAAATGAAAATTCTAGTCCTTTCGTCCAAACTCAACCAAATTTTGTATACATATTCTATGGACCCCAGAAGGCTAGAAATGCAAAAACTAACCACCTGAAATAAGGGGGGGGGGGGGGGGTCAATAATGAAAATTCTAGCCCTTTCGACCAAACCATGTATATAAAATTTGGTTGAAATGTCTCTTACAGACAAATTTTAATAAACATTTTATGCACCAAAGTTTTAAGAAATATATTATATTGTTTTGCTTGACTTTCGAAGAAGCAAATATTTTTAACAGGGTTCCGATTTACGTTTGAATGGAACCCTAAAATATATTATTTTTAAGTAAAATTTCTTCCAAAATAGTTTACAATATTTAGTTTAATTACAAAAAAAATTTCCAATTTTTTTTATAATAATAATAACTGATAATCTAGTGAAATCAAATTGTGATTTCTGCCCTCAAACCAGCTCTAATCCGGGGTAGGTATATTTATAGAGAATACGTAGTATATGCTGTGCAGGTATAGCTATAAATTTGTAAAGTTTTATCATGGTTAATTTTAAACTGATAACAATGTCCAGTTAACTCTGATTAGAATGTTTAATTAATCCATAGAATAGTAGGGATATATAGAACATAGGTAGAATGGAGCCCTGCGAAACGGCCTTGCTGCATTAATGATCACATACTACATCTGACATGTGTACTCGCCAAAGGTTGTCATTAATTCTGATTTGCCCCCCCCCCCCCCCCACCATGCAATGTCATTTAGGTGAGTCTCAATTTTCGAGCCGAGTCCAATAGAATTGTACGTTTAAATGCTTCGACCAAACAATCGATTTTCAATTTGAATTCTATCGACAAATTAAGATATTGATCGTTTTATATTTGAAAAAAAAATTTCCGAAGGAGAATATCATTAAAAAAATAGTACTCTAGAACGTGAGTGAGTATCTTATCAAAAAAATAAAAAAAATATATATATATTTAATACAGCTGGAGAGTGGTCACAATATCACGCATGCGCTGACACACAATTAAATGCCCAACACATGCTTCCTATTTCGGACTCAATGGTTATCTATTATTTCCCCTCTATTGAGTCATTTCCCCTTTATTGTAACAAAAAATTTAAAACAAATACCTACGTCGCTAAAGAAGTTTCACTTAAAAAAAATTAAGAGGGCAATATAGAAGGTACACACGCCCGCAATGGCTTAACAAAGAATATGTACTAGTATATGTGCACATTTCTGAAACGTGACTCAGCTACAATATTTTGATCTTGTCCTTTCTTTAATTTTGAAATTTATTTATTTATTTACGGACATATGTTTAAGTCCAATTTAAATAACAAAATACACATTCATTTATATGCTCAGCTCAAAATTACAGAATATACGAGCCCCGTCCCATCTCAATGGGCCCACCAATATTTTTGCTTTTTAAATAAAATTATGCTAATTCACGGTAAATTTAATTTAAATATTTATTTTTATTATCATTTGGAACAACATTTTAAACAATTTAAAACATTTTATTGTAACATTTAACTTAAAATTATTTTTTAATTGTTAAAAACATATTTTTATATAAAAAATAGTTCTTTGCTTTTCACGATTTTTTTTTAAGAATCTTTGAATATGTGAAATAATCAAGTAGGCTTTGCCTTTTTCCAACAAAAGAAAGTTTGTTTTGTTTATTATTAGTAAAAATGACTCGTGGAAAGGTTGTTGATGAAAAAATTCGCTCAATTATTATCAATTTATTTAAAAAGGGAAAATCAAACGCGGATATTGGCGATCTAGTTAATCAAAGTTTACTGCTAGAAATATTATTCGAATTTATAAAACAAAGGGTACAATAACTACAAAATCTCGGTATGCGTCGAAATACAAAATATCAGATGCTGATATGACGAGCATTGAAGAAGATTATTAGAAAAAACAGGTGTTCGAACTAAGGTGAATTATCTGTTCTTTGGAGCGATGCTGTGGGGCGAACTGTTTCAAGATTCACGTGCCATAGAGAAGCCCATAAGTTAGGTTTTAAAACTTACAAGGTAATTTTATTGCAACTTATTTGTAATTTTACTAATTTTTTTTAGGCGAAAGAAAAGCCACTCTTGAGATTAAAACAAAAGAAAAACCGGCTTAAATGGGCTTAAAGTCACATTAATTGGATGAGTGATGAATGGAATAGTGTCCATTGGAGTGATGAGTCTCGTTTTGAAGTTTGTGTTGGGGACAATCGAAGCAGAGTTATTCGTCAGAAAAATGAAGCTTTCAATTCAGATTGTTTAAAAAAGAAAGTAAAATTTCCTGCTTCAGTTATGGTATGGGGTTCAATGTCTGCTAGAGGTGTTGGGAAACTTCACTTCATTGATGGAATTGTAAACATCAATAAATATTTAGAGATTTAAAAAAAATCGTTACTTCCAACAATGGCAGTGCATTGCAGAATAATAATAATTTTGTGTTCCAACAAGACGGGGCGGCCTGCCATACATCAAGAAAATCTTTAAAATGGCTTTCTGATCATAATGTTCCACTTTTGGAGTGGGTGGCAAACAGTCCCGACTTGTCACCAATAGAAACTCTTTGGCATACAATGAAAAAGCTATTACGAATACAACCAGCTAGAAACGTAGTCGAATTAAAACACAAACTTCAAAATATTTGGAATACTTTCACTCAAGATGAGTGTCAAAACTTAATAAGTACGTTGCCCAAAAGAATTCAAGCCGTAATTAAAAATAAAGGCGACGTCACACAGTGGTAAAGGTTTTGGATTTTGTATGTTTTCCTTGTTTTTAACAAAATAAAAAATAATTTTAAGTTAAATGTTACAATAAAATGTTTTAAATTGTTTAAAATGTTGTTCGAAATGATAATAAAAGTAAATATTTAAATTAAATTTACCGTGAATTAGCATAACTTTTATTTAAAAAGAAAAAATATTGGTAGGCCAATTGAGATGGGACGGGGCTCGTAGTATATTGATCCGTCTTTCTTCTTACACTACATACTAATTTGTAAACAAGCACATATTTTTTGTCGGATTATTGTATGTATTTCTTAAGGGAGTTCGGGACAGCTTATCTATCTGGTTGATCTTCGAATAAAACAGTTTGTATTTCTGCAAAGTGACAACTTCTGCCTACTAAATTTTTTAATGAAAAAAAATTGTTAATATTGAGGTTAATTTCGAATAAAATCTTTGTTTTGATAATATTAATAAAAAGAATATTGAGATAAATTTTTTCTCATTATAAAACATTTATTTAACACAAAAACGATTTCAAGAAATAGGGTTGGAACTCTACACTAGTGCTTTTGTTTTATTCTGTTTGCCGCAAATAAGTTTTTATTTTTACATTTATGAATAACTAATTAACTAGACTGTTAAATCTATTGAAAAATATATCATTCGATTCATAAAAGTTGAATTATTGATCTGTATAAATTTGTTGAAAATAGTATAATTTGTATAGAAGTTATAGCCTTTTTAAAAGCTCGGTCCATTTACTTCCATGTTAAAAGGACAATTTTCAATAATTTATTTCTCCGTAATAGGACAGACGATCAACTTCAAATTTCTGGAATAAATATTTAATACATCACTGATTCGATGGTAAAAATTTGAGAATTTTCTTATAAATAATTTTTAAGAAAAAATTAAATGCAACAAATAAAATACACTAAAATGTATAAAATAATTATTATCTTATTTAGTTACAACTAAACGACGAAATATTAACATGAAATTATTTTTTGAAGTCAGTACCAAACAAATTATACCTATAAGCGAGCATACCCTCCAAACGTACTAAGATCCGTCGAGTGCCATTCATAAAAGGTAAATGTTTGGCACCGACTTCAAAAAGTAATTTCATGTTAATATTTCGTCGTTTAGTTGTAACTAAATAAGATAATAATTATTTTATACCTTTTAGTTTATTTTATTTGTTGCATTTAATTTTTTGAAGTCGGTTTTATTTTTTTCTTAAAAATTATTTTTATTTCTCTCTTTTAGTAATGTTATTAATAGTGATCATATCATCAGAACTTGACCAAATTAATATGACACCATCTCTATGATAGCCCCTTTCGAATAAAAAAGAATCATCGAAATCGGTTCATAAACAAAGAAGTTAGGCCTAAACAAACCTAACAAAAAAGGTCTAATACCTATGAAAAAAATGCGACCAATCGGAAGGTAGACTGAACCCAATGCAAAATTATTTTTCAAAATCGGTTCACAATTGGCTGAGATATGGGGTAACATAGACACAAAAAAAAAAAATCAGTCGAATAGAGAACCTCCTCCTTTTTTGAAGTCGGTTAAAAATGATAAACAGTCACGAACCCCTTAAGCAAAATGTTTTCTCATTTTTGGTATTTTCACTGAGGAATCTAAATTTAACTCAATTAGCTGGGGAGAGAGTTATTATACATATATATATATATGTTATTTATTAATGGAAATGATGTGAGAAGGAGTTACACCAAAATGATGCAGCCCTAAAGGCCTGGGTCGGCCCTCAATCGTGAGAATTTTCGAAAAGATTCTCTATCCAAGATTACCATGACAACCAATCTATATTAATAATTATTAATCCATGAGATGTCTGGCTAAGCATCTTAATATAATTGGGATTAAATTCTTGTCAGATTATTATCGGTTTAATAGTGATTTTAATTAGAATATATATAGAACTATCTAATATAACATTGTCACTCATCCAATGATCAATCTTCTCTTTATCTTATTGTTGTAAAATAGATGGTATATTAGTTGAATAAAAGATTTCACTGTCGATGGTAACAGAATTGTTTTTATTTTAGGTTAAAAATAAAATAAAAATGAGAGAGTCTTCTGTTTTTTAAATAAAATAATTTTTAATTATTTCTAGAGACTATAGTTTCGAAGGCATAGCCTTCATCATCAGTCTGATGATGAAGGCTATGCCTTCGAAACTATAGTCTCTAGAAATAATTAAAAATTATTTTATTTAAAAACAGAAGACTCTCTCATTTTATTTTATTTTTAACCTAAAATAGATGGTATATATTATATATAGTAAATCCTATATTGAAAGGCTGCTTATAGTGGCTAAAAATCCTATTAAAGAGAGTTCCCGTTTAATAAAGGATGGTAGTAAAGGAAGGAGACAGGTTTTACGATAAGAGAATTATTGACTTGCTCCTGGCTTTACTGGAAACGCAATATGCTAGTTATTATTTTCTTTTTTTATTTAAAGACCTATCCTCTTATATTTAACACTATAGTGTTAAAAATTATTCGGGACACCATCTAAGTAAGAACTAATCTACTTTTGCTTAAACGGTATTTTAAAAATCCCAAGATCGTTAAAAATAGGTATTTTTATTTAATATAATGGTTTTCTATCAAATAAAATTTCTCTTTACACGATATCAATTTACAAGTGTAACAAGGTCAAGAATAAAATTTCTGAGATTTTAAACATTTTATCAATGCAAAAAAGTATTTGTCCCTGTTATTTGGAAAAAATTAATAGTTTTCACGGCAAAGTTAATTGTGAAATAAATTTTAGTGGATTTCTCGACGCGATTAAAAATAAAAATAAATAGAAAAAAAGTAAAATTTTTTTCAAGACTCGGTATGCTTCCTAGAATAATAGAAATTAAGAAATTAATCTATACTAGTCTGAAACAGGTTTTAATTTGTATTTGGCTCTAAAGAGAAATGATTCTATCCACGCTCTTTAAGTTAATTTCATAGATCAGATTCTAATGAAAGAATCGCTCACCCGCACATTGAATAATACAAAAGTGAAAACTTTTTCATGTCTCGGTAGACTAGAGCTGTCCTAGTAATTATTAACAAATAGATTAAAAATTCGCAGTTCATTGGACAATGTTTTTTATTGAAGATCTTATTCAATTTTTGTACAAAGTTTCGTCTCTCTCGAGACTTTTTCAAGCACTCAAATGGTTAGAGCAACCAATCCATCTAGACTTATTTTATTGTATCAATCTAAAAAGAAAAAAATTCTACTATGTCTCAATTATTTTTATTGTTATCTCAACCAAAGTTGCTCTAACCAATTGAGTGCTTGAAAAAGTCTCGAGAGAGACGAAACGTTGTACAAAAATTGAATAAGAGCTTCAATAAAAAACATTGTCCAATGAACTGTGAATTTTTAATCTACTAATTTAATGGACATTAATCAACATAAATTATTAATAAACTTAAATATAATACATTGTTCATTCATGCCTATACTATAACATCCTCTTAAAATCTTAATAGAATAATTCAAAAAATAATATTCTCTCCCTTTTTGAACTAGATATTCCAAAATCTAATCAGTGCTATGGATTGATACAAACGAACTTATTGATTTTCCGTTCTTGGGTTATCGTGGGTATCGGACTTCAGACACAGAAAGAGAAAAAAATCATAGTTGACAATTTTTTCTGATCGTTTCAGACATTTTAAAGAACAACGAAAAAATATTTATTTTTACACTTGATTTAATACTAGGGCCGCCTGAGAGGAGAGTAATTTTTAACCTGAGTTCATGCTAGTGATAAATTGTATATATATACGAATAGTTTCTAAAAGTAATAAAGAATAACTCTACAAAATTTGATCAAGATCGGAGAGAGTTTTAATTTTTGCCACCACTCACATTTTGGATAGTTGGAGGGGGGGGGGGGCGAGGTCGGATTACAAAAAATCTTGAAATTATTTTTTAGATATTTGCAAATAAATAATCCGCAGTTTTCTAAAGAATAAATGTACTAAAAATCTATTATTTCTATAATTTGCCCACCCCCACCCCTCCTTCGCCCCCATACAGTCAGTTTTGATATTTGATTTTTACAGGAATAGTTTCTTAAAGTAATAAAGAATAACTCTACGAAATTTGATCAAGATAGGAGAGAGTTTTAATTTTTGCCCCCACTCACATTTTGGATAGTTGGGAGTCGAATTTCAAAAAATCCTGAAATAACATTTTATATATTTGTATTTAAAATTTTATTAAGTAAAAATCAAGTAGATATCTTATCGTTCTTAATTGAAAATGCATAATTAGTGTAAACACATTGCAAAGATATTTTGCCCCTTTTGACCCCTTTAATTACTTTTTAGATATTTTAATTTAGTATTTTTATAAGTAAAAAGCAAGTAGATATTTTATTGTCCTTAAGAGATATCGCATAATTAGTGAAAACACACTTTGCCCCCTTTGACCCCTTAGGGGTCGAATTTCGAAAAATCCTTTCTTAGTGAGCCCTTATGTCATAGATGTAATATCCTCTCCAAATTTCATGCAGTTCTATGTCCAGTGGTTCTGGCTGTTTTGATGATGAGTGAGTGAGTGAGTGAGTGTATCGGGCAAAGAATTTTATATATATAGATATTAATCGTTTAGCTCAGTTTTGAGTAATTAAAAATCATTACTATTATACATAATTTTTTTTTGTTAACCATTTCACAAAAAAGACTAACTTTTTAAATCATAAATACGTTTGCTGAATATAATTCTCTCTTTGTAAAATGATATAGATGTTGTTCATTTTTTATATCGAATACACTCTTGAAATTGTAGCTGCTGAGAAAATAAATATATATTATAGTAAGTCTATTTGCTCCGTGAGCAACCGCGCTTAGCGCCATCGTTGGCCAAAAAACAACTTCAAGTACAATAATAGTGTATAAAGACAATAGGCTTGTACGAAAAATAATTAATTTCATAAAAAATAAAATATTTAAAAGCTAAAATAATCATAGATTAGAGTAATAAATAATTTTTTTAATAAACAATTAAAATAGAGCTTGAAAAATATAATTTTTCAATTAAAAAAAAATCTTAATTATCCTTATTGAGGTTAACCTTCATGAAATGTCATAATGGATAAAATTATTAAAATGGGGGGTCGGGTTAGGCTAGGGGTAGCGTGTCAGCCTGCTAACCAAGGGAACTCGGGTTGAATCCGACTCGTGGCATACGGCTAAAATCTGACCCCGGGTTAGAGACAAATTTTAAAATAATAAGTAGTATCGTAAATTGGCTTATGGCTAGAAAGGCCGAAAAGCAAAAAAAAAAAAAATTATTAAAACTGCCTTTGAAAAAATTACCCATTCAATAGATTTTAATAAACAAAAATTAAATGAACAAGCAAATCTCGAGCACTTGAAACTTTTGATATTTTATTACTGAAGATTCTGATCTCCGTAGTATTTTTGCTGAATTGTCAAAGATAGTCGGATTATAACTTGGACTTTCCGGATTTCTTATTTCCAGCAAAATGAAAACTACAGATTCTACTCCGTTTTTGTGGAATCCAATCAGATCTATTATCTAACCTGTAGTTTTTTATTTAATTAATATGCGTGTAAATATTTATGAATAATTAAATATAATTTCTCAATTATATAGAACTGTTTGTATAAATTAATTATTTATTTCCTTATACTTACTACGACTTTTTGAAAGCTTTCAAACAATGCACTCGTCTAAGTACTTTGTGTGGATAGCTAGGGTTAGCCGAAGGAAAACAATAAGATTCATAGTTGGATTTAGTGAAGTGTTTTTACAGTTCGTCACAGGGCACTTGAAAACTTCTTTTTTACTTGAATTCATCATCAATTGATTCACTTTATGAGCTAAAGTAGAATAATTAAACATTTTTTGATTCATTAAAATACACGTTAATATACACAGATGAATGCTAAATATTAAGGTAGATTGTATCCGAAGTTCTTAAAGGGTCACCTATGGCGCTGCCTCTGTTGCCCATGGAGCGAATACATAGGGAGCATATCAATTTTAGAAAAGCTTAAGTGGGGGGATGGTAAAAAAAGGTTGAGAAAAACTGGTCTAGTATGGAAACGTACGTTTGGCCAACAAATTGAAAGTAGCTATTTCTACATTAAAAACGATACGGTAAAAAAAGAACTTACTAAACTAAAATAAAAAAAAATAAAATAAGATTATCCATATATTTTTCAATTTGAACAAAAGACGGATTGAATTTAATCAAGATAACTTATTTAAAGAGCCGCCCAAATAATTTTTTAAGAACCCTCCATTTCTTCTTTCATTTTTTTCCATTTTACAAATGAAAAATATTCCGTCATTTTTGAGGTCTTGTGGTAACGATATAAAAAATTCCCTAGAAACGACGAAAAAATGATAGAGCAGAGAGAGTATGGGTGTCTTTATTTTTTTGTTTCTATCATGGTGGAAACGTTATAGTGATCGTCTGTATTTCCCCTTCTTGAGAAATGAGATACCATTAAGATGATATTTTTATTGTTAGACACTCGACCGGAAGCATAAATGTGGAAGGGGTCACAAAAGAATGAAATATCGCCGGCCGAGTGTCATTTGTTTGACGACGAGGGTTGATATCGAAAGGTGGGGGTAAGGGTTACCAGGAATTAATCAGGCTCCAAGCCAGTCTTCGGGATAAGACGCCACATCCACAGATATATTATACTTATGTATAATATCGCCTTGAGAATAAAGTAGAATCCATCATGACAAGGCTAAATTTGCACGTAACCTCATTAAACAAATGGTTTAAATAACTATATGGAAATCTTTCCCTCCTCCTATCTTTCATTTTCAAGAAATGCACCCCGTCGTGATGGCGTTTGAATAATTTATAGCGGACTTATGGAAGATTCCCAGTGGAGTCTTAACAATTGAATAAAACGCTTTCTATGATTGGAGGGCGTACAGTTGATTTATTCCGAACAGTTTCCATTTTTATATACATTGACTAAATATTTCCAAATTAATGACAAGTCATTTGGGTTATTAGGTTATTACTAATTTTCTTATGCGTCAGATCGATTTTATTATAAACATTTATTTTTTCAAAAAAAAAAACAACAAAAAACAAAAATAAACTGCAACGGATCGTTGCTAAACTTTATCCAATGTACTATCTTATTCTAGGGTAGAGTACTTTAAAATTTAATTTTACAAAAAACTTTATATGACTTTTTTGTGGTCCTCAATGTACTTAATTAAAATATTAAATTTCATCAAAATTGGTTAAGTCATTTTCAAAATATTTAGAAAAAACTAAAAAAGTACTGAAATAAAGTACTAATGTTTGTAGGCTGATATGTACCAAAAACTAATCAGAGCTTCATTTTGTTAAAATAATGCTAGGTTTTCAATTTCAATCGGTTTTACGGCATGGAAAAAATCGTAGACGAAAAAAACGATAACATCCATCACGCACTGCCTAATAAAATCGCACTTTTTGGCCTCGGGAAGAGAACCCATGTAATTTTTGGAAAAACCGTCACGTGCTAAAATTCAACCTAATTGAATACTACAATTTGTGACTTTAATTGAGATTATGGGTTCCGTAATCTTTACCTGAGAACCCTTTGAATTCGGGCTTGCCATGAGACCGACAATACTTTACCCATGCTTCGTATTGGATAAAGTAAAAATTTTACATATCAAAAAACCCAGAGTGCACATTTTTAATGAGAAAATTCAGTGGATTCTCATGAGATATTTTCAATTAAAATTTGTAATCTATATTGTTTTAGCCGACATTTTTATTTCGATATGCAACTCAACGACCATGCAATTGCTTAATCTCTAAAAACAATTAGGCTTTCTTCACACTCTGCCAGATGTTTCCAAACTGTACGCCGCGAAACTTACTAATTAATTGATTTGGCCTGACTAGACAATAAACAAAGTGAGAAGCTAAAAATATATTTATTATTCATTTTTATCTTTTACCTACGATTAGACATACATAACCGAAAATATTTAACTTTGACACCCTCAAAAAAATCTGAAATGAATACAAAGGGTGTGGTCTAAATTTTTGATTTTCATAGAAAAATAAACTATTAATTCCCAAGATATTTTTATCATTTCTAATACAAGAGCAAGAGTATTTAAAGAGAAGAAATACCATATTTGTTTTCATATAATCCGAAAGAATTTAACTTTGACACCCTCGAAAAAATCTGAAAAGAATATAAAGGGTCCCCCTTGTAGTCTGAATCTTTGAATTTCATAGATAAATAAAATATTAATTCTAATAATAGGTTTATCGATTTTTTTAGATGATTATTTAGAGAGAAGAAATTCGGTATTTGTTTTAATATAAATCGAAAAAATTTAACTTTGACACCCTCGAAAAAACCTGAAATTAATACAACCGGCTCCCCCTGTAAATCTTTGATTTTCCCCTGCACTAGGCAATTCCCTGGCGACGCAACGGAAACTCGAGTATCGTCAATGGCAGGAGACTCAACTGACGGGCGTACCTTCGCTGGCAAGTTGCGTGAGACTGGTAGAAATCGCATAGGATTCTAAGATACTCTCAGGATACTCGAGTTTCCGTTGTGTCGCCTGGGAATTGAGTAGATTGAAGAGGACCTTACTGTTTTTTTGTCTTTTATTAACACAACGAAATGATCACAATATTTGTGAGGTCAACGTTAGTTAGTTGAGAGAAATCCTTCTAGCTGAACCTGAATTTATGTATAGTTTTATATCACATTTGTAAATTTTTTTGAGTCTAACAGCCAGGATATTTTCGAAGCGATTTAAGTCCCATGATTTTATTAGAATTTAATTACAGCTTTAAAGCAATACATACCTAAATAAATAATTATAAAATAATGGTTGGAAAGATTTTTGAGGTGTTTCGGAATATTTTTGTTTACTATATGTGAAGGAAACAATAAAAGAGTGTGTCTTCTGCTGGAATTATAAATTTTATTTATAACGAGACTATAGTTTCGAGGGCTTTGTGCTCTTCATCAAATTTTATTAATAATGAGACTATAATTTCGAGGGCTTTTCCCTCTTCAACAGTCTATTACAATTGATTCACAGGAATTAATGAATGGATGGAAAGCAGAAATTTCCACGTGGATGAGTTAAGATTGTCACTTATACTTCCTTTCCTGTGAATCAATTGTAATAGACTGATAAATGAGGGCAAAGCCGTCGAAACTATAGTCTCTTTATAAATAAAATTTATAATTTCAGCAGAAGACACACTCTTTAATTGTTTCCTTCAATATATAAAAATTCTGCTACCCTCGGTACAAAAACTATCAATTTAATTTACTATATGTGAATTAATGGTGTGGAATTTAATTAAAGAATTCACTTTAATGTGTTTTGAAAGGTGTCCATTTATATATAATGTTTCCGTCCTTTTTTTAACCTTCATCAGCACCTGAGATATAAAAAATACAAATTGCGAATGCTTTAGTCTAAAGAGTAATAAGTGTGATGAAAAAAATTTGTAATTCACATTAGTTCGAAACCAGTTGCTGTTTACCAAAAGTGTAAATGTGGGTGGGACCAGAGGTCGAAACCAAACAGAGGACAACCTCTCTTTACTTTAACCTTCTCTTTATTTTAAAACTAGCTGCAAGGCCCGCCTTCGGCGGCCCTCTTGCTAGTCAGGGTGCATGCCCCCTGGACCCCCCTCACGAACCCCCATCCTACACCCCTCAACACTCCACCCGCACCCTAACCTACAACTCCCCCCCCCCCCGAAATCCCTCCAGCACCCCCCGCACCATGCAACTGTGACAAACCCCCCACCCCACCACCCGCACCCCACCTACCTCAGACCCCGGACCCCACCCCAGCTAGGCCCTCTGGATTCACCCCGCACCACCCCCTGCACCCCACGCTATTTCGCCTCACTACCTCACTCCGCCCCATTCCATCCCGCGCACCCCATGCCCTAACCCATCCCCACTCCATTCCACCCCCGCACCCACCCTCAGCACCCAGTTTTTGCATTTCTAGCCTGACCCACAGATTATGTATACAAAATTTGGTTGAGTTTGGTAAAGAGAAAGAATTTTCATTTTTAAACCCTCCCCCCATTTTGGGTGGTTAGTTTTTGCATTTCTAGCTCTCTAGAGGCCCAGAGATTATGTATACAAAATTTGGTTGAGTTTGCTCCAAGGGCAAGAGTTTACATTTTTACACCCTCCCCCTTTTTGGGTGGGTTTTTGGGGATATTTTTTTAAAGAAAAGTTGTCAGAAATCAGATCCCCTACAACTTTGTTTATCATAAAATTTACCGTAGGGTTAATAGTTTAGGAGTTATTTGATAATTTTCATTCGTGCGCCCCCTCAAACCCCCTTCTGTTGTCAAAATATCAAAACGTTATATAACTAAAAACGCATGTTAGAAGACATCTGCTGTAAATATGAAATTTGATAATAATCCCTTAAGCCGTTTTTACGTGAATCGTGAGCAACTTTTCGGAAACCATTGAAACAGACAGACAGACATACAAACAGGAATTTTGTTGAGGGTGTTTTTGTTAATAACTTTACTTGAAACGTGTGCAACCAAAATTTGGCGTGATTTGGAGCAATGTACAGACAAAACCTTAATTTTATATATATATAGATTTTTATTAAATATTGAGTAATAACTTAGAAAAGGAATATTTTATTTACATTTAATTGAAAAATGATAAAATATTTGTTCTTCCTAATAAATTAAAAAGTCTTAAGGGTTTTTTTATGAAATTATTCACTGTTGAAGAAACCACGGAAATCCATCAGCGAGCAATGGCAACCACCATCATAATAAAAGAAATTCAATAAATAAAATTTTTCCTCTCTAAAACGCTTTGATAATCAATTAATGGCATCGGGATAAAGAACGTAATGCCAAATGAAATGGAAACCTCTTGAAAGCTTAATTAACAATTGGATAATAAGTCTACAATTTCAACTTTTATCATTTTATTCGAATTTTTTCGGTGAATTACTTGCATTTCTATTAAAATGAATTGTTTGATGGCAATAATTTTCATTAAGTTAAATTGATTTATCAATTAAAATAGGGATTAGGGCAAAGCGTAATGAAGAGTAATGCGATGCCCAAACCGATCAATAAACAATTAATTCGAAAGAATTATATATTTGTTTTAATATATCGAATACATACCTAATACTAGTATAATATACCACGTTTTTCAGCTCTATTTCCCTTGGGTAGGTCGTCTATATTGCTGTTTTTTGTCATTCCTATCATAGAAAATTAGAGTACACAGGTTGGCTCATAGCTTCTGGCCAATAAGAGACCTGTGGGAAATGATGAACTGACGAACCATTCAAAAAATAATAGGGGTATTCAGCTATATATCGCTATATATATATACTTAAATTTCAACTCACATTTAAACTTTTTATTCAAAATTTTTTATGAATTCATCAAAGTATTGAGAAATTATTAGTGAAATTATAAATAAACTGATGTTGCCATCCCAAATCACTTTACCATACGCCTGGCCTCTCTCTTATATTTAATATTTAATAAGATCATTTATAATCATTTATGGGGGGGGGGGGGGGATCAAAAAATAAAAATCTAGGCCCTTGGACCAAACTCAACCAAATTTTGTATACGTAATCATTGGGCTCCCAGAAGTCTAAAAATGCAAAAATTATATTCCCAAAATTGGGGGAGGTCAAAAAATGAAAATCTCGACATTTGGACCAAACTCAACCAAATATAGTACCTATACATAATCAATGGGACCCCAGAAATCTAGAAGTGCAAAAACTAGCCGCCCTTTCGTCATTAAAAGTTAATTTTATAGTATATTTTATTTTTCTTGTTTTTTGTTTAGTTTGAAAATGTTATAATTTTAATTTTTAACCCCCCCCCCTCCCCCCCACTTAATTTTGGGTTCGAACTGAGCCTAAATCTAATCAGCTCTTAATCTCAATTTATCAATACTACCAGTGAAAAATCGTTTTGATATTCACACAAAAATTTGTTAAAGCACATAAACTAACGTACTAACTAAACTACTAACAAAACAGTTATTATCTCGAAAAATACCTATAATTTTTTCAATGTTAACTTATTTGGGCTTTTTTGTAGACCGAAATGCCATAGTTTCGCCCAATTTTTTTAATTAAAATAGTTTCAGTCGTTTTTGAGGTATTTTGAAAAAACAAAGCAAAAAAAACACTTTTTTATGCACGATCATAATACTTGACCATACCCTGTATGGTAAAGTAATAAAAATAATTTTTAAGAAAAATAAAAACCGACTTCAAAAAATTAAATGCAACAAATAAAATACACTAAAAGGTATAAAATAATTATTATCTTATTTAGTTACAACTAAACGACGAAATATTAACATGAAATTACTTTTTGAAGTTGGTACCAAACAAACTATACCTATAAGCGAGCGTACCCGCCAAACGTACTAAGTAAGATTCGTCGAGTGCGATTCATAAAAGGTATATGTTTGGCACCAACTTCAAAAAGTAATTTCATTTTTTGAAGTCGGTTTTTATTTTTTCTTAAAAATTATTTTTATTTTTCTCTTTTTTAGTGATGTTATTAATAGTGATCATATCATCAGAACTTGACAAAATTAATATGACACCATCCCTAAGAAACCCCTTTCGGATAAAAAAACCCATCGAAATCGGTTGATAAACAATGAGGTTAGGTCTAATCAAACCTAATAAAAAAGGTCTAATACCTATGAAAAAAAAACGAAAAAAAAATGGGACCAATCGGAAGCTAGACTGGACCCAATGCAAAAAAAATTTCAAAATCGGTTGACAATTGGCGGAGATATGAGGTAACATAGGCACAAAAAAAAAAAAAAATTCAGTCGAATAGAGAACCTCCTCCTTTTTTGAAGTCGGTTAAAAAACTGCTTATGAAATATAGACATCATAAAAAAAAAATTTGGCGCTCTGGTGCAAATCTTGCATATCTAGTAGCCAAAATGCATACAAAATCTAATCATAAAAAAGCCCTTCTGAAATTTGATATAAATGTTTCTCGAGTTTTAAATTCTAGTTGGCAAATCCACTCATTTTCTCATCCAAAGTTACAATGTTATTTTGTCGAATCGATTAAACAAATTACAATTCAGTTTGACAATATTCAACATTTTCAACAAAAAGGAAAAAGAAAGAAGTGTGTGGGACGGAGAAGGGAGGTTCTTAACAAAATTATAAGGGCGGCTCTTAAAAAGGTTGTCTTGATTAAACTCAATCCTTCTTTTGTCCGAATGTAGAAAAAGGATGGGAAAAAATCCAAAAGGCTAATGAAGTTTCATCCGATTAACGATGCAGCCTCGGCATCCAAATAATAGAATACAACCAGAGAACGAGAATGGAATTGGCAGGCTAGCGAAATTGCGCCCTGCCTGACCGGGGCTCAATTCCGGGACCGATAATAAATACAAACAGTTTTATCACCGGGTACAGAGTTGCCCAGATATATGGTCATACTAGTAAATGGTCTTTCTACTGTTAATAATGACCATTGTTCTATCTGCTTCGGTCTGTTGACATATGCTGGTTACATCAATACAACGAAACATTCAATTTGTATTGTTGTTGCTCAATTCGCCCATAGTAACCTTGTCAGATTGTAAACCATATAATTTACCTATTTTGTCGGAAGAAAATAAAACATAACAGAAATTCTATTCAGAAATGTTTTTATATTCAACAAAGTAAAAGATTTTG
Source organism: Forficula auricularia (assembly GCA_024734495.1). NCBI lineage: Eukaryota > Metazoa > Arthropoda > Insecta > Dermaptera > Forficulidae > Forficula > Forficula auricularia. The sequence continues at coordinate 214,821 of JALMQS010000246.1, forward strand.
CTCAAGAATTATGCAAAGAGGTTCTTATAAACATCATAATGTTTGTAGATTTGAAAGTTGTTTAATAAAAGAGAAGTTTTGGCTGGAGCTGTTCACCTAGAGACCTAGACCAGTGTTTCTCAACCTTTTGTAGATTGAGGAATCCTAGAGCACTTATATTTATTTCTGATGAACCCCTAGCACTAAAATATGAGATATTTAATTTTTAGTCAAAATATCAACATCATGCTACTTTTATAGCTTCCAAAAATAACATACCGCCGCCGATGACGGTGTTACCACATTTTAAAAATTTGCTAGATTTTGGAAAAATCGGATACAAAAAACGTGCATTTTAAACTAACATTTTTATTTTCATGAACAATAATATTATTAAATTTTTTTAGTAATGTCATTGGGATACCCATATGCCCCTTTCGGATTGGACAGGTTTTTTTTTACATATTCAATGTATACTCATAAATAATCTCATCTATTTGAAAAGAAATATTATTTCAAACGTCATTAATAACAAAATAATAATAAAACAATTTAAATGATGTTTTCATTTTGTTACTAACATAACGTAATCGTTGTATTATAAGAAAGTTAAGGAACTTTAGAGCAACAAAAATGGTATCACTGAGACAATCAATAGTGATGTTTACGGCATTCTTAAGTATCAATGGTTTATTTGACTATAAGTATATATAATATACTTAGACACTAAATTTAGAATTTTTTTCTTTACATGACAAATTTTTTGAGGGGTGATACTACTAAATACTTTTTTTTTCTATTTTTCCTTTTATTGACCTCTAGGTGCGGGGAACCCCAAACCTCCCTTTGTAGAACCCTGGGGTTCCGCAGAACCCAGATTAAGAAACACTTGCCCTAGACCAGGGGTTCTTAAACTTATGTAAATTTATAATTTTTCTCATTAATATATCAAATAATAATTGATATATTAACATATAATTGTTTTGATCGCGCTTTTTGAAAAAGATATATATCGCGAGACTACTGCGGTTGAAGCTATTAGAGTATGCGGAGTCTTAAGTCTGGACCAAGAGAGAAAAGATATGATCCATTTAGCTACAAATCCAACGTCATTTTGCGTATAGCCCGCATGACACTCGGATGGATCACCAAATGAATTTGAAATATAAGATGTTATATATTCAATCTCAATTCATTTGGTGAACCATACGAGTGTCATGCGGGCTATACGCAAAATGACGTTGGATTGTAACTAAATGTATCATATCTTTTCTCTCTTGGTCCAGACTTAAGACTCTGCAGACTCCAACCGCAGTAGTCTCGCGATATATATCTTTTTCAAAAAGGGCGATCAAAACAATTCTCGTTAATATGTCAATCATTTTATTTGATATATTAATGAGAAAAATTATAAATTTATTTAACATCATTATTTCAAGTTAGAAATATATAAGTTCAGATATTATTTTCACTCAATATTTGACAAAAATCACCTACATTTGATTCGCGATTGAATCAAATCTAGGAAACATACGATTAAACTTATGTAGTCCGGGGACACCCTCTTGAACAAAATTTTTCTTGCCGACCCGATCACAACCCTAGACATTTTACGTCGTTCTTGAGACTTTATTTCTGGCTCAATAATCTCATAGGCTCCGCTTCTTGCTTTTTCATCGTCTTCTTGTAGTACTGTTTCCAACAATTTTTTATAATTTCGCGGAGTCCTGGTAATGGCTAGGCGGGCCCCCAAGAGCCCGCGGACCACAGTTTAAAAATTACTGACCTAGACTAAATATTTTTGAATAGATATTCTCATCAGAATGCACAACGTTTCGACAACTATTTTTTGGAATAATTTCGCAAACACTTGAAAACGTCTCCAGAACTCCAGCCCTCAAAACTTTGTGCATTCTAATGAGAATGGCTCATCAATAATTAACTGTTTCAGCCCACACTTCTCTTTTGATGTTCATATATGTTCCTGATTAATCACAAAAGTTTAGCAGCGAGTAGCGCAGCTAAGCTTTAAACTTAATTATGGTTATTTTCAATTTGAAATTGACATTTAAAATTAAATTAAATGATATAGATGCAGAATTATTAGAAAGATTAACAATTCACTCTTGTTTTAGCATCAGTGTGACCTAAAAAATAGATGGATATTTTTTAGTAAAATAATCCTCCCAAAGCCTGCTTTGCGCGTAACACCCGATTGGTCGACTCCCAACACCCCTTAGGGATTAAATTGTAAAAATGACAAACAAATTTGGAAGAAAAAATGAAATTTTTTCTAGTCTCGGTAAGGATTAACCAAGATTTGATGATATGGCAATTTTTTGTCAGTCATTGGTTTGAACTATAAATTTGCAACTTTGCCACATATTCGCCAATACAGCTTAAGAACCAAGTGTCAGTACATAAGCTACAACCCTTCGGGCTGGTGCCCTGGAGGGCGGCGTCTTGGCCCAAAAATTGTATTCCTCTTATAAAACCACACTCCAAATGTATACCTGCAAACTCCCGAAAATACAGAGTCTCTTAAAAGTTTCCCCTCATTTTCGTCCTGACACAGCTACAGAAATGAGGCTCTAGATATGAATCTGGGAGTATTTTTTTTTCTATAATCTACAGCATTGTAATATTTTTTGTGTGGAAATATGTAGATTTATTTAAATAAGTGGGATCGTGTGAGGAGGAGAATTATATTCTATCATTTTTTTTAAATTTGATATCTATAATCGATATAAGGCTCCAAATATTTAAAAGAGATCAGGTGTTGTTTCTATGACAGGCTTCTCCAGTATTGCCATGAGAAACTCGGGCATTTGTGTCTTAAGTCGTTCAATTTTGTAAAAATCAAAAAATAAGAGTAACAAAATTTAGATTTTTAAAAAATTATAAAAAAAGTAGCAAATCATTAAAAAATAAACAAATAATATATAAAATATAAATCAAATAAGATGTGATTAATTTCTTTTTATGTGCGCAAAGAAAAAACGAATTGAATATTTAATTTTTGAATGGTGAGGGGGAGGGAATAATTATCAATATATTTAATGTTTCTTAATTTAAAATCAATTGGAGTCTTTCATTTCAAAATTCGAGTCCAAATTACAATTATATTTCAAATTTGCCGCAAATATACCGACAGCATCAGCGCTCCCTGTCGGCAGCATTACGTCAGCGTTGCTACAAATTAATCTGCCCTATTATATATATAATTCGAATTTTTCATATATTCTGAATTTCAAACCAGATGTTCTGAAGTTAGAAAGTATATGAATCTAACCATTCTAAGCACTTTTGAAAATACAAATATTTTGTCATTTTCAGGGTTTCTTCCAAAAAAATTTTCTCGGCATTTTTACAATTTAATCCCGAAGGGGTGTGGTGAGTCGGGTCCTACGCGCAAGGCAGGCTTTGGGAGAATTCTTTCATTCTTTGATTATGTGGGAACCCATTACATGAGGCGTTTAAAATCAAAACCCGTTTAATTAGTTTTACAAAAAATTTCAGAAGAGGAATAAACATGAAAATTAATTATTAATGTTTTTATCTGAAGGTCGAACTTTGAAAGTGAAAATTTCTTAGCTTTGAGAGAAAAATAAAATTTTATTTTTCCAAGAATAATACATTTTTGGAGAGTGAAAATTTTATTTAAATCACACATAATTATATTTATATATTGAACACGAATAAATAATTATAGCTACGACGTTTCGATTTCAAAATCAAGCCGATCGTAAGGTCGTAATTATGTTTGTTCATCTTCAATAAATAATTATAATTATATGTGATTTAAATAAAATTTCTACTTTTAATAAAGTTAATCACAAAAAAATAAATCCGACTTCAAAAAAATTAAATGCAACAAATAAAATAATAACTTAAAAATAAAATAAAATACACTAAAAGGTATAAAATAATTATCTTATTTATTTACAACTAAACGACAAAATATTAACATGAAATCATTTTTTGAAGTCGGTGCCAAACAAACTATAAATGCGAGAGTACCCGCCAAACGTACTAAGTAAGCAAAGAGAAACATAGAGGTTGTCCTCTGCTTGACACCTGCTTGATACTAAGTAAGGTCCGTCGAGTGCGATTCATAAAATATACCTATATGTTTGGCACCGACTTCAAAAAGTGATTTCATGTTAATATTTCGTCGTTTAGTTGTAACTAAATTAGATAATTATTTTATACCTTTTAGTGTATTTTATTTTATTTTTAAGTTATTATTATTTTATTTGTTGCATTTAATTTTTTGAAGTCGGTTTTATTTTATTTATTTTTTTCATAAAAATTATATTTATTTTTCTCTTTTTAGTGGTGTTATTAATAGTGACTTAATATAATACCTTGTATGCATCTCGTAAGAAAAAGCGTCGGGCGAATGAATCAGAAAATGATAATGAAATTCAATTCATAAATATAGAAATTCTCTCGAAACGTTTGAGGGTTTTAAATGAATGTTTTAAGATTTTTTTTATAAAAGATTTTATTTATTATAATTTCGATTATTTGGTCATAAGAATTGGAGATTTACCTTATTTCGTCATTGATCATATCTTCAGAACTTGAAAAAATTAATATGGTACCACTCCTAAGGTACCCTCTTTCAAATAAAAAAATAATCATTAAAATCGGTTCATAAATAAAGTTATGCCTGAACAAACATATCAAAAAAGGTCCAATACCAATGAAAAAAATGGGACCAATCGGAAACTAGACTGAACCCAATGCAAAAAAAATCATCAAACTCGGCTCACAACCGGCGAAGATATGAGGTAACATAGACAAACAAAAATCAGTCGAATTGAGAACCTCCTCCTTTTTTAAAGTCGGTTAAAAATATGTTTTAACAGCTCTAATTTGAAGAGTATATTTATGGAGAAAATAAAAAATATTGTTTCATTAAAATATCTGGAAAAAAAAAATTACTTTTTACCATCTCTTTAGAGAAAAAATTAAACAAAGTGGGGATCATTGGGAACATTTTTTCCGACTTTGAAAAAAAAAATATTTTCTTAAATTAATAGAATTATTGAAGAGTAGGTAGATATATATTTTATGGAAAGAATAACACATATTATATACTCCCTCCGTCCGGAAATATGGTATACATTTCGCGATTTTTATTGTCCGAAAATATGATATACATTTGCGAAAAAAATCAAATAATACTAAAATTAAATATAAAAAATATTAAATTCATTTTATTATCACAATATCATCATCATCATCATCAGCCTGTCGATAGCGACAATCCACTGCTGAATATAGGCCTCTTCTATCACAATATAACTAAATACAAACCATTTTAGGGTAATCCAAATTTGGTTAAAGTGAAATTTAGCCTTGTTGACCGCTCCTTCTGAACATATATACTTTTCAACTAATCGACCCTCACGACAAAGTTTTTCTTTGCTCTTCAAATATTGTAATATATGTTGCAAGATACCATGACGTTGTTCAATAGTCAATTGATTCGATTTGGCTTCTCTTCTTTGTAATTTCACGTTTTTTGAATTGAAATTTTCAATTTTGAAATTATAGCGGTGACTATTTTATTTTTCTTAAAAAACTAATATTTGATCTTCAAATTCCAACTCAACACAAAAGCAACGTCTGTCAAATATGTTAGGATATTTTAGTTATCAATGTAAACAATAACAATATAATGAGTATTGCCAGTTGCTTTCGAAACTCTGGATAATCTAAGATTATTTTTCAAATGTATACCATATTTCCGGACGGAGGGAGTATTTATTATAACATGCATTTAATAATTGAATCAGGCAGTGTAGCTAAGGTCATGAGCTCGTTTGTTTTGATTTTAAGTAAGTACTTATTGAGCCTGTGCACCCACAGACTCCAAGTGGGCCCCCTTGAGGTTTGCGCCCCTGGCGGCCAACCCCCGCGGCCAGCCCCTAGCTAAGACGCTGACATCAGGTTATAAATGAGATACCCAAAACTAGATTCGTTTAAGAATTTTAAAATATTAATGGAGAATATTTAATTTTTATATGATATAAATTAACTTAGAAATCAAATCTATATTTATAGAGAAATAAAATGAATATATCACGAGCCCTCGAAGCTTTTCTTCATGGTATACATTTATTGAGTAAGATTGTTTCCTTTTCCATTCATATGCCAGTTTGAATACATGATTTATGATCAAGTGGTTCACAACAATCAAGTAAATTTTGTGTCTAAAGAAAAATTCCAATCTTATAAGACATTTGAAACAATAATGTAATAATGAGTATTGGAAGCCATGTCCTTTGAAAATACAGATATGGGATCAACTGAAGATACCCCCTCTTTCCAATAAAAAAAAAAAAATCATCGAAATCGGTCCACATTGCAAAGAGAAATCGAAGCACATCCTAAAAAAAAAAGATTCCGATGAATTGATAACCTCCTCCTTTTTTTGAAGTCGGTTAAAAAGCTTCTAGACTTCTGGGTTGGTAATTTTTTTTCTAAATATTGCCAGTTGTGCCGAATAATTTTTTTTTTCTAATTTTTTGCATTCCTGGAAAATTCATCGTAACATACACTCGTAGTCTTGCAAATACTCCATATTGAATCTAGAGTATACAAATAAAGACAGACAGACACAGACAGAAAAAAAGCATGTTTGAAAATAACTTTTCTACATTTTCAGACATCTCTATTATTACGATCATATTAATTAAGAACTCGTAATCTCATTTAAAACATTTATTTAACAACAACATCAACATATAAATATAAATACAAACAATAAAACGATTAACAATACATCAAGTAAGCTTTGTACGCATCAACTCTCCCCTCCTTAGAACACGGACGCAGCTTCCCACAGGATCATTCTTCTTTCTTCCTAGGTTTAAAATAACTCGAATGATATTTATTTATTTATTTATTTATTTATTTATTTGGCTCAGTTTACATACACAGTTTACATATATTTGGCTCAGTTTACATGCACAGTTTACATATATAATAAAATTTAACCCTCTGTAAGATTAATCTTGAGTCGAGGGTTAAATTTTAAGATAAATTAACAGAGAAATTCAAAAACATAAATTTAATAAATTACTTTAAATTAAAGATATAAAAGAACAAAGACAAAATAAAAAGTAAAACAACATAAAGTAAAGTAAATCAAAATAAAATAAAATCGTCATACAAATTCACATTCTTAGAAAGCCAGAATTAATTAAAAAACTCTTTATATGTCTAACATTTCTAAATTGATCATAATTATATCTATACTTTATTGCCATTCTCAGGCCAACAATTTGAGCATGTCTCGAGTATAATTCAGTTTTAATCCTGGGCAAAATTATATTTGTTCTGCTAGATATACGTGTGGGGTAATAATGCAAATTGTAATTTGTACAATTTATTCTATATAAATGAATACAAGCATTCAATAGGAATAATTGTTTTAAATTCAGTACCCTAAACTCATCATATAACGCCAGCGTGGCAAATCTTGGATGCTTTTTTAGTATAATCTTAATAACAATATTCTGAGCAACAGAAAGACCCCTTAAAATGAATTCACTTGTATTCCCCCAGACCAAAATCCCATACAACAGCAAAGACTGACACAAGGAGAAATAGACCATTCTTAGAACTTCATAACTAAGAATGCCTCTCAGAATCTTAAATTTATAAAAGAGTTTTCTGATACTGCTAGTCAATTTCAAAATATGTGTCTTGAAGCTCATTTAACTATTTAACTAACCTTCCCCTTTCTTGACTATTTTCAATAATTTTTGCTCCATCCATCGATTTTTCTAAATATAATTTTATTTAATGAAGTAACTCTTCCTTATTTTGATTTAATTTCATCTGACCAGCATCTAGTTTCTCCTCTTCCATTATATTCAACTCATCCTCCTTGACTTCCTTCAACCAGTACGGAATTAAATCATCTTCATTAGTTAATGCCCTTCTACTTTCCTCTATTTGTAATTCCATTGATGGCCTAATGATTTCCGAAAATTTATTCACACAACAAATAATATGACTACCGATCTCAATTTCTATTCCTACTTTCTTAGGGAATCCTACTGCTTTTTGGACAAGGAACTCCCTTTTTCCTTGCCCCTCCATTCGTTTCCCTTCTTGAAGCAAGTGTCTTCCCCATGTCCTTCCCGCCTACAGAATCCACAAAAACGTCTATCCTGAATGCAACTTCTATCCTGAGTGGGACTTGTCTTCTCTTCTTTATCCATATCCTTTAAATCCCTTTCTATTTCTTCTACCGTCTGCATAAACCCTTCAATATCAGTGAATTTCATTCCCCTAATGGACGATCTAACACGTGGAGTAATCATCTCCACTAAAACTTGAAGGATTGAACCAGCATCTTCGTCCGGAAAAACTCTCTTATATAAAGCCGTCTTATTCTCAATAAATAACCTTATAGGTTCGTCTTTTCTCTGTTTCTCCTCATAAAACATAACCTTTAACTTTGAGACTACGATTAAACTATCGTATTCTCGGAGAAATTTCATTTTAAAATCTTTCCAATCCAACGCGGGAAATTGATTCACCACCCGCCACCATGTCTTGGCCTTATCTAACAACTGACCCGAAACCACCATGAGCCAAACATCTTCCGGTACTTTATATTTTAATAGAGTATTCTCGACCTTTTTTAAAAATAACTTCGGATCTTCCTCTGGGAGAGCTCTAAACACCGGAAGGAATTTTCCCACGTCTGCTAATTGAATATTCCTATTAATCTCGAAATCACTTCCCTTTTCCGAATTTTCCTTCCTTTTTATTATTTCTTCCAACTCTATCCTCTTGTTTTTTTCCTCTTCCAAATCATCTTTTAATTTTTTTATTATTTTTTCGAATTCATTTTTTAATTTATTCACCTCCTCTCCCAAATCCATTACTCTATGCTCACCTTTTTTTATATGATCCTTGATCTTCGATATCTCCCCCTCGTTATTTCCATAATCGAAAAATCATTTTTCTTATTCCTCTTCGCTAGTGGTCTACTAGGTTTTCTTATCATTTTCACATTGTTCGGGCGCCAATATTACGATCATATTAATTAAGAACTCGTAATCTCATTTAAAACATTTATTTAACAACAACATCAACATATAAATATAAATACAAACAATAAAACGATTAACAATACATCAAGTAAGCTTTGTACGCATCACTATGGACATGTAAAAGTCAATTTCAAGGAGATTAGTAGAATTGAGATTTCTTTGGAAAATCATAAGATTGCTATCTCCGACTAAATCCAAGGTATTCTCATTTTCCAAAGATTTCTAAGCTTGGTAAGCAAAAAAAAACTAAACATGGTAAGAAAAAAAAATGAGACTTAAATAATTTGGAACGTCTCCTTAGCCATGCCCAGTAATTTAGCCAGAAATTATTCTATTATTGGTAAGAGGTTATTTTGCAACTACGCAGTCTCGTGGCCAAAAATATAAATAAAATACTCGGGTCAGCTGTACAACTATCAATCATGTCGAGGATAATTTCTCAAATTGAGATGCCCAAGAATCTCTAAATAAAGAACTCAATATTGCATAAGATACGTAGTAAACAACAAACAAATAATCTATCTTGTTTTTTTGTTTTTTTAATA
>JALMQS010000247.1:0-223279 GCA_024734495.1 Forficula auricularia
AAGATTTAAGCTTGCTTCATCATCGATCTTTGTAATTGCAAGCTCATTTTATATTTTTAACATCATGATTCAATTGATGGTCACCAAAGAAATTGTTTCGTTGTACTTGTAGTAAACTAATACCATTTCAATCGTAATGATACTAATAAAACGAATTTCTGTAATCGCATGTTGTTGTGAAGACAATATATTACCTAATTAAAGAACAATAATCATGAAAACTAATCTTGAAATTTGTTCCAAAGGAAATAAATTTTACCATATATGCTTTATCAACAACATATACATGTATAACATTGCAGCGACCAACCCTGTTGTTTCTCTTTATGAATCACCAGATATCATTGACCTGAGCAAATATTGTTAGCAAATACTGGCCCAGAATCGAATTCAAAATCAATATAACATTGCACACTAATAACAGAAAAAAAAGAAAATTTTCGTATGAATATAATAATAATACTTTTGCCGGGCGATGGACAAATAGATTGAATCGGAATGATAGAAAAGATGTACGTAATATTAACGATGATTTAATTTAAGTCAAACCAGAGAATATTTTGGCTGAATGTGTACACTAGGGTTGGCCCTTATTTTGGATATTTTAAAATTTTTATGCTGACAGAGGCTCATATGTTTCGAAATAAATAATAAAATATCCCCTAGCTAAATTACTAGCTAGGGTTTTCAAATAAGAGACAAATTGCATCGTGAGCAAGAATCTATATATATTTTAGGTTACGAGCCCAAAAGAGTTTATCTATGTGAACTGGGGTGTTCCTTATTTTGGGTATTTTCAAATTTTTACGATGATAGAGGTTCATGTTGGAAATAAATTTTTAAAAATATCCCCCAAGTTTCAAGTCTTTATCTCAATTTTAACCTTTGCCGAAACCGATGCAAGTTTCCCATCTAAATAACATTAAGTTTTTGACATTAAAATATCAATTTTTATTCCGGCCAAGCAATGGTTCAAAATTTGAAACTCTAGCGATTTTATCCTTATAAGAGTAGCCATGCTTAAGAATTTACAGATTTTTAACTTTGGAGTTTATAATTTGCTAACACTAAGATATAGCAGTATTTTATCGATCTCTAACTCCAAAATTATAATAGCTAATAATCTGAGAAAATTCTGAAGCATGGCTACTATTATAAGGATAAAGTCTACAGAGTTTCAAATTTTTTGCACCATTGCTTTGGCCGGAACAAAAAATTGATATTTCAGTTACTTTCTGTACTTCCTGAAGTACGAAGTGTTTGATAGCCCGAAATATATATTGAAAAATAAAAATAAATTTATATCTTAAGTGACCTAGAATCCTTAACTCATAGTAAATCAATATTAAATATAATATTTATTTACTCTTATCTTTATTAAAGATGTTTCACCTTGCACCAACACCACAATCTCTACTAATTATCAAAAATATTATTTGGATGGGAAACTTACATCGCTTTTCGGCAAAGGTAAAAATTGAGATAGACTTGAAACTTAGGTGATATTTTTTTATTTATTTCGAACCATATGAGCCTCTGTCAGCCTAAAAATTTGAAAATACCCAAAATAAGGACCACCCTAGTGTACACTGATGATGTCACAACTAGTTTGTCTTTCCTATTGATTAATTATATAAAAAGTGAGGACAATTTTTTAATGATTGATATTGGTATAAGTAGGTATACTTACTTCATAGAATCGATCTTATTTATAAAAAAAATTATTAAACCCAATTAACTAAAATTGTTTTTGTTTCTAAGACGTGACTAAAAAAATTCCAAATCAAGTTTATGTAATAAATAATTATTTACTTCTACTGTGTTAAATTGGTTCTACTTTATACCGTATATATATATAGGTAATAGCTTTATATATATATATATATATATATATATATATATATATATATATATATATATTTATATTTCGTTTATTTCATTAGCCTATAAACATTATATGCACACGCTTAATTTATTTTCTATTAAGAAATACAATTTTGTATTAATACATGAATGAATTTTTATTATTACTTCATCAAAACCTTTCGTGTTTCATATAGTCGAAATCAAATTAAATTAATTTAAGTCTTAAATCAGCAAATTTTAAAATTCCTACAAATTTTGGCAATTTTTTCAGCAAACGGATGTTGAGCTAGAAAATTGAAACTTACCTTTAGCTTATTATGAAGGGTGAACCGCGACTTAATATGCTGTACACCTAATTCCACTTGTACCAACTTTCAAATATTTCCAAGTACTTCCAAATATTTCCAAGTATTCCAAATATTTCCAAGTACTTCCAAATATTTCCAAGTACTTCAAATATTCCAAGTACTTCCAAATATTCCCAAGCACTTTCAAATATTTCCAAGTACTTCCAAATATTTCGAAGTATTTACCACTGCTCGAAGCCCCTAAAAAACTTAGTAAATTGGACTATCTCTAACTTTCTGAGATTTGGCTCGTGATCCCGGCTTCTTTTCCTTCTACTCTGTTCTTTTCTACGATGGCGGGGCCAGCCCATACAGGCCTTTAGGGGATGGACCTTCTGGTATATCTTCTTCTCATATCAATATCATTAAAAAAAAGTACTTCCAAAATACTTCCAAAGAGGTGTACACCTACTACCAATATTGGATCACCCCTCGGCTTATTATAATAGATATGTAGCTGTTAAGCTATTTTTGTGATTAAATTTATTAAGGTTTGAAATTTCGTTAGTTATAATTTTTTATTGAACACAATCAAATAATACAATAGAGGTAACTACGCCGTTTCGATCGACTTATATTGCTATCGTTAAGCCAAATATCAGCTCACTTCAACAATCCTTCGATAATTGCCTATGTAACCATTAGATTTTTTTCTGATTTTCTGAATTTTTCAACTAAATGTTTTGAAGCTAAAATACCCGAAATGTCATTCTGGTGTCAAAATGTTTGTATTTCAGATAAGGGATTTTGAATTTATACTATATCAAAACCAGACGGCAATTATAAATATTGGTGATGAACAAAGAGAAGCCAAAATAAAAAAAGGTGTAAGACAAGGATGTGCTGTCACCCATGATTTTCAACTTATACATAGAAGAAGCGATTAAAGAATTCAAAGACAAAATTGATACAGGTATAGAAATCCAAGGTCAAAAGATCGCTATGTTAAGATTTGCCGATGACATTGCCCTTCTAGGAAGCAATAAAAAAGAATTAGAGGACGCCTTGAATGGAATTAACCAAATCCTAATAGAAGAAATCAAAATGAAAATAAACAAGAATAAAACCAAGGTCCTAGTATGTACAAAAAAAGAACAAACGAGACAGGAATGCATCAAAATTAACCAAGAAAACCTAGAAGGAGTTAAGGAATTCCGCTACCTAGGAAGTAAAATAACATGGGATGGGAGGAGCAAAAACGAAATTAAATCAAGAATTGCCCAAGCAAAAATGGGGTTTAATTCAAAACAAAAACTACTATGCTCCTCCTCAATCAGCTTAGCAAACAGGAAGTTGCTATTGAAGACATATGTATGGAGCATAGCCATGTACGGGTGTGAAACCTGGACAATTGGAAAAGCGGAGAGAAAGAGATTGGAGGCTTTCGAAATGTGGTGCTACAGAAGAATGATGAATATCAAATGGATGGATAAAATCACAAATGAAGAAGTTCTTGGAAAAATCGGAGAAAGAAGAACCTTGTGGAAGAGTCTGAAGAAGAGAAGAGGTCAGATGATGGGGCACACACTGAGACATGGGGGACTGCTTAGGGATATCTTGGAGGGGGAGGTGGGAAAGAAAAAGGGGAAGGGGAAGACCCAGATTAGAATATTTCAACCAAATAATTGGGGATATGGGATGCCAGACATTTAGAGAGGTTAAACAGCTGGCGGAGGACAGAGTCGAGTGGAGACGGATTGTTGCATCAAACCAGTCTTAGGACTGTATACTCAATGATGATGATATTCAAAATTACTTGATTAAAAAAAATATGACAAAATCGAATCATTATATGAGAAGCTCTTCAACAGTTCTAGTTCATGAGCTGATATTCGGCTCACCAAGTTTGTATTAATAAGCTGCACCTTTGGATGAAAGCTTAGCTTTTTCTAGCTTCAAATGTTAGCTGACAAAAATTTGCCTAGTCTCCAAAATTTGCACAGAGCATACAAAATTTTCTAATAATTCCATTTTTTTTTTTATTTTTGGATATGTATCAGGTTTTCTGTCAATAAAAAACTCCTTAGTCGTTATTTTTTTTCAAATTAATGATTTTTAATTTTTAAATATCATTTTCAGATCTATAAACTGAATTGACAATGTTAAGGAATTGGAAAAAAAATTAAAAACACAGAGTTTCTATTAAATGGGCCAGACGTTTCGTTAATATTATTTTGTCTTCCTCAGTGTCTCATTTCATCACTGTCAAAAAAACAATTTCACAATACGACAAACATTATTTGACAAAGAATGATGAAATGGGTAACTGAGGAAGACAAAATATATTGACGAAACGTCTGGCTAACGCACGTAACTAGATTTTTTAGGGCCCCTATATTTTTGGGGAAAAAGTAATTATAGTTCAAATAGATATATAGGGTGTTTTTTTTAGAGGTATAGAACTTTCGAATTGAAATAAAACACAAGAAAATCGTTTTAATGTCCATCAATTTGGCTTTATTGGAAGGATAATTTTATGCCATTAATGTTTAAATATGATTTCGGGCATGTGGCCGCCGCGGCTGGCTCGAATAAATCCAATTCTACAGGTCCAATTTTCAACCACTTTTTCGAGCATATGGGGCCGTATGTTGGCAATAACGCCACGAATGTTGGCTTCCAAGTCCCCTAACGTTTCTGGTTTGTTGGCGTAGACGAGCGACTTCACATATCCCCAAAGAAAATAATCCAATGGTGTCAAATCACACGATCTTGGTGGCCAATTGACAGGTCCATTCCGCGAAATTATGCGCTCATCGAATGTGACGTGCGCTGTGTGGCATGTAGCGCCGTCTTGTTGGAACCACAACTCATCCACATTCATGCCATCCAATTCGGGAACAAAATAGTCGGTTATCATGGCTCTATACCGGTCTCCATTAACGGTAACTGACTCTCCAGCATTATTTCGGAAGAAGTATGGCCCAATGACTCCACCAGCCCATAGAGCACACCAAACAGTCAGTTTTTGTGGATGTAATGGCGTCTCAAGGGTCTCATGTGGATTCTCTTCACTCCAAATGCGGCAATTTTGCTTGTTGACGTAGCCAACATTCGTGGCGTTATTGCCAACATACGGCCCCATATGCTCGAAAAAGTGGTTGAAAATTGGACCTGTAGAATTGGATTTATTCGAGCCAGCCGCGGCGGCCACATGCCCGAAATCATATTTAAACATTAATGGCATAAAATTATCCTTCCAATAAAGCCAAATTGATGGACATTAAAACGATTTTCTTGTGTTTTATTTCAATTCGAAGTTCTATACCTCTAAAAAAAACACCCGATATAAAAAAATTTATTGTACACAAAAATATATTACATTATTTATATTATAAGAATATTTAATTTTCATTTAATTAGACTCTTCTAGCTTTCATTTGAGCAAAGTCATTAATTATATCGTCATAATTAATATCCTTTGAGATGTTATACTGTATAGATATTATGGCAAGATTGGATAATCTATCTTGTCCAATAGTAGACCTTAAATTGATTTTAATTAATTTTAACTTGCTAAAACTTCTCACACGAAGAAATTGATGGCAAAGAAAATTCAAATAACAATTTCGTTTTAGGGCCCCCTAGATCTCTGGGCCCTGTGCGGGTGCACCTGTTGCACCTGCCTAGTTACGGCGCTGCGTCTGGCCCATTTAATAGAAACTCTGTATTTTTGTTGCTATTCCTGATACAAATTTATTATGGATGCCAATGATACAAAATAAAACATTTATCTTTAGGAAAAAATAAATAAACACTGTTAATCAGTTTGGAACCCTGAAGATGATTTTATTTAAGGTCGAAACCTTAGAAATGAACGAGTAATATGTTATGATCTATTGACTGGAAACCCTATATAACATCAACAATTCCACTTATATAATCGAACCACAAGGTTCAGAAACTTTTAAGACATTCATAATAAAATTTTTCTCAATAAAATGTATCCCTTTTAAAACGAACGTTCCTTATATTTGCGGTCCAAATTAAGATCCTGCGGCCCGCAGGATCTTAATTTGCAACGGAAATAGATTATTTTGTAGAAAATTATTACTACGGAAAATGAAAATAATAGTTTATTAGAAGATGGAAAGAAAGTTAATCTTGATTAGTTCTGTTAAATTAGAATGGAAATTTTTAAATGATCTATAATATTATTGCTTCCTAATTTAATAGATTAAAATGGGAACGCGAATACGCTAGCGAAATTATCCCCTGCGGCTATAGATCTAATCAGACTTTCGTTTTATAAAATTTGAGCAAATCTATTAATATCTATAATTTACATTTAAATGGATTTGTTTCATTTGAAACTCATTACGTTCATTTTAAAATATTATTTCTTAGTCTAGATGACCAGTACCTACTCATTATCAGAATTGAATCCAAATTCGGGGGCTTAATATCATTAACCCTTACATTCTTAAATATTTTAACAGAAAACAAATTTACAAAAGTACCTATCTACTCTTATTAAACGAGCAAAAATTGTATATTTATATATATATATATTTGTTTGTATATATATTTGTATCTTAGTTATATTTTGAAAACGGCTCTACCGATTTTGATGAAATTCACGGGTTAGGGGGTTTTTGGGGTGACAATTCGATCTGTCACGGTCTCATCTTCGACAAAATTGTTTTTGATGGGTTTTTTCGTAATCAAATTAATTATTCTCAGGTAGACAAATCCCATTCTTAGGGTTTTCAAAAAGGTTACTTTTTCCTTTTGTACCCAAGCAGACAATGGGTAGGGTTAATCCTTTTTTCTCAAAGGCCTTGAAGAAATATTGTGATTGTGTTGTGTTGTTGTCAAGCATTAACTAAACCCGAACAAAGCTCGGTCTTCCAGGTATATATATATATGTAAGTATTTTTTTTTTTTTTTAAACGGCTCTAACGATTTTGATGAAACAAACTCTAATAACAAGTTTTGAGGATGAGAAAGCGATCTTGATGAGGAGCGGGGGTGGATGTGGTGGATGTGGGGGGCAGTGGTGGGAAATCCGGGGGTAGGGCGAGGTTTCGGGGTGGGGTCGAGCAGGGTGGAGGTGGGGGGTACAGTGGTCGAATACTATATAGATATATTTGTATTTTTTTTAATTTGAAAACGGCTCTCAAATAAAAATCGACCTTTTTATCAGAATTTTAAATTAAAAATAATATTAAAATAAAGATTTTAAATGAAGGAAGAAGTTACCGAGCATCGCTCGGTGCCTCCAGGTACTGTTATATTATATTAGACTAGCTGTAAGCGCCCGCCTTCGGCGGCCCTCTTGCTAGCCAGGGGCACGCCTTATGGACCCCCCCCCCCCGCCTTCACATCACCCCACCCCCAGACAGACAGACAGGCATACAGAAAGGAATTTTGTTGAGGGTGTTTTTGTTCATAACTTTGCTTGAAACGTGTGCAACCAAAATTTGGCGTGATTTGGAGCAATGTACAAACAACACCTTAATTTTATATATATAGATGAAGGAGGAGGTAATATATATGTAAGTTATGTTATATTATGATACATTTTCAATTTTTTTTGGCTAAATTAAATAACCTCAAAGGTGACAATAAAAGAGTGTGTCTTCTGCCGGAAAAATAAATTTTTTAATTTATTTAAAACGAGACTGTAGTTTCGAGGGCTTAGCCACATCAATTCCTGACTTTCACACATCAATTCCTCTGAATCAATTGTAATAGACTGATGAAGAGGACAAAGCCCTCGAAACTATAGTCTCATTATAAATAAATTTAAAATATTATTTTTCCAGCAAAAGACACACTCTTTTATTGTTTCCTTTAATTTATAAAAATTCTGCTACTCTCGGCAAAAAAGAAACTTTCAATTTAATATAAAATACTTAATCCATTTGCTTGCTGTAGTTTTGGTGGTAAGGTTGATGAAGTGGCGAATAATTATTTAAAATTATAGTAGAAAATTATCTAAAATATTCTATTTATTTTAGGAATTCTTTATAGCTGTGGTTGTATTAATTTATGAAAGGGTTAAAATAAGAGACATGCAGCTTTTATTTTTTTATTTTTTATTTATGAACTCCCGTAAACGTTTCGGCTATTGGTTGTAGCCATCTTCAGAGCGGTAATTTGACAATATTTATATAAAACAATTTTTTTTTTGGATCACCAGTCATCAGATAAAACTATTTATATACAAGAAATATATATATGATATATACAAAACTATATACAGGGTGTTCGCCAAAAGGCTCTGAAGATGGCTACAACCAATAGCCGAAACGTTAGCGAGAGTTCATAAATAAAAGCTGCACGTCTCTTATAAATTAAAATATTCTAATTTGATTACGATATTTTTGCTTCTGATTCTGAAGTTGTTTTCAAGTGATAATAGATATAAATAAGATCGATATAACTTAGCAAAATCAATTTTCACAAAATATCGTAGCGACATTTCGGTTTATAATTGTCAATCCGTTGTCAATTGATAAGTGATATAGATAAAATTCAACCAAGCAACATTGATCTGTTAAAATTGATCTATATCACTTATCATTTGAAAATGATTTCAGAATTAGAAACAGCTCAAGTCAAAAAAGATGTGGCTCAGTTGACTTGATACTATTACTTGAAAATGCTTCAGAATTATAAACCGTAATGTCGTAAGTGGCCATTCATAAAATCAAGCAAAATTTCGCATTTTTGGGCCCCCCTTCGTCACACTGCGTCAAATTTTCTGGGACTCCCCTAACAAATATACCTGAGACTCCCACCTATAAACGATTTGTTGCTGACAAGTTAGGAAAAAATTAAAATAAAATTATTATAAAGTACGAACATCACGTTTCCTAAGACCCCCTGTCACTAATCATCACGCTAAGCATACCCCACTCTTGTTGCGAACGTATTTTATGAATGGCCCCTAAATAAACTAGAAAATTTTAACTAATTTCCTGATTTCATCATAAGTGGTTCAACTCGAAAGAATTTCTCTATTCACAACCAAATTCGTAATTTTCTAAATTAATGAATCGATTTTTGTTTCTCCCTGTGCAGGTATACTCGGAATTTAGTGGACGAGGGAAATGACCGATTTAACCTGATCGTGTTGTGTTGGGGCGAAGGTCATGGTTCAGCAATCCACGACCACTCCAATGCTCACTGCTTCATGAAAATGTTAAGTGGATCATTGAGTGAAATCCGATTTGCTTGGCCACAACAGCCGAACGAACCTCTGGTCGAAATCAGTCGGGATCTTTTAGCACTTGACGAAGTCGCCTACATTAACGGTAATATTTCTATTACTTTTTGCTTATTATTGCAATTAGATGAAAAATCCGGTCACCTTCTCATTAAAAACTAATTTACTTACGTAAACATTTTAATGAACAAGAATATATGTTTGTTTCTTATTAATGATAAGAAGGTGTACCCACCGAGATGACATCTATTAGTCATAAATGGACCTTTGGATTCCTAAAATAAACAGTGAGTGTTCAGGGGCTGGAATGGAAGTGGATATAATGGTGCTCCCGGGTATTGTAAGATTATAGAAAGAGGGATACTCAATCAAAAAGAAAAGGACTGAACATCTGGAAAAATCATTGATGAATTTAGGGGGTTTTCCTAGTGGGGGGGGGGGGGGGGGCAGCCGGCCAGCTGATTAGCCACCATAAGGTTTCAAATTTAGTAATCCGATTAGAGATCAACTGAATTTTTAGTAGAATTGACAAATATTGGAAGTAACGAAATACATAAGTGATGCCTCATAATAACGGAGTTTCGATTTTTCTAAGGGGGGGGGGGAGGCAATGAGTTTTGTAAGGGACCAATGTTGCGAACATTGCACAATATTGGCAATACTGCAGCAACATTGCAGTGGCAACATTGAAGTGACAATATTGCTGCAATGTAAAAGAGGCGGACAAGGGATATGGCTGCAATGTTCCTGCAAGATTTAATATTGCAATGTAATATTGCTACAATATTCCCTTCTGACTGGGTAACTAAGCTGATAGGAGAAATGTGAAGATTTTGAAAGACTAATAGGAATAGATATGGGGAACTCTGGTGGAAGGGTTTAAAGGGATAAATGGGTGACAGACTGATAGAGAAGATAAACCAAGGACCGGAAAAAGTATAGAAGAAACCAAGACCAAGAAAAGAGAGACAGAAAACAAAGTGAAGAGCAAAATCCCGAAAGGATCAGGGTTATCATTTTGTTTTAATGTAAATATTTTTAAAAAGTTCTAAATATTGATTAATAAAATAAAATAAATAATAATAAAAAATAATGTGATACACTATATCTCGAATGAGCTAGTTCGATACTTCTCTGAATTGATCGCAAAAGCTTGTTGGAAGTTGAAAATCTGTGAAACGACAAACTCGTACGTTGAAAATAGACTTGAAGAAATTGATTTTATTCCATCAGAGCCCATATGTCATGATAATAGCTCTAAACAAGAGAAAGAATAGAAGCGAATCGAGAATAGTTGTTAATTGAATCACATAACTCTAAAACGCTCCTGTGTGCAAAACCAAACAGACTGAAAACATCCTTTAAACGTTTAAACTAAAACTTTTGGAAAGACACACCCTTACGAACAAATAGACAAATTGATTTTTGGACACTTATTGAGTTTTGGGATCAGAGGCATACAACTTTGTTTTTAAAATTTTATTTTTATTTTAAGGTAAAATTTACAAAGTGAAAATAATTTTTATAATCTTGATTTTAGAAGACCTCAAAATATGTGCCAATCTTCATGAATCCATACACTTAAGAAGAGTTAGAGTTAACAAATCCATTTTCTTATCAAGACATAAAAATCTCAAAAGTTTTGAGATAGTGGATATTTTGGGCCTGAGTCAAAGGCCTAGTAGATGTCATCATCATTGAGTACAGAGTCCTAAGACTGGTTTGACACAACCATCTGTCTCTTCGCTCGGCTCTGTCCCATGCCAGCTCTTTGGCTTCTCTAAATGTCTTGCATCCCTAATCCTCAATTATTTGGTCGAAATATTTTAATCTGGGCCTTCCCTTTTCTTTCCAACCTCCTCCTCTAAGATATTCCTAAGCAGTCCCCCATGTCTCAGTGTGTGCCCCATCATCTGACCTCTCCTCTTCTTCAGACTCTTCCACAAGGTTCTTCTTTTCTCCGATTCTTCCAAGAACTTCTTCATTTGTAATTCTATCCATCCATTTGATATTCATCATTCTTGTAGCACCACATTTCGAAAGCTTCCAACCTTTTTCACACCCGTGCATGGCTATGCTCCATACATATGTCTTCAATAGCATCTTCCTGTTTTCTAAGGTGATTGAGGATGAGTATAGCAGTTTTTGTTTTGAATTAAAACCAATTTTAGTTTGGGCAATTTGTGATTTAATTTCTTTTTGCTAGAAGATATATAACTCTTTACCATGAATAATAAGCTTATGGGTCGATTCCGAAGCGTAGTCGTTAAGACATGACTTCTATGACAAATCTTATTTTTCTTATTATCGTAATAAGCACCTGTTTCGGTTGAGAAAGATCCATTAAAGAAATAAAATTATTTCATTATTACGATTCCATTTATAATAAAAAAATTTTTATTGTAAAATTACGATATTGCATTAAAATCAAGGATAATAGACTCTTATCCTTCCTATATTCAAATTCCTAAAACAGGAGTATTAAAGAAACACATACATTGCATGTTTATTACTCACTAATATACTAGGTATTAATATAACTTTAGCGTTTGATTAATAACGCAAAATAACAAATTATAATTTGCCTTTCCATGTTTGTTTTTCAAGGACTACAAACTAATGAGGAATGAAAAGCGTTAACTTATAGATTTTCTGATTTTGCTACTGTAATCTATGTGTTATGGTATATGTATTATTAACGAAGAAAATGAAGTCATTTTGTTATTATCTAATGTGTAACCAATTTATAAATTGGTTTCATTTTAGATGGCTATCGCAAATTTTTCCGAGTATGATAAAACTCTTATTTTTTACTAATACTACAAATAATACTACTTATATATCAGTGTTCTCTCCTCACCTCTAAATGGCACGAGATTCTTTTTTCAGCTCTGCCTTTGCTATATTAAGGATTCCCATAATCCTCTAAGATTTTAAGTTCATTTCTAGACTGAATTTTTTATTTGTAGTCTGCTTGATTTGGTCAGATTTATGACTTGGAAGTTTTGTCTGGTTGGTACAGGGGCGGTCCATGAATTTGAGGAGCTCTGGACTAACACTACTTGGGGGCCTACCTAATTAATCAAACTAATTGCCATTTTGTCAAAAAACCGTTTTCTACTTTATAATGATGTGTACCGTATTCGGTATAGGAAAAAAATTTGGACAATAATATATTTTATTTATTTAATATGACTGATACACAAACGTTTCTTCAAAGAGGATGCCCTCGGTTCTCAAAGTCTAAAATTGACCAAATTACAGCGAAATCAGCTCGTATTTTTTAATCAGACAAATCAAATGATGGCCGTTTACCTAAAGAAGTTCTGAAATAGATATCTCTGCTGAAAATAAATTGTCTTCAATGGGGGGCCCATTATATCCACGGGGCCCTCGGCTGCAGTCCAAAAATCCCAGATATAGATATCCGCCCCTGGGTTGGTAGACCACCCAAGATTTAATAAATTACTAGATTCTACCTCTAGCTTTAAGACATTTTCTGATTTATGAATCCAAACTTTATAATAATTCTATAATATATTATTAAAATTAATTATTTAATTCATTATGGCTGGTCTTGCACGAAAAAATATTGTACGATATAATTTATTATTATTAGTGACGTAACGAGGGTATTTAGAGCCCATGGCAAATGTACTATACAACCTGTGCACCCCACCCCTCAACTGGTGCTTTTTTATATTTTAGTTAAATTAGTCTTTTTGTTTTAGCAACGAAATTTTCTCTGGAGAGAGACGGACTGGTAGAAATTTTAATTGAATGTAATGGAAGGCAGCCCAAGGGAAAGAAAAATTAACACATATCAAATAAGGTGTAATCTATTGGAATCCTTCCTCCTTTCCTTTCAAACCGACGTTTCGGAGGATTTTTCCCTCCTTCTTCCCCCACTACCCCTGGGCTGCCTTCCATTACATTCAATTAGTCTTTTTGTTTTTAAATTTCAAATACATTAGATCTAAGGGATCTTGACCATTCAGGCCTGACCAGCATTGTTTTTGCATCCGATAAAAATTCTAAAAAACAGTTATTATTTCGAAAAATATAATTTTTCACTTATTAGGACTTTTTTGGAGACCGAAATGCCATGGTTTCGCGCAATTTTTTTAATCAAAATAGTTTCAGCCGTTTTTGAGATATTTCGAAAAAATTAAGCAAAAGAACCACTTTTTCTATTCACCATTACAATACATGACCATACCCTGTATGGTAAAGTAATACAAGTTGGCTGGTGTGAGATAAATCAAATTGTTATTTATTAATGAGAGGCTATAAAATTAGTTCTTGCCCGAGTGAACATTTTACTCAGGCCACCTAACAAATCTATCAAATATTTCTGAGTTTCTTAAATCCAAATCAGTTCCGATTTTTCTTTTTTGCGCCCCCGACTGTTCGAGGACCCTCTCTTGCCAAGGCCTCGTTACGGCTCTGATTATTATTTCAAACGATAATAAATAAAATAATTTGTTTTTTAAAATTTATTTTTTCAGATAGCCAAGGACTACATAGAGTAGAAAACGCTAGTAGTACTAATACAGCTGTATCTCTCCACCTCTACAGTCCTCCGTTCCAAATGTGCAAAATATTCAATCAACAAAGTGGGAAAGAAACCGTCACACCCATCACATTTTGGTCTATACGCGGAGAAAGACGAGACAGAGTAAGAATAATAATTCTAGTCTTCAACATTCATTTAGTAAAAGACTATGTTTCCTTAGCACTTTTATAGAAAATTAATTTCTTAAGGACGTTCCCTAATATAAGCTCAGATGCCATTCGGTCTTTCCCCTACTCTCCCATGCGCAGAAAGGCAAAAATATTTTCACTGCGTCGTTTCTCGGATCTGGCAACATTACATTCTTACGGACGCTAAAAGACAAAGAATAAAAAAAAACACTTCATGAAACAGCTCAATGCGAAATTATAGATGAGAACAGTATAGTTAGGTTGAGAGAATTAGCTAAAAATCTCAAATGCACCAGCTGCAGAAGTTTTTTAGATAAAGAAAAATTGATAGATTTTAGTGCGATGTTGCCAAGTCGGCATCTCTCACTTGCCATACCATGAGAGAAAAAATGAAAGTCATCCAAAGTACCTAACTTTTAACATTTTTCATACAAAACGAATACCGATTGATACAATTATTTTAACAGAAAAATATTTGTTATATCTTCAGTTAAAAATTCTCAGTTTTTCAAAATAATTTCAAGAAAATTACGATTGTGTTATTTAATGAAACAGTCGCTTTAACATCAATCGGGGTAGGGTTTGCGTGTTAAATTTGCAAATTTCAATGGTCAATATTTACAAATTTAGTGCCGCAAGGACTATTGAAAAAAATTTCTACGTATAAAGGACACTTATAAATATGTATATTCAAAGTTTTAAAAGGATTTCAAGAAAATCGATTTAATAGGGAACGTTCTTAAATATTAAATTAAAGAATCCCTTGAAATGAGAAATTTATTTTTTTGATTTTCTCTGGTAAATATAATTATTATCTTTTGGATGCAATTTGAGGAAAATCCATCATGAGAAATTACTATTATAATAATAAAAAAAATCAACAGAAGAAGTAAATCGCCCTATCCATCCATTCTTTAGAATTTAATTTAATTTTTCGGTCTTAAAATTAGATTAATTTATCACATGGTTGTGAATACGACCCAGAAGGGTAATTTAAAACTTCGGGTTCTTTTAAGTTACACATAATCTAGGTTTAGCAATAGTTATTTTATTTTTTTTAAAAATTATTTACCTTGAATATTATTTTTCATTTTCATTTTCAGGCTATTCAAGAGAGAAGAATTCCGGAGGATAACTAATTTAAATTTTTATAAAGAACATTTTAAATTATAATATAATGGTATATTATGATATTTGAATTAACAAGATCTTCTCCTTCATATCTCTTAAATCTATGATTAAAAATTACAAATGACTAAGAGTGATTATGAACTCTGCAATTTATTAAATGAATCAAGACACAAAGTGATTAATAACGATTATTTAATATTGTATAGATCAAGCCTAGCCTAATTCAAATGATTATTTCCGAAGTTTGTTCTAGGTGAAATATTAACGATTTAATATGAGGTAGCTTTCACAAAATGGCCCATTTTAACGAATATTCTGAAATATGAATTTGAAAAGACTTCATCACCGCGAGGTATTGAATTTACTAGACAATTTTAGTTTTTTAATTTTGGCCTTTAGAAATCTCGGTAGGGAAAAATCAGTTTAAACTATGATTTTTTTTTCTATCGGTCTGCCTGGATTCCTATATCCATATATTAAGTTACTTAAGATCCAAATTGTATGTATTTCTAATAAAAAATTAATTTGATTTTGGTCTTTATATATTATATTTCAAAAATTGAGAAAATCACCAAAATTATCGAATTATTATATGAGGGACTAGCGAACGGTTGTAATTAAAAAGTAGAGACTGGATTTTTATGCAGTAAAAATTGCCAAAATATGCCATAAAATATGCAGTTAAAAATGCTGAAATATGCAAGTAATATGCAGAATAGGGTGAAATATGCAAATATATGCAGTAAAAAATGACAAAATAAATTTGTTTAATGCACTAAAAAATTAAAATAAAGAGTATAATTTGAAGGAGTGATATGAAAGAAATAAACTGATAAAGTAATCTATAAACACCAAGTGTCAAATATGTACTTTTATTGCGTAAAAAATTGCACAAAATTCTCATTATATATATTTATATATATATAAAATAAAATAATGATCATTTTCTCACCCTTTCCCAATCTACCATATATGTAAAAAATGTCATTTTTAATTGCAATTATTTCATGTTTGGTCTGGTAAATCGTCTTCAAATTTTAACAGTGTGTTTATTATGGTTTTAATGATTATATTCCAAATTTCAAAGACTTTTTGAATTTTTATATTTGTGAAAGAACTACCATAAACAAACTCGTACAACTATGGCAAGTTTCATCTTTTTAACTCAATCGTTCTTGGGGCAAAAAAATTATGTACCAAATCGAAAACATTTTTTTGTTTAATATTTATTCCAAGGCTGTACCCATATATAATTGATTTATAGTAAATTAAAAAAAAAAACTACTTGTGAGTGCCAGTCTTGACTTCCCCAAGATCCACTTTCTCAAATAGGTACCTATCTTGCTGAATGTTTCCTCTTTTAGTTAGGTCTGGCATTCGAGATTCAATCTTGTTATTTAGGTGTTGTACCTTCTTCAATTCATTAAAAATAATTTCTTTCATTAGAATGTAAAGATATTTTTTTATTCATTTTTATTTTTACCAAATGCATACAATTTTCTTACTTATTAATAATTTTTCTTGTTATTTATTATACTAAGTTCACCTAGAATTATTTCCTACCAATGAATTCTGTAATTAAATTTTTCGAAAAATTAATCTATAACAAGCTCTGGATTGGCAAGGTCTAGTTTTCATAATCGTTTGTAAGAGTTGTAAGAAAATTATTATTATTAAAATATGATTTAAATAATAAGCATTATCATGTAATGATATAATTTTAATTTATTTTAATTAAAGTATATTGTTTGTTTGGAGAAGGTTGACAGTGATTTATTTATCTCAAAAATAAATAAAATAATGTAAGTGAAAGTAATACAAAAAACAAAAAACAAAAAAAAAACATTGAATTAAAATGAAATGGACAAGTTTTAATTCGGTTTTAAAATATTTTATTAAAAAAATGTTAATTGAAATGAATTATTTGTAAAATTAAAAGGTATACATATTAAAAAAACTAAGAATTCATTTACATTTTAAATTAATTATTTTTTAAGTTGTTTCATGTCCATTATAACAATAAATAAAAGATTCATGGCTTTTGGACAATCTTTTTTTATTAAATTTTGGCCCTTTTCAGGACTTTATCAAGTTCTCAATTACTCAAAACATTAAACGTTGATAAAATAGTAAAAGAATCGAGACAAGAAATAATATATTCATAATATTTATTTATTAAGAAAATTAGCACAACCCAAATAAGTACTTGATAAAGTCCTGAAAAGGACGAAAATTCAACATTAATAAAATAAACACACGTTCTGATGTGGCCATCCACTTGACTTTATCATACAACATGGCCCCTCACTTATATTTAATATTTACTAAAATTATTTATAATCATGTAAGGGGGGGGGGGGGGTTAATGCATTTTTAGACTTCTGGGGGCCCACGGATTATGTATACAAAATTTGGTTGAGTTTGGTACAAGAGCCAAGATTTTTATTTTTTGACCCCCCCCCCCATTTTAGGCGGTTATTTTTTGCATTTTTTAGACTTCTGGGGGTCCACTGATTATGTATACAAAATTTGGTTGAGTTTGCTCAAATGGCCTAGATTTTTAATTTTTAAGCCCCTCCCCCCCTCAATTTTGGGTCGATATGCACAAAAATCTAATCAGCTCTTAATCTCAATGCATCAAAGCTATGTGTGAAATTTGGTTTCGATATTCACACTAGTTTTTGAGCTAGCTCGTCCACAAAAATTTGGTAACGCACAGACTAACAGACTATAACAACCAGACTAACAGACATTTTTACAAAACAATTATTATCTCGAAAAATATAATTTTTTCGATGTTCACTTGTTAGGGCTTTTTTGTAGACCGAAATGCCACGGTTGCGCTGAATTTTTTTAATCAAAATAGTTTCATTCGTTTTTGAGATATTTCGAAAAAAAGAAGCAAAAAAAACATCACTTTTTTCATTCACGAATACAATACTTGACCATACCCTGTTTGGTAAAGTAAAAAAAGATTGTCCAAAACCCGTGAATCTTTTAATTATTTTTTTATTTAACATCAGAATGTGTCAAAACAAAGAGAACTGAAAATATAGCGATAAAGTCTTTTCAGTTTCTCAAAAATAACTTCAGATCTTTCAAAAATATTAAAAGTTTGAAACCATGTTCACTGTAGAGTTTATATGATTTTTAAAATGGATTTTCATTATTTTAGCGCATGATATTCAATATAAACAAAGATAATTTTAAACAATACACTTTTTTCGTGGTGAGAACCATTTTTGGTAAAGTAGTAGTAGGTTTTGATTGGCCTTTTGGGGAATTTAGTCACGAGTTTTCATTTTTGATAAACACTGTATCATAGAGTAATATAGAGTGGAAGGCTCCACAAAGCCAATGTCTTTTAGCGTATACGAATTACAGAGCTCTCTGGGACCAGGGCGAAACCATTGGGCAATAAAATGACTGAAACCGCTCTCTTCGGGACAAATTTTGGTGACATTATCAAGAGTAAAAAATACGCTTATATATACGTATGTAACATAAAGGGTGTGTATCTTTTATCTATGACAAACTCTTTAAATGTTCTATGTTCTTTGGATATCTCTTAAGAACTAAGAGTTTTCGCCCTGCAGTCGCTAGAGAGCGCTTTTTCTATACACGGTAGCCTTCCACTCTACATTACTCTATGCACTTTATCTATCCATAATCCACAATATGAATGAGCGTTCTTGTAAATAAGTCATGCTCTGCTCTCTAATTGATTCATATGTGTACATATTAGTCGCATAGAAAATTTAATACTCTCTGTTTTAACGCATTCATGATGATCAGAAAATATATTAAAGAAAATTAACAAATTGAAATATTTTTTTATTAATAACAATAAGAAAAAGATTTTGAAATTTTTTCAATATTAGATATATTTTATTTTAGAAAATATTTATATTTTATATACAATGTAAAAGTATTTTTTTAATAAATTTGAGCCTCTAATTTTGAGGATTTTTTTATATTTATAATTAAATAATATACCATAGATTATTTAATATTTTTGAGAATCTATTAGGTTTTTTTGAAAGTGGTAGAAGTTCATTCATTCATTCATATACGTATCATATATTGAGATATTTTATAGTTTGCGTTTGAATTAACTAAAAAAATGGCAAACGTTTATAAAATAAACGAATTTATAATAAAACAACAAAAATTAAGTTTTGAATTTGTGTAAATTGGTAATAAAACTATTAGCTTGATGCATAATTATGGAACGTTTGTATTGGCGCGTTTTTCTTTAGCCAAAAATGGCGTTTTGTTTATAGTCCAATAGCATCATGCTATTTTTTTCATATTGTAAAAATACACTTTGGGTGGTCTGGTTCCACGTCCCACCACTCAAATGGTCTGGGGTGAATATATTATGTTTATAATTGACTATAAATTATAATTTTTATAATTTCATTGTGGGTCAAAAATATTTTTTAACACATATGTATTTTTTACCGCACTCACACCATGCGCAGTACCTGGTCCACCTGGTACAGCCAGCCAGACTGGCCATTCCCTGTACAACTATCATAGACGGTACTATTACGCATTATTTCTAGTTGGGTCAAATCCGTAGTCAAAATGTGTCACTAGCTCTTGGGCTATTATTTTTTTTATAAAAACAACCTTCTATATTTATAATTAATAAAAATGGGTGTCGAAAACCATATTCATATTCGTCATATTATGCTCTACCACTACGAGAAAGGATGGAAGGCAGCACAGTCATTTCGCGATCTCAACGAACTTTTTGGCGTAGGAACAATTACTGATAGTGCAGTACGGAAGTGGTTTGCCCGTTTCAAATCAGGTGACACTAGTTTGGAGGATAAAGAAGGAAGAGGTCGGCCATCGGATTTTGATGATCAGGCACTTCTGACAGCCGTGGAAGAGGATTGAGATCGCGAAATGACTGTGCTGCCTTTCATCCTTTCTCGTAGTGGCAGAGCATAATATGACGAATATGAATATGGTTTTCGACACGCATTTTTATTAACTATAAATAGAGAAGATTGTTTTTATAAAAAAAATAAACAAAACGCCATTTTTGGCTAAAGAAAAACGCGCCAATACAAACGTTCCATAATTATGCATCAACCTAATATTATTAATTAGTGATTATTACGAATGGCGTTATTCCACTTTCGAAAAAAAAAAAAAAAAAAAAAACATTCTGGCAATAACATTCAAAAATTAAACTTTTTTGTCGATTTTATCAAGAAAATGTACACCAATGGCTGTGTTATTATTAATATGAAAAGAAGAGATTTTTGTCTGAGTAAAACATGAACTGATTTTTGTTTTTCAAAATTGGACTTACACTATTATAAAAAAAAAAAAAGAGTTCATGTTTGATTAAAAATACATCAAATATATTTGTATTAGAATTTTTATTTGATATATTAAAATAGCCATGGGAGCTATGTCGTCGGCTTTGAGTGTAAATTAATAAAGCAAAGGGAGTGTAGTTTCACAGTGAATTAAATAAAACTCAATATATTTAGGATTATTAGTCTATCATCAGGAGTTTACAGATTAAAAACGGTTTTTAATCTGTAAACTCCTGATGATGGACTAATAATCCGAAATATATTGAGTTTGTATAAACCTCTTTGAGTTTTATTTCATTCAATGTGAAACTGCACACCCTTTACTTTAATAATTAATATCATGTTTCACCTAAAACCTACACCACTTTCCTTAAGTAAAAAAAAGAAAAAAAAAATTAGAATGTAAACCTGTTAATCCATTTTTTATCATATTTGACATATTAATACGGTTCGAAAGAAAAAGAGATGCAGCATCGCCCAAGTAAAACTGCTACTTAAAATTACGATCGTAAGTTGTAGAAAAAAAAATTTGAAAAATAGTTTTTTTCCATAACAACAATATTAAATTTTGTTTGTTTTTTCTCTGGCCTGTAAAATTTCCTTGTTGTGAGTTAGCAGGTTTACACTCTAAGACGACGATATGTTCATTTAATCA
Source organism: Forficula auricularia (assembly GCA_024734495.1). Lineage (NCBI taxonomy): Eukaryota > Metazoa > Arthropoda > Insecta > Dermaptera > Forficulidae > Forficula > Forficula auricularia. The sequence goes on from JALMQS010000247.1 coordinate 21,217, forward strand.
GCCATCACAATATTAAAATTAATATTAAAATATAATTAAAATAAAAACAAGTGTTATGGGTTATTAAATAGCGCAGCGCTTCTTAAACTTTTTTTATTCCCAACCCAATTTTGACGGAGATTTTTCACAACCCCATATTTTATAGATATATGGTATAAAATCATCATTTTTACTAGGAAATAAAATATAAATTTATAATGAAGCGAATCTTTATAAAAGTAACTATTTTGTAATTTTACAATTTATTAAAAAAAAAAACATTTACAAATTACAATTATTTAATCTATGGTAAATAATAATGAAATGGATCTGCTTGTTTCTTATTAAATAAACAGGAGTTCATCATCTTCAACATTTTTCAAATTTCATCTGCACCTATTTTGATTTTATAATCGGAAATGCTGACAACGTTGCTTCACATAAATAAATATTTATCTAACTCAAAATGGCAATTTCACAATTTATTAGAAATTCAATTTTTGGCAGATGTGAATTATAATTATTTCATTGTCATTGTCCCCATATATAAACCCAAAATTCAGTTATGCGACCCCAAATGTGGTCTCGACCACATTTGGCAGATGTGAATTATAAATATCTCATTGATCATTGTTGCTCTATGTTTAACGACCCAAAATTCAGTTATGGGACCCCAAATGTGGCCGCGACCACATTTGGCAGATGTGAATTATAATTATTTCATTGATCATTGTTGCTCTATGTTTCACGACCCAAAATTAAGTTATGCGACCCCAAATATGGTCGGGACCACATTTGGCAATTGTGAATTATAATTATTTCATTGATCATTATTGATCTATGTTTCACGTCCCAAAATTCAGTTATGCGACCCCAAATGTGGTCGGGACCACATTTGGCAGATGTGAATTATAATTATTTCACTGATCATTGTTGCTCTATGTTTTACGACCCAAAATTCAGTTATGCGACCCCAAATGTGGTCGCGACCATATTTGGCAGATGTGAATATAATTATTTCATTGTCATTGTTGCCCTATGTTTCACGACCCAAAATTCAATTATGCGACCCCAAATGTGGTCGCGACCATATTTGGCAGATGTGACTTATAATTATTTCATTGATCATTGTTTCATTGTCATTGCTGCCCTATGTTTCACGACCCAAAATTCAGTTATGCGACCCTAAATGTGGTCGTGACCAATAGTTTAAGAAGCACTGAAATAGCAGATGAGAAAATTACACAAGTTCGCTCATTATATGCGTATATCTTGAATCAAAACCTAATTTCTATCGAAAAATGATTGATTAGACACGAATCGGACATAAATAAAATAATACTAATAAGAATTAAATAATTAATTATATAAATATTTTGTTATTTTAAAAAAATGATGATTATTAAGTCTTTTTCTTTTGCACAGATTATGATCATATGATTTTAACCAAAAAATGAAATTAAACATTAATATAAGAATTAAAATACTTAAAGTTACATCCCATTGAAATCTGTAATTATAATGAAATAAAATTATAATGTTTAAAAAAAATAAAGTTCATATGATTTTATTTTTCTACTTAAGGTAGTTGTTCCGCCAAATGCGTTTTCTTAGGATTTTTTTCAAATTTAGACAGAATATCATTTAAATACTTCTGCATCGATTGGTGGCAAAACGAAATTTCTGAACAATATAGTTCCGGAGATATTAAATTTCAATAATCGAGTTTTTCAGGCTCTTTAACATTCCACTATACGGGATATAGGAAAATTTACATACATATTTAATTATAATTACTTAAGTATTGAGTTTATTAACAAACAGGCAATACACCAACTCCAACGCCTCCTTCGTGAGCGCACATTGGCTTGACAAATGCCCAGGCATCTTGACTAGGTTCATAGCATTCTACAGTGGATAAATTGGATACTCCATCATAACCACCAATTGCCCATAATTTACCCATATTTGCTACAAGCGCAACTCGACTACGCATAGTGTTCATCGAAGCAACGAATCGCCATCTAAAAAAAAAAAAATTTGTTTAAGTCAACTTAGTCATCCATTATCAAATAAAATATAAAAAAATTGATCATTCAAACAGTGTGTACAAATTAGAATACCTAGAATGTAGAAACAAAACCCATAACTTTCTAAATGTGAATAATCGAACAAGAAATACGAAATAAAATAATGTCAACTGGATGTTTTAATATTTTGAGATTTTCGGGTTGTTGTTTGGTTGAGCCTGGTTTATATATATATGTTCTTGTGTCTTTTTTAAGTATGTATGCTTCATATATAAAAAGATAGTTCCGTTCAAAATGAAATAAATAAATAAGAGTTGAGCAGAAAAAGAAAAACTAAAAACGGCTGTAAGCAATCATTCCATAGAAGAAACTTTTGAGTTTGAAGGGGCAAAGTCAGTAAAAGGGTAAGCGGAATGAGCAGCTGCGGGGGCCCCGTGCTTGTAAGAGGCCTCAAAAAGGCCGATAGTGTTAAAGTATTTTCTTAAACATTGTTTTATAACACTTGTATTCAATTTTAGAAACGTAACAACACCTCGATTTTTTTAATTTACTGAACTAATTTGTAATATATTTTATGAAAAATTAGCCACTGGCCAAAGATTTTATCATATGAAAGCAGAGGCGTAGAGTCAAATTTCGCCCCCCCCCCCCCAAAAAAAAAAAATCGTATAAGGCTCCTCACAAATACAACAATATTTAAAGAATTATGTAATTAACAATACTATTTACAACGCCCCCTAGCCCGGCTGCAGACCCATCGCATATAAATGACTGATTGCTAAATTTACATTTTTTGGATGATATTTTATTTTTTCATTTATAACTCCAAAATATAATAACATTATTGCGTCGATCACACATATTGGCCTGAAATATAGAAACAATGAAATATAACTGACTAGAGGCCGGTTGTATGTCACAAAGTTAATGCTTTTACCACTAACACAGGGTAGATGGTAAAAGCATTTACTTTGCGACATACAACCGGCCCTAAGTAGTTTATATTTCATTGTTTCTATATTTCAGGCCAATATGTCCAAGAAGAGGTATGATTTGAGTAATCCGAGGTATTTGGAGAAGATAATGAATCTTTTGATAGTAGATGATGAGGTTGATCTGAAACAAGAAGTTGGGGGCTGTGATTCCAACTTTTTCTGAGGGGTCTTCAGCGAACGAATCTGAGGTGGACTAACTTCACACACACCTAATTGAAGTACCTATGTGTTTTTTTTTTTTTTTTTACATTTAATGGACATTTCAGGCCACAGTATCAAAAGTCTATGGGGACGGGTCAAAAAACGGGTATTTTGTATTTTATTTTGGATTTTGAGTAATAAAACATTTTTTTCCATTTTTTTTTACCCCTTAGGTAGATCCTAAAGAAGGGAAGGACAAGGGATGTCTCTCAGATTTGAGGGGGACGGAAGTTATGGTAATTTAGAATTGTATGCTTTTTTGGCACATTGGGGCCGACCGAAGGTGCTCAAGAGTTGCGACCGACAGAGGGTTAAATTATTTTTTCCTATTTATGAGGTAATTAAGATTTAATATGTTAGTGGAGTATCTTTTAATATAAAGCTCTTAATGATAATTGATTAATATTACACTTTTTTCTATTAAAAATATTTTTTTGAAGATTTAACAATTCTAAATATAGTGAAGTTCAATTTTAGGAAATATACTTACTGATTTGTATTGGGATCAAACATTTCAACAGTTTGTAAAAATGTTGATCCATCATATCCTCCACAGACATAAAGTTTCCCATTTAATGCAGCAACTCCTAATCGGCATCTTTTTGTTTGCATTGGCACAACAAAATTCCATTGACCAGTTAAGGGATCAAAACGTTCCACCTTGAAAAATAAAAAAGTAATAATTTTAAAATTCCATGATGTGATTTGTATCCAGCATTTTTAAATTTTAAATATGGATTTATGAGTATTTGGACAAAAATTCAGTAAAATATTCAACCGTAACGTTTCTTTTATTTATTTGAGTTTTTCAAGCTCTTAAAACTTATTGTTTCATGTTGGAGTTATTACCTAAAAATCTACATATATAATATTCAGAACTTTAGATTGATATGAAAACATTAATAAATAAGTAAAGGGTGTGCAGTTTCACAGTGAATGAAATAAAACTCAAAGAGGTATATACGAACTCAATATATTTCGGATTATAAGTCCATCATCAGGAGTTTACAGTTTAAAACTCTTTGAGTTTTATTTCATTCACCGTGAAACTGCACACCTTTTACTTTATTAATTAATATCATGTTTCACCTAAAATCTACACCACTTTCCCTAAGTAAAAATGAAAACATTAGTTTTGTCTTGCTTCTTGAATTTGTTTTATGATTATATCATAATTATAAGATCATCAAGCTAGCATTTGCCTCAAGAGGCTGGCCTCACGAGGCAAATCCTCAGTCAGTATCCGGCTATTGAGGTCCCAACTGGCGAAATCTTCGAAAAAATACATAAAATCGTGATAGAAAACCGCAGATTGAAAATGAGTGAGATAGCTGAGACTACTGAGATGTCAACTGAATATGTACACAACATTTTACATTAACATTTGTGCATGAAGAAGCTCTGTGTTAGATGGGTGCCACGTTTTCTAACAATCGATCAAAAGTTGGACCGGAAGATTGATTCAACCAAGAATATGGCACTGTATAAGCGAAATTCCAGCGAATTTTTAAATGTTGATGAAACTTGAGTCCACCATTATACGCCTTAAAATAACAACAGTCCAAACAATGCAGAAAATTAGGTGAAGCACTTTCAAAGAAGGAAAAAACAATTTTATCTGCGAATAAGGTTATGGCGAATATTTTTTGGGATTTGAAAGGAATTATCTTAATTGATTATCTTGAGAAGGGTAGAACCATCAATGGTGTATATACTATGCAGGGTTATTACAACGTTTGAGGGACGAAGTGAAGAAAAAACTACCGCATCTGGCAAAGAAAAGAATCTTGTTTCACGATGACAATGCACCAGCTCATTCGTCAGTTGTTGCGATGGCTAAAATCAACGAATTGATTTTACTTAGAGAAAGTGGTGTAGGTTTTAGGTGAAACATGATATTAATTAATAACCCTTTACTTTATCAATCAACGAATTGAAGTTCGAATTGTTTCCCCAACCACCGTATTCACCAGATTTAGCCCCCAGCGACTTTCATCTGTTCCTAACCTCAAAAAATAGCTAGGAGGTAAAAGATTTGTGAGTCATCAATGCTGTCAATGAGTATTTTGAGGGACTTATCAAATCACACTATAAAAATGGTATCATGCATTAGAGCACCATTATGAAAATGTATTAGTCTTGAAAAAGATTATGATGAAAAATACAATTTAAAAAATCCAAAATTTTTTTTTCTTTATCAGGCCGGAAACTTATCAAACCATCCTCGTATAAAATTAAATAAAGAAATTAAGGAGGTTCTTTCGCGATCCACACAAACAGTTTTAGCCTCGTAACCACTCTATAAATATGGACGGTGTTAAAATTTTAGGTTATGTTTTTTAACGTGACTGTACATTTTACTCTACTACTTTCTATTTATGAATGGATCGTTTCCAAGCCATGATGATATTTTATCCCCCCCACTAAAAATAATCGCCCAAATGTTTTTTTTTTATTTTTTATCAAAACTACGTGGTAAATAATTTCAATTTTTTTAAGTTGTTCCGAATATATTATTCTAACAAATATTAGTTTTTCATCAAGATGGGGAAAGTCCTTCAATGAAAAAAAAAAATAATGATAATTTCCCACCCTTTCCCAATCTACCATATGTAAAAAATTTCATTTTTAATTGTAATTATTTCATGTTTGGTGTGGTAAATCGTCTTCAAATTTTAATAGTGTGTGTATTATGCTTTTATTGACTAATATTCCAAGTTTCGAAGACTTCTTGAATTTTTGTATTTGTGAAAGAACTATCTTAACTAACTATCTTAAGCTCCTTTTTAATGGGCCGTCATATCCAAAGACAAAGATAGTTAGAAAAAGTAATTGCTGAAAATGTCATTTGATTTTCTTTTTTTAAATTAAATAATAAAAATATTAATAAAATCACCAACTATTGAATTTCTTTAATAACACAAATTAAAAAAAACAAAACAAAACAAAAACTTACCGAATCAAATATAGAGAGCCCATCATGACCTCCGATAGCGTAAATATAGCCATCGAAGGCTACTACTCCTCCAGCACTTCGATGTTTGAGCATGTTTGAAACAAGTGTCCATTCTTCTTTATCAGGGTGATAACATTCTACGGTATTTAACGATGTAACGCCATCATAACCTCCGCAGACATACAGTTTATCGTTGAGCGCTGCAGCACCTACAGCACTGAAAAATCAAATATTTTATTTGTATGAATTTTAATTGATTGATTTAGTTTTATTCAAAAAATTGAATCATATATCTCAAGGCGTTTAATTTAATTTGCAAGATAAGAAATAATTTAATTTTTATGTAAAATAGCATTAAGAAAAAGGATTTTAAATTAGAAAAAAAATTGAATCAATTTTAAAATATTTTCATTTACTTCGATAATATTAGCTACATTCCCTGGACTAATCCCGAATCTTTTATGAATCACATAGGTCATGCTCTGTATGATTTAAGAAAGATTGAATAATCAGTGCACCTGTCAGTAGCTCTGAACTAGTTTAGGATTAAGGAGCAACGTAACAAGAGATTATTTTAGGAAATGTGGCCCAAAATTAAAAAACAACGGAATCTTTTAAAAATTATAGTGCCATTTATTTTAATAAACAAATATTGGGGCAAAAGTTATAACATGTGAAATTTCAAAAGAGTGGCGTACCTAGAACTTTTGTCGTCCGGAGCGGTCTCCAATCTTCCGCCCTTTCTAAGTCAATCAGGGTGGTTTTTATAAATTAATAAACATAAATATGTGCCGCCCGGTGCGGACCGCACCCACCGCCACCACCTAGGTACGCTACTGTTTCAAAATATATTATGATATTTTATTTAATATTTTTTTAGGGTCAGCACATATATGTACATATTATGAAAAAACAAGACTCCAAATATATTTTTAAAATATTTTTTTGCCGAGTGTAGTCGAGTTGTTGATTTTAAAAAGGACCCTTTGCTTAATGAAAATTATATAAATGAATATATACCGAGGGGTGAACAGCGACCTAATATCGTGTACACCTACTTCAACTTCCATTTCCAAGTAGAAGGATCAACAGATGTAGGTGCATTATCTAATGAATTCCAAAATAATTCTACATAATTTCAGGGACGTGTACACCTAATTTCAATCGCGGTTCACCCCTCGATACATACTATATAGGTATATATACAATTTTCTTTTTCTTTATTTCTCCCTAATCAGGCACTATTAAAAACTGGGGCTGCCGGATTATTGGAATGTTCGGATTACTGGATTGTATAGAAAAATTTATAATAAATAAAATAGAATAAATTTCACCCAAAATGGGTAACAAACGGATACTAAATCGCGGGCGGAGGGTGCCGGATTATTGGAGGTGCCGGATTAGTGAGAATCTACTGTATATAAATACGTATAATATACATATATTCAGTTATATATAGGTGTATGTTTATTTACAAGGACACCCTCAATAATATCCTCTGCAAATAATATTTTTATCAGAAGAGAAGGAGACATTGTAAAAATACCATCAGTTATTATTTTATCTTCTGAATTACCTTCGCTTGCAATGCATTGCTGGAATTTTTCCCCAAACTCGTTTTTTGGGATCGAAAACTTCCACGGTATTGAGTCGTTCATGTCCATTGTATCCTCCAAAAGCATAAAGCTGATTTCTCATTACTGCTACCCCAACACGGCTTCGAAGCATCGACATTGCTGCACTAAGTTCCCATCGGCCCAATACGGGATCAAAAACTTCTACAGTACTTACTGAATCCCCTAAAGGAAGGAATAAATAATAGGATTGTTAATAACATGCATACTTTTTTAAACAAAAGCTAATGAGTTAAGTCTTTTATTTTTTGTAAATTGAAATTTTAATTAATTTCCATTTACATCTTAGGTTGCCTTCGAAAAAACCACTCAAATTGTGATATTTTTTTTTTTAATTTATAAAATCAAAAAAAAAAAAAATTGTTTTAGAAAAATAAAAATTAATTTTTTTGCAACGAAATTTTCTCTGGAGAGAGACGGACTGGTAGAAATTTTAATTGAAAGTAATGGAAGGCAGCCCAGAGGTAGTGAGGAAAGAAAAAATTAACACATATAAAATAAGGTGTAATTTATTGGAATCCTTCCTCCTTTCCTTTCAAACCGACGTTTCGGAGGATTTTTCCTCCTTCTTCAGGGTTTCAAAGGGTCAATGAATGAAACAAATAAAATGTTTCCTTCTTCTCTCCACAGTAGTGTTCAAAAACTTTCATTTTTAACAAAAGGCATAGAAAGACAAATTTTTTTGTCTTTCTATGCCTTTTGTTAAAAATGAAAGTTTTTGAACACTACTGTGGAGAGAAGAAGGAAACATTTTATTTGTTTCATTCATTGACCCTTTGAAACCCTGAAGAAGGAGGGAAAAATCCTCCGAAACGTCGGTTTGAAAGGAAAGGAGGAAGGATTCCAATAAATTACACCTTATTTTATATGTGTTAATTTTTTCTTTCCTCACTAACTCTGGGCTGCCTTCCATTACTTTCAAATAAAAATTAATCAAATATCTTCTATGGAAAGCCAGCCCAAGGACAATGAAATGAACAAATCACGAATAATATAATTCTTCTGATGTTAATGTGAAAATATAATACCAAACAAGCACTGTTAAGGACGTTCCCTAATAAATCGATTTTCTTGCAATTGAATACACATATTTATATGTGCCCTTTATAAGTAGAAATTTTTTTCAATAGTCCTTGTGGCACTAAATTTGTAAATATTGACCATTGAAATTTGTAACATTTAGGGAAAGCGGTGTTGGTTTATAGTGAAACATATTAAACACAGGAGTTTTTTGACGGGTTATAGTGGTGTTTGACTTCAATATTGATCATTGAAATTTGCATATTTAACACGCGAACCCTATCCCGATTAATGTTAAAGCGACTGTTTCATTAAATAACAATAGTAATTTTCTTGAAATTATTTTGAAAAACTAAGAATCATTAACTGAAGATATAACAAATATTTTTATGTTAAAATAATTGTATCAAGCGGTATTCGTTTTGTAGGAAAAATGTTAAAAGTTTGGTATTTTTGATGGTTTTCATTTTTTCTCTCATGGCATGTCAAGTGAGAGATGGCAACTTCGTACTAAAATCCCTCAATTTTTCAATATCTAAAAAACTTCTGCAGCTGGTGAATTTGAGATTTTTAGCTAATTCTCTCAACCTAACTATACTGTTCTCATCTGGAATTGCGCTTTGAGTTGTTTCATAAAGTGTTTTTTTTTTTATTCATTGTCTTTTAGCGTCGGTAAGAATGAAATGTTGCCAGATCCGAGAAACGACGCAGTGAAAATACTTTTGCCTTTCTGCGCATGTGAGAGTAGGGGAAAGAGCGAACTGCATCTGAGCTATATTAGAGAACGTTCTTAAAAGAGACAAGGAGGAGGTGGTTACAAACTTCCTTCATTATCTCTTTTAAAAATTGAAAAAAGAGAGAAGATCCTACGAAACGAGAGTTTTGAAAAGATTAATAATAACGATCTAATAAATTATACGAAATTTGTTTTTTTCAATATCCTTGAGTTTTCTTTCCATAAATTTTCTATTGATGTTAACCATCTCCAAGAAAATATGTATCTACTTATAAATATTAACTATATTTCAATATTTTACCTGTTTTATTAAGGCCTCCAACTGCAAATATATGACCCATTATATAATTGCAGCATCTCGGACGAACTCTAAAGCTTTGTAAAAGAGATCTTCTTTCAGGCATTAAATGATAATCTCTGGCTTCGTCCAGAAGATCTCTGAAATTAAAATTACTAATAAGATTTTATTTGTGAATATTTTAACGAGATTTTATTTAAGTTTAAAATGTTTAAAATTAAGTCTATTTAATATAAATCAGAAAAATAAATTAAAATCAGAAGAGTCTAGAGGTTGGTGTATTGAATTTAAGGGGATAAACTCGAGTTGGAATCATGATCAGCGAATTTTAATCGCTGAAGTTAGATTAAGGAAACATAATTAGTAGAGATTGTGGTGTTGGTGCAAGGTGAAACATCTTTAATAAAGATAAGAGTAAATAAATATTATCTTTAATATTGATTTACTATGAGTTAAGGATACTAGGTCACTTATTTCACATTACTTTCTGTACTTCCTGAAGATGGGTTGATAGCCCGAAATATATATATTGAAAAAGAAAAATTTTTTATATCTTTTAATTTTTTAATTTTAATGTGAAATAAGTGACCTAGTATCCTTAACTCATAGTAAATCAATATTAAATATAATATAATATAATATAATAGAGGCAAAATATTCCAAGAATAGAAGAGAGATACGTAATAATGATTTGTCTTATCCACTCTTGCCCACTCTATGTAAAAACTGTTTATTAAAAAGATTGAAGTAATTTTTGGAGACGGCCTGATAAGTGAAATTGAGTGGATATTGATGAGTAGACCAAAAAAGAAGAAGATAATTTATACTATCTTTTTTATTCATAAACCAAGATAGTATAAATTATCTTCTTCTTTTTTGGACTGCTCATCAATATCCACTCACTGTTTATTAAAGTTTGAAAAATATTTTTTCTGATTTTTTTAATATTATAACTTAGAAATAATCAAAAAATAATATATTATTACTTATATTGAATATAAAATTATGAAAAAAATACATTCAAAAATAAAAATATTGTATAGTCGATAAAAATATTACATTTTTAGGCAAAAGAAGGATTAATTAAGGTAGTTGTTTCACCATATGGGTTTTCTTAGGATTTTTTTGAAATTTAGAGAGATTATTTTTTAAATACTTCTGCATCGATTGGTGGAAATTGATGAACAATATAGTTCCAGAGATATTAAATTCCAAAGATAGTTTTTCAGACCCTGCGGGGTACCGGAAAGTTTACATACATATTTAATTATAATTAAGAAACTCTTCTTTTTTTTTTTTTTTTTTTTTTAATGCAATCGAATGCAAGAAGGGTGCACCAGTAAAGGTGTAGCCCCTATGGATCTCGAAAGACCCTTGCATTACCGAAGAGAAGGGAAAGTTGATTAAGTGAGAGGGTGTAGACGTAGGTGTCTATGCACCCTGGTTTTGAAGGTTTGAAGATCATAGGTGCTGGGAAAGATAGAGGCTGGGAGAGAGTTCCAGTTCCTTGAAGTCATGGGGATATATGTATTCGCGAATGAAGTGGTCCGGCACTTTTCCAATTTGACCGCAAAAGAGTGTTGGGAGTCGGCAAAACGTGTGCTGCGTGCAAAGTATGCTTTGGGGGAATTATTGACTTTATCTCATCAGAGCACCTGCCGTGATAGTATCTATAGAAAAGGGAAAGGGCAGAGACATCTCTTCGATGAGCCAACGAGTCGAGGGAGTCGGTGAGGGTAGAATCGTCAATTAGCCTGACGGCTCGTTTCTGAATTGCATCAAGGGTAGCAAGAGAATATTTTGAGGCTCCTCTCCACAGATGAGAGCAGTATTCGAGATAGGGGCGGATTTGGGCCTTGTAGATGGTGAGAAGTTGTGGGGGTTTGTAAAATCGCTTGGACCTGAATAAGAAGCCAATCTTCCTTGCTGCAGATTTCGCCACAGAGGAGATGTGTTCATTCCAAGACAGGTCAGATGCGACAGAGACGCCCAACATGGATAGGCTGTCACACATTTTCAGGGTATTCGAATCGAAGTGAATATCAGGGAAATCTCTATTTTCGCGCCTAGAAATTAGACAACATTGAGTCTTATTTGAATTAAAGTTAACTAAATTTTGAGAGCCCCATTTATTCAGATTGTCTAGGTCGAGAGTAATTGAGGAGGCAATATTGATTCGATTATTCGGGAGAGAGGGTTTGCCGTGTAGAGTGCTATCGTCGGCGTAACAATGAGTGGGGTTTGCCGTTTGATCAATAAGGTCGTTTATATAAATAAGGAAGAGTGTGGAGGAGATTACAGAGCCTTGGGGAACACCAGAGTTTGTAGAGAACGATTCAGATGATGTTCCATCCACCACAACTTTTATACTTCGGTTTGTCAGAAAGCTTTCTATCCATTTGCGAAGTGTTGGTGTGAATCCAAAGGCTGGCAGTTTGGCAAGAAGATTTTTGTGCCAAACCTGGTCAAAAGCTTTGGAGATATCAAGGGCTACAGCGAGGGTTTCTTTTCCGGCCTCTAGAGTATTGTTGAAGGTGTGGGTGACATAGGTTAAGATGTTGTCTTCTTACCATTGTTAAAAAAAATAAACCAACATTAAACAATAACCAATAAATTTTTTAAGAAAATTTTAATTCATAGTTACAACACAGTTTCTGAGATAATAGTGAATAAATAATGAAAAATTTACATTGAAAAAAAGCTGGCAACAACGTATGTATTTAACCTAAAAAGTGTATTAACTTTAGTACTTTTTTGACGTTTTTTCGCTTCAGCCATTGCCACAACAGGTTTCAATCGTTTATTAAGAACTTTTTGTTTTATAAATTGATCTTTATAATGTATTTTATCTGTCATTTCTATGATAAAAATATTCAAGCTAGGACAATGTTGCCAGATTTGTCAAAAGAGCACGGGATTGGCTAGTAGTGGTACATAAACAGCAAAAACTTTTGGGCTTATGAATTATGAATCCTTAATGTCTGTTCTATATACTCTAGCATTAACTTTTTGCTAGTATTGTCGCGAAACAACTACCTTAAATCAAGTGAAATTGATTTATCTTAAAAGATTAGAAAAATTAATCAAGGATTGATCTACATATTATACAAGTCGACGAATCAAAAGAAAAAATACACCAAAAAACTCTACGAGTTATATAAAATTTTCCTGTCTGTTAAAACAAGAAAATAAAACATAAATTATAATGCAAAAACAACATATTTGGAATAAATCACTAGAGACGTTACACTTACAAGAAAACAGACAGGATGAAATTTTATATAAATTACTGACCTCTTGAAGGAAGAGAGTTTGTAAATATAATTGATTTAAATGCACACCTGCATTCATGAGAGCATCTGATTAATTCTTCAGATGCCACTCTATCTGCAAGGTAATGGGGAGTTAGAAGAGGCATTCTAACATTAGATAACAGTTCAGGTAAATCCTTTGAGCGAGATTTTTGTTCCTTTTTCACCCAACGCATGATTGCTTCAAACACCTAAAAATACAAATAAATTTGAAAGAATTAAGTAATCTTATTTTGAAAATTAGATGGTAAATTTTTTCAAAAATCAACTAGAAGGCTGAAACCAGAATATATTATTAAGAAAGATTCTAAATTTAAGGTCAAAATTTTTAGTAGAAATAATTTTATCAGAGGGGGTCACCCCCTCAGAAGTTGAACCCCCCCTCTGATAGGCAATATAAAATTATTTCTACTAAAATCTTTGAAATTTAGACCTTAAATTTAGAATCTATCTTAAAATAATAAATCTTTTTATATTAAACGAACATATGTATATATAGAATCGGTTTCTCGAAAACGGCTCTAACGATTTGGATGAAATTCACGGGTTAGGGGGTTTTTGGGTTGACATTTCGATCTGTCACGGTCTCATCTTCGTCTAAGTCAGGGGTGGCCAGTAACCGGGAGCCGCAAATTTATAAAACTGTTTCAAAGCGAACCGCATTGTTTGGAGATTAATTAATGGTTTATTAAAAAAAAAGACATTTATTATTTTATAAAATATAAATGAAGTAACATTTATTTTTTGCTCTACTTATAACATTAGTATTCAATTACAATAAAAAAAAGAAATAATATTTTACTTTTGAGAAGTGCTTTTACAAGTGTTCATGTTGGCTGTTAGTTGTTTGAAATCTGGCTGATAATTGGTAAGCGCAGTTCGCACGAGTTCAATTTTCATCAGTTAGTTCGGGTTGATATTTAGATTTAATGAACTTAAGCTTTGAGTACAGTGATTCACACACATAAGTAGTTCCAAATATTGAGATTAGTCTCTTAGCACATTCTTTTGTTAGTGGGTATTTTTCTTAAGGGACTTTCTTCCAAAACTCTATGGCCCAAAGGCCACTTCGTTTGAATTCTTTTTTCCTTCATCCTCTTGCAATTCTAGTTTCCCTCTTAATTTAATTTTTGTATTATTATTTTTTTAATTTAATTATTATACTTTCTAAAATTAGTATTATTCAAGAGGGTTCAAGAGCCGTACGAGAATGACTGAAGAGCGCATGCGGCTCGCGAGCCACGTTGTGGCCACCCCTGGTCTAAGTTGTTTTTGATGGTTTTTTTGTTAATTGAAATAATTATTCACAGGTGGTTGTCTCGATAAAAATGTATAATTACATTATTATTCAATTTCTTTTTAATAATTAATTGATTTTTTAATTTTAAATCACACAAAAAGATCATTACAAATATTATTATATATTAGAATTTGCAAATTTAAATAATTAAAGAAAGGAATTTTTCTATAAAATAATTGATTAGAATATCAATTTCATTCTCTTAAAAAATTCGACAATTCGAAGGATCCTACCTCCTTAAAAGGGTTAACGAAAGAACCTTGGTATATATTAATATTATTTTTAATTGCAATTATATTCAAAACTTTGTGACCAGTGATAGGTCTTGATGATGGCCAAAGTGGGTGTAAACGTTGGTAAAAATATAAATAAGTTTTATTTCAATTTTATTTTAATTTGGCTGCGATCAAAAATCGACTCTTTTACCTGAATTTAAAATTAAAAATAATATTAATATATCGCTTTTAACTGAATCCAAAAATTACCAAGCATTGCTCGGTGTTCCAGGTACCAAATTCTCTAAACGTAATATTGAATAGTAAAGAAAATCACAATAGGTTTTCAACTACTAAATCCGTGATGAAATGGATAATTTTTATTATATGCCTGAAGGGATGTATCGAGGGGTGAACCGATGTGTATTATTATGTGGAATTATTTTGGAATTCATTAGGTAATGACTCTTCATTTATTGTCTTCTACTTGGAAATTAAAGTGGAAGTGGAAGTAGGTGTACACGACATTAGATTGCGGTTCACCCCTCGGCTTGTATTCACCAGTTCGAGAATTAAATTGGAATACCAAAAATGCAATCCGGTCACTTGGCTTGACATCCGAGGAGAGACCATATGTAAGGTAAGATAAAGAAGGTAAAATGAAATTTACAGATAAAGAATTGGATTTAAAAGCCCTTAAATATATTTTATTTATAACAGGAATAGCAGGAAATTGGACAAAAATTAAAAATATAGTTTTTATCAAATGGGCCAGACGTTTAGTCAATTTATTTTGACTTGCTCAGTGGCTCATTTAATTACTCTTTGTCAAAAAAACAATTTTACTATTCGATAAAACATTATTAATCTTTTTTAAATACATTCTTGGCTTTATTTAATCTACAATCTTGGACTTTTCCTTAATGCTTCCTTAATTGTTTTTTGACAAAGAGTGATTAAATGGGCTTCTGAGGAAGTCAAAATAAATTGACGAAACGTCTAGCTCATTTGATAAAAACTCTGTGTTTTTAATTTTTGTCCAATTTCCGGCTATTCCTGTTACAAATTTATTATGGACGCAAATGATACAACATTATATATTATTTAATGTATTAACCTGTTCTTCTGAAATTATATGCAATTCATCCCGCCGTACTATATCAAGTAATTCGTTTTTAGGTAAATTTAAGTATTCGTCTGATAAGGATACATCATGAAAATATTGTTGAATATATTTATCAGCTTCTTCAACAAGATGACCGCAAGAAAGTTGATCGGCGAAGGCTCGAATTCCTAATACATTACATGGATGAAATCTAGAAAGGTTATAAATTAAAAATCCGAAAAAATTTATTATATGAATATAAAATCTTTACCTTCTTTTAATAAAATCAGTACAGGCATCTCTAACTTTTTGTAATTGAAGAAATGACGCTCCTACCATAAGAGACTGTACATTATTTGTATCTATAATCACTCTTCCACTATACGCGAAATTAATTAATGCTTCCAAGGCTCTGAAATCAAAATAATATTTATTAGAGATCAAATAGTACAAATAGGAATACAATTTAAAATTCTACACCATTTCAAAACTGTTTAATTTATAGCAGCTATCTTTTACAATTGGCGGAGATATGAGGTAACATAGGCACAAAAAAAAAAAATTCAGTCGAATAGAGAACCTCCTCCTTTTTTGAAGTCGGTTAATAAAGGGTATGTATCTTTTATCTATGACAAAGGATTTGAATGTTCTATGATCTTTGGATAGCTCTTAAGAACAGAGTTTTCGCCCTGGAGTTGCTAGAGAGCGCTTTTTCAATATACGGTAGCCTTCCATTCTATATTACTCTTATGGTCTGTTCTATATACTCTAGCATTAACTTTTTGCTAGTATTGTCGCGAAACAACTAGCTTAAATTTTACAACCACCAAAGCTTTAAGGAGGTTCTTTCGCGACAATCCACACAAAAAGTTTTAGCCTCGTAACCACTCTATAAATATGAACGGAACTAAAATTTTAGTTTATGTTTTTTAACGTGACTGTCCACTCACACTACGAAATCCCTATTTGAATACACACATACTAGCCGGGTCGTTTCCAAGCCATTGTGCTTATATCCCCTTCACTAAAAATAATCGCCCAAATATGTTTGTTTTTTTATCAAAACTACGTGGTAAATAATTTCAATTTTTTTTATGTTACTCCGAACATATTATTCTAACAAATATTAGTTTTTCATCAAGATGGTGAAAGTCCTTCAATGAAAAAATAAAATAATGATCATATCCCCACCCTTTCTCTATCTACCCTATGTTAAAAATGTCATTTTTAATTGCAATTATTTCATGTTTGGTGTGGTAAATCGTCTTCAAATTTTAACAGTATGTGTATTATGCTTTTAATGACTTATATTCCAAGTTTCAAAGACTTCTTGAATTTTTGCATTTGTTAAAGAACTACCTTAATCAATTCAATATAAAACATACATTGCCTCAATTCCTTGAATAGTGATTTCCCTTTGTTTGCTTTCAGCCATATCATTTGTGAACATTCCATAAAAATAGGGAATTGTCGAAGCTAAAACGATTCGATGAGCACTAAATAACTGATCTTCAACCTAAAATTAAAAATCCTAAATTAGAAACCAAAGAACATTAAATAATATTGATGAATAAATTAGAAATTAAAAAAAATTCCTTCATGCCTGGTTAATTGAACAAAATGAATAATTAACTTAAAAAAACAAACTTATTCTAAATAAAACGATATTTCACCTTCAAAGTTACATCACATAATTTTCCTTGTCGTCGAATTTCTTCCATAAGAGGAAATCCTTGCGAAAATAAATCCAGTTGTTGAAATATCACACAATCTTCTTTATCACTTTCGATATGGATTTTCGTGGAGGTTTTATTAAATAAATGACAAGAAAAATCTTCTGAGTCAAAACGAGAACTGAAAGAATATAATTCTTTACTTATATCTTCTTCCATTTTTTTATTTAATTTCCTAATAAAATTTTAATTTTTAAAAAAATAACAGAACAAATTAAAATGAGAAGTGACAAGTGACAATCGTAAGCTGGAATTGAAAATTGACTTTTCCTCCAAGTACCAAATTTATAAATTTTCTGTTTCTATCATGTTGGTATTTCTTGAGAGCTAACTTCACGCATGTTGTCATATGGCAGGCGGTGTGACAGCTGACAGCCGGATTGACATTGGGAATTCGTATTTCTATCTTATGCTTTCGGTGAGTGGTTAGTTATTATTCTATTATATAGTTATTATTATCATTTATTTATTTATAATTTAATTACAATTACAATATTTTGACAAACTTTGTTGTACGCTGTAAAAACAAATCCATGCCGGATTAACATTGGAATTTGTATTTTATCTTATGCTTTCGGTGAGTGGTTAGTTATTATTCTATTATATAGTTATTATCATTTATTTATTTATAATTTAATTACAATTACAATATTTTGACAAACTTTGTTGTACGCTGTAAAAAACAAATCCTTAAGACCTGATTATTTCTATCTTATCCTTTCGATGAGTGGTTACTTATTAACAACATACTATATATTTTAATAATTATTAATAATAATAATAATTAATAATTGCTAATAAAAATTACATTAAAGTTTTCATTTAACCCTTCACTGCATGATTTTTTTAATTGGGATGAAAAAATTGAAATTAGGCAGTTTTTGTGTTTTATTTAAGGGTGGTTAGTTATTATTATATTATATAGTTATTATTATCATTTATTCATTTATAATTTAATTACAATTTCAATATTTTGACAACCTTTGTTGTACACAGTAAAAAACAAACCCTTAAGTCCTGATTATTTCTATCTTATGCTTTCGGTGAGTGGTTAGTTATTATTATATTATATAGTTATTATTATCATTTATTTATTTATAATTTAATTACAATTACAATATTTTGACAACCTTTGTTGTACGCTGTAAAAAACAAATCCTTAAGTACTGATTATTTCTATCTTATTCTTTCGGTGAGTGGTTAGTTATTAATATCATAATATATATTTTTAATAGATAATTGGTTATAAAAATCACATTTAAGTTTTCATTTAATTTAACGATTCTAGTTTTGGAGGATCCCTGTTCAGGGTTATTCTCTACAGATCAGGGCCGTCTTAAGTCAAGTGGGGGTGGTTCAACCCCCCCACACCATACATGTGACAGTTAAATTTTTCTTTTGATTTTCTTTTCGAACAACATCCTATTACTAGATAGCTGTGTTTGAATTATCTATATGTGATGGTGTCAGTGAAAAGGACCCTTATATTCACCTACCAGTCTTTTTTTTAGGAATGGCAAAAATATGGGTTAAACGTGGGTATAATTTTTGATTATATATTTGAATTCAGTAGCAAATTTTCATTCGGAATAGAATAATAGCCAGGGTAAAAATGGAAAAAATGCCCTATTTTTGACTACTTAAAAATTATCAAAAAGCCATAGGGGGATAAGCAGGGTAAAAATTCCTTTTGTAAATATCTTAATGATATTCTATGGATATGTAGATACTATAGAAATATAAAGATCCTGAAAATTTCAGACCTTAATCTATATCGGTCTCTTCCAAAAGTAAAAATAAGTAAATATGGGAAAATAATTTTTTTCTTTGGATGGAGTGAACCGATTTGTTTAAAAATTTAGTATGTTATGCAGCCAATAGAGAGCTTTTACGGACACCATGGATCAATTTTTAGATTAATAATTTGATAACAAAAAAATTATTTTCTCTTACTTTTTCAATTTTAATAATGATACAATTTGAGCAAAAATATGATTCTATCATTTATACATTTCTTATAAGACCTATAATGACTCAGAATTTTTTCAAAATTTTCTTAATGGTACGCCATAGTTAAAAAAAATAAAACTATTTTTATTACCAAAAGATCGAATTTTTCAACAAATTCTACCTAAATAATTACAAATTATACTATTATTATTACATAAATAATACTCTGAAATAAATCTCTTGCATTAGAGATAATAATAAAAAAAATATTTAATTTTTTATCTTATGTAGTTTTTTAATAATTCTATGTAATTTTGATATAAACATGTTTTTTTTATCGTAATAAATTCAAATTCGCTTATTTGAGGATTTGTTTTGTTTTTATTACCCATATATCCGGATTATCCGGATTTTCGATTTCCGGTTTGCCTTTGGGCCCAGTTAGTCCGAATAAACGAGGTTCTACTGTATTATCATTTCCGTTCATAATGTGTATTAATTTGAAAGTTTATAATGGGAAATAAGGACAACATTTTGTTTAATTTTTTTTTAATTTTCACCCAACGTTTCGTCGACTTTGCCGACTTCTTCAGGGCTTTAAATAGTTACATTACACATTCGTCTAAAGTACATTATTTTCTTTTATCTTCGTTACCATTGAAGACCATCAAAAACTTAAATTTCAAATTTTTTTGCACATTCACATAAACAATTTTCCTTTTCTTTTTTTTTATACTAACAATTATATTAGATAAACAGTCTTAGAAATAACATAGTTTTAAAACAATAGAACGGAATCCTTTTGCTCATTTATCTTTACACATAGAAATTTAAAATTTAAAATGTTTTAACTTTAGACGAATGTGTGATGTAACTATTTGAAGCCCTGAAGAAGTCGGAATATTCGACGAAACGTTGGTTAAAAAAAAATCACACAAAAAATTTGTTCTTATTTCCCATTATAAACTTTCAAATTATGAAAAATATTAATTTCAACAAGGACGCCTATAGGGTAGGTTAGTACCTTCCAGAGGCGTATTTCGGTTGCATAGATACAGGCGGACAGCTTTCATAGACTATTCTTTACGTAGTTATGGACTTAGTTAAACTGTACTTATACTACAAACAGCGCATCCTTTCACTTTTTCCTCCAATTTTTAAATTATATTTGTTGTAAATTAATTAGTGCACTACAATAATTTTTTTTTTTTTTTTTTTTAATTCTGTTCATATTAAAAAAATAGATACATTTTAATTCTTACTATAAATTTTTGAAATACTTACATACCGTCGTCTCCTTGAGAAGAAATCTGCCCATCTCCATTTTTTGAAAAAATTACATTTTTCTGCCATCTATTAGAGTCGGGTGGTTGAGTTAAACTAGTCTTAAACTGTAAACTTGATGATTTTGATAAACTAACAAAGTTCAAAGCCTATTTTCATCATTACGCACATTTTTTTCTTGTTCATCTGTTACTGTTATATCCATTTAAATAATTGAAATGCAATAATTGGTAGTTATTAATGAATAGTATATTAAATAATTTGACAGTCAATATATTAAGGTAGTTCTTTCGCGACAATCCACACAAAAAGTTTTAGCCTCGTAACCACTCTATACATATAAACGGTGCTAAAATTTTAGGTTATTTTTTAACGTGACTGTACTTCTCACTCTACTATATCGTCTTTATGAATAGATCGTTTCAAAGCCATTGATCTTATATCCCCTCCAATAAAAATAATCGCCCAAATATGTTTTTTTATTTTTTATCAAAACTACGAGGTAAATCAATTTCATTTTTTTATTTTTAAGTTACGAATATATTATTCTACCAAATATTAGTTTTTCATCAAGATGGTGAAAGTCCTTCAATGAAAAAAAATATAATAATGATCGTCTTCCCACCCTTTCCCAATCTACCATATGTAAAAAATTTCATTTTTAATTACAATTATTTCATGTTTGGTGTGGTAAATCGTCTTCAAATTTTAACAGTGGGTTTAATATGCTTTTAATGATTTATATTTCAAGATTTGAAGACTTCTTGAATTTTTGCATTTGTAAAAGAACTATCTTAATTCTTTTTATTTTAAAGTGAAAAAATAAAATACCCTCCCGGAATTAGATCTAATATTTACTTGTACATATGCTTTTGTTGGTAATATGGTAATATAAACCAGACAAAATTGATATCCTGTGAAAAATAATTTTTAAATTACCTGCAAGTTAATATGATCGTTTTGTTAATGAGATTTAAGAAATCTGATCATATCACATTATGGTTCTGTCAATTTATAAACAAACAGTGTTAAAATCTCTTAATAAATAACAATATTCGTCTTAATCATTCGCGACATCAAACAATATCTCTCCATTGAGTTTCAAAGGAATGAATATTTGTTTTTAATTTAGCTGAGAGGGTAACTGTTAAGTGTTATTGTTTGAGTTTTTGTTCAAATAAGGCAGTTTAACTTACAATTGGGTTATTGAACACCAGATGGAGCAACCCAAGATTAAAAGTGAATCTTTGTATAGGAATCTATGTTATGGGTTAAATTTTTTGAACAACTGTAAAAGATTTTTGATTGAGTGGAACAACCAAATTACTAGCTATTTATTAAAAAGAGATAATAGAATTTTTTTTCAATTTCCTACAAATACATTACTTTATATATCTCAACCAGAATTATCTTCACTCTACCATATTTGCCACACACTGTTGACTCTGCATACGCTGTAAGAAGGCTCTTTATTACTTCTTTAAAACACTTAGTTGGATTTCAAATTTTATTACCTCTAGACTAAAATTTACTTGACCCCAGTCAGTTTTTCTCTTAATGAATGAGTTTTAATCTTTTGTTACACTAGAAACTGCAATGGATTAAAATTTACCAGTCTAGGCTACAACCTGCTTACTCTTTTAGGAAATCTGCTCTGGTACTTTATCTATACATACCAAGCCAGTCTTAAATATTGGTGTATTGCCGGAATCTCGCTGAACTATTGCTTATCCAATCTTAAGATGCACCCAAATGAATTGAAATTTATTAATTTACTAGCTGTGAGGTCCGCCGAAGGCTTCGCCCCCTGGGACCCCTCGCGGCTTGTTTATTGATGTTTTATTAGTACTGTTATTCTAGAATAAAGTCTTGAATAGATATAATTGAAGATTCTATTTTACTGGCCCGTAATTTTAAAATTATATATGTATACTATATACCTATACATGTATATTGTTCTATTATGATTGTTGCTAAATTAGCTGGGGGAGGGGGGGGGTGCAAAAATATTCCATGCTTGTAGTAAAATTTTCTCTTAGTCCGGCCCTGTTTATGCCTTAAACTTATATGTATATGTACTATATACCTATACATGTATATTGTTCTATTATGATTGTTGCTAAATTTGCTGGGTGGTGGGGGGGGGGCGCAAAAATATTTCACGCTTGTAGTAAAATTTTCTCTTAGTCCGGTCCTGTTTATACCTTAAACTTATATGTATACTATATACCTATACCTGTATATTGTTCTATTATGATTGTTGCTAAATTAGCTGGGGGAGGGTGCAAAAATATTCCATGCTTGTAGTAAAATTTTCTCTTAGTCCGGCCCTGTTTATACCTTAAACTTAATGTATACTATATCCCTATATATTGTATATTGTTCTATTATGATTGTTGCTAAATTTGCTGGGGGGGGGGGGCCAAAAATATTTCACTCTTGTAGTGAAATTTTCTCATAGTCCGGCCTTGTTTATACCTTTAACTTATATATATACTATATATCTATACATGTATAACGTGTGTCATTTTTTTATGAGTAATCTCTCTATAAATATTTTCAAACTTGAAAAAAAAAGAAAATGAAAATTTTCTATGTCTATTATCTAAAAAAAAAAAAAAATGCTAACTTCCTTTGTGAAGAGGGGTTCTTTGTTTGTCGGCCTGACCATTTTAACCTTTTTCTTTATTTCATGACCCTTTTAGAGCTTTGAATAAAATTTATGGCCTTTGAATAAAAGTGAAATATGAAATTAATTTTAAATTGATGAAACTATATCATTATCATCCGATAGAGTGTGATAAATATGTGTTCAAAATTTCATCTCAATCGGATAAACGGTGTCGAAGTTAATTGGAGACAACCAACACAGATTGATTTTTATATATATACCTAGATTTTTCAATAGATTTGACAATCTAGTTAATTAGTTAGTCATAAATGTATAAATAAAAAGTTATTTGCAGCCAACATAATATGACAAAAGCACTAGAAACTCTATTTGTTGAAATCGTTTTTGTGTTAAATAAATGTTTTTAGAAAAAATTTATCTCAATATTATTTTTATTAATATTATCAAAACAAAGATTTTTATTCGAAATTAACTTCATTATTAACAATTTTTTTATTAAAAAATTTGGTATGCAGAAGTTGTCACTCTGGAGAAATAAAAAAGATTTTTTCGAACATCAATAAGATAGATAAGCAGTCTCGAACTCCCTTAAATGAACATTTTAGCCGAACAGCGTTTATGTATTTGGGTGCAACTTGCAAATATACACGATAATTTCATAGTGTAATTAAGGCATAGAAATAATATGTAAAGCATACATTCGATTTTTATATTTATTTTATTATTCTTTAATTTACATTATTACATCGTTATTATATCGTTGAACTTAAAACGAGGGGGTCAGATAGGCTAGGCGGTAGCGTGACAGCGAGCTAACCAGGGGACCCGGGTTCGAATCCGACTCGAGGCATCCAGCTAAAATCTGACCCCCGGGGGTAGAGACAAATTAAAAAAAATAAATTTATAACTAGTATCGTAATTAGGCTTATGGCTAGAAAGGCCGAAAAGCCAAAAAAAAAAACTTAAAACGAGCCTGTAAGGATCAGTTAAATTTAGGCAGGATTAGCTACCAACAAGAAGATTTAGTTTCTATCAATTTATATTTTCAGATAAATTTTATTAAGGAGGTCCTTTCGCCGCCAATCTTAAATAAAAAATATTAGATTATAACTATAACTTAATTTTTATAATAGTTTAACTCTCTATCTATGCTTTGGTGAAGTTTGAATCACCAATTACCGAGCAAATTTTTGAAAATAAAATGTTTTAAAATATAAACATTTACTCAGAGTCTTATGGAAAATTAATATCTTGACACTTTCTCTTGAATTATACTACTATTAGTTGAATAGATAAAGTTAAAAAAACAAACTAAAAATTAGCTTTTTGAAACATGCTGGTTTCTTTTTTTTACAATAAAATATATGATTGACCGACAATTTACTTAGATATTTACTTTAAAAAATCACATAAATGCTATGCTTGGTTGTAAACATAAACAGTATTATTTTGATTCTTTATATAATAATAAAATTTGAGCAAGATGCGAGGTAGGTTTCACAAAAAAGAAATAAAACAAAATTGAGTTTTGAATTCGATATATTTCATGAGCATGTAAGAGCTCTTAATCGTCCCAATAGATCCGATAACATTAATTTAGATTCGACCTCAGCCTTCGCAATTCATTTACATGAATTCAATCATTCCACCGCTAATAATAACCCTATCCCCATTCATTTCGAAAGAAAAGGTCATAAATTGGATCTCTTAGAATCTACGGAAATTAAAATATCCCTATCAAATAATTCAAATATTTTAAATAACCAATTAGAAGTGCATAAAAATACAATTATTGATTATATATTATAATAAATTAACTAAACATTCCTTCTATTGTTCGCACATTGAATATATTAAGGTAATTGTACCCTCTCAGTCACTTTTCCAGTTGAACCCTGTCACGTACGTTCCCATTCTTTATTATTATAATAGTAGGTATAGCTTCACTTCAGCTGGTTCAAAACTCAATTTTTTCATTTGTCGAAAATATTAATTCTTAGAACAACTTCTCCTCTTACCCCTAATTTTCCCTCACCACATACATTTCAAAAAATATTAAAAAAATTGTTATTTGTAAAATTATTTTTCCATTGTATAATCAGTTTACTTTGACTCCTGATGATGGGCTACCCCCGAAATATATCGAATTCAAAACTCAATTTTGTTTTATTTCTTTTTTTGTGAAACCTACCTCGCATCTTGCTCAAGTATTATTATTATATTAAAATGTTTCACCTAGAACCAACACCTAACTCCTTAAAAGTTATTACCTATACTCTTTTTTTCTAAAACTTGACTTAATTCAGGTTCTAGGCATCGGATTGGAATAAAAAAGGTGTCATAACTTAGGGAATTTATTACAGTTCAATGAGAAATAAATTGTTACATTTTGTACCCACATTTTTTGATTTATGGAAAAAAATACGAACATAAGACAACTTTCTAATTTTAAGATAAAGAATAATTTCATTATTTTTCAAATTTATCTTTTTATTTTTATTTTTCTCAATAAATTTAATTTAATTTAATACAGAAATTTAGAATTAAACATTAGGTACACTTTATTTTCAATATCTTAAAATTACAAAGTTGCTTATGTTCTTAGTTTTTTTTCCATATATCAAAAAATGTGTGTACAAAATTTAACAATTTATTTCTTATTGAACTGTAATAAATTCCCTAACTTATGACACCTCTTTTATTCCAATCCGATGCCTAGAACCTGAAATAAGCCAAGTTTTGGAAAAAGAGAGTATAGGTTATTGATTATTTATGTCCATCGATTAAATTAATAGTGTTGTAGGGAAATAAGGACAATAGCTTATGCAAATAATATTTATTTTTTGCCAACGTTTCTTCAACTTTGTTGACTTCCTCAGGGCTCAAATCAATTAACTTCCTTGCATATTTGTCATTTTATCAATATTCCATCTTAGCCAACATATCTGGCCTGATTTCCCTACAACAACTTTAATAATAAACAGTATTAATACAACGCATTGCCAAATCATACAAGAGATATTATCAGCTGATTTCAATAAATCAAACTAACTTTTGTATTTAATTATATTTTTTTAACATTTACTGCTTTAATACTATTTATTTTTTAATTCTTTATTACTTTATCCAATGCAAAGCATGGGTAAAGTATTGTAATCGGTCTCGCGGCAAGCGCGACTTCAAAGGGTCCTCAGGTAAAGACTACGGAACTCATGGTCTCAATTAAAGTCACAAATTGTAGTATTCAATCAGGTTGAATTTTAGCACGTGACGGTTTTGCCAAAAATTAGATGGGGTCTCGTCCAGAGGCCAAAAAGTGAGATTTTTTCATTAGTGCGTGCGGGTGTATGGATGTTATCGTTTTTTTGGTCCAAGATTTTTTCCACACCGTTCCACCGATTGAAATGAAATTGAAAACCTACCATTATTTTAATAAAATGAAGCGCTGATTAGTTTTTGGTACAAATCCTCCCACAAACATTAGTACTTTATTTCAGTACTTTTTAGTTTTTCTAAATATTTTGAAAATGACTAAACCAATTTTGATCAAATTTAATATTGTAATTAAGTACTTTGAGGAACACAAAAAAGGTAAAATAAAGTTTTTTTGTAAAATTATATTTTAAAGTACTTTACCCTAGAATAAAGATAGTACTATTGGATAAAGTTTAGCAACGATCCGTTGCAGTTTATTTTTCATTTGTATTTTAACTTATTTTATTAAATATTAGATACTACACTTTTTTTGACTCAACTGGAGCGAAAGGACCTCCTTAAAAAAAATGTTTATTTATTACATTATTATTTTATTTAAAATAAATTATATCATTGGCAAGTGAATTAAATTATGTACATATTTTTAAATACTCTTCTTTAAACTTGTGATCGTTTTCCTCCCCAGGCATAAAATCGACTTGTTCTTAATTGTTTGTTTTTCTCATCCCCTCTTTCCGGATCTTCTTTGTCCTTTCTTTTTCCACCCCAGGCCGAAAATCGTATATCTTTGTCAGCGCCCTCATCAAGAACACCTGATGCTCTTTTGCCATTCCATTCATACCAATTCTGGACCCATCTTAAAGGCCGGATCATCCACTTTTTAGTACGGGCTTCTAAGTCTGAACTTTGCCCCGAGCCAATGTTTAAATTCTCATCATTATTTTTCTTAAATGATTCGGCTTTATCTTCCGGAAATATTGTTCCATTAACGATTGGTATAATTTGGATTGGACTAGTATTTTCTTCATTAGTAAATTCTCTTTTTATACGATCTCTTTCACTCTCATTGCCATTATTCAAATTACTCCGTTTGCCTCCCCAACTAGAAAACCCCACAGTTCTCTTTCCGCCCCAGCGACTTGGCCAAGAAAACCCACATCTTGAAAGATACAATGACGGTTTTAATGCATTGGAATCAATTATTGGTGCTCGTTTTCCACCCCAACTAGAAAACGATTTCATCTTACGCACCATTTCGTTTTTTCCTTGTATATTCACACCTCTATTGGTCGGCCAGTCGTCTTGACTTCTTTTTTCATCAACATTCAGCTTTTCATCATTTTCAAATGAATCATTAGAATTTGAGAATGTATCCAAATCATCAGATCTTTTGCCACCCCAACTATTGAAA
Source organism: Forficula auricularia (assembly GCA_024734495.1). Taxonomy (NCBI): domain Eukaryota; kingdom Metazoa; phylum Arthropoda; class Insecta; order Dermaptera; family Forficulidae; genus Forficula; species Forficula auricularia. Next base: position 49,223 of record JALMQS010000247.1, read on the forward strand.
GACGGACTTCTTTTCCCGCCCCAGCTTGAGAATCCTGGACCTTTGATTTCACGTCGTTTGTATCCAACAAACGGCTCATCTCGTTTGCCACCCCAACTTGAAAATTGCGGGGGTCCTCGTTTTCCACCCCAACTTGAAAATTGTGGGGGTCCGCGTTTGCCACCCCAACTTGAAAATTGTGGGGGTCCTCGTTTGCCACCCCAACTTGAGAATTTAGCAGATCGTTTAATTAATTGACTCATATCTTCTAAAGGCCTATTAACCATTTGAAGGCAAGCTTCTTCGGTGAGTTTCATGGACATACATTTTTTTAGAAACTCTATAATGCTCTCATATTCCTGAAAAAAAAAGAAAAATAGTTATTTTTTATATAAATATTATAAATTAAAGATTTTATTAATAGTGTAGCTAATATACTAGAAGAGGTTTCACATAAAAAAAAATCTATGAGCCTCATCCACATAAGCTCACGGGGAAGTGAAACTTCTTTAGCCGTATATGTTATTGAAATAATTTAAATTTCCAAATTTTAATACATTTTATTTGTCACGAAATATTAGTGAGTTTTAAAATAATAATTTAAATTTCCTAATTTTAATTAATTTTATTTGTCATGAAATATTAGTAGGTTTTTAAAAAAATATTTCTCCTCTATTGAGTCATTTTCCCATTATTGTAACAAAAAAAGTCATTCAGATACGTCGCTAAAGAAGTTTCACTTAATTTTTTTTTAGAAATCTAACTCTATATACCTTTATTCAAATGTCTTCCCAGAACTAACAAGATGACTGAATTTCATTTTTTATATTATACCTCTAAATAGGTCTATGTTATAAATAAATATATTTGAAATAAAATAAATGCAATTTTTTTATAAAACAATCTAGAAACGTTTATTAAAATTCCAAACATTTCGGGAGAAATTCTCCCTTTATCAATGGAAATTGAAAAAAAAATAGTTCCTTTAAAAAATAAATATAAAACAACTATATACAAATACGAATTTTGAAAATACACATATTGTCCCGTAGGTGGAATTTTACCTTGAATAAAAAGTAAAAATATAAATATTTACTACTTCAAAAGAATTAAATATCTTTTTTTGAAAATTAGATGTTAAATTTTTAAAAAATCAACTAGATGGCTGAAACCAAAATATATTATTAAGAAAGATTCTAAATTTTAGTTGATGAATTGCCCGGAAAGCATTTTGGTTCTCAGGTTCAACTCCTGAGGGGATGAACCTCCTCTGACAAGCAATATAAAATTATTTCTACTAAAATATTTGAAATATTGACCTTAAATTTATTCTTAATAATAAATAATTACGAAAAATATTTTTTTCATAAATTTTTTTGATAAATATTAGAAAAGCAGTCTATATTTATAACATATTGATAATTTTGCTAATTGTACTAGATGAAGGAGGAGGTATCAGCCAAAGATGGAATCACTGGGTTCAATAAAACACCTTTAATGAGACGTTTCGGCCTGAATTTTATTTGGCCATCTTCAGTCAATTAGGAGTTATACACAAAATGCGGTACACATATGTGATTGAACCAAGCCTTGTCAAAAATAAAAATTCTTTTTAGCTTCATGCGAATTTATAACGTGCCTAGACTCAAAAGTTTACTTTCATTCTGAAACTTTTGAGTCCAGGCACGTTATAAATTAGGCTTGGTTCGATCACATATGTGTACCGCATTTTGTGTATAACTTCTAATTGATTGAAGATGGCCAAATAAAATTCAGGTCAAAACGTCTCATTAAGGTGTTTTATTGAACCAAGTGATTCCATCTTTGACTGACCTCCTCCTTCATCTAGTACAGTTTCATCACAGCCACGAATTCTTACAATTTTGCTAATTATTATTATATTTTATAATTTTTTCATGAGCTTTATTTTAGAGCCCTTTTTGTCGTCGCCCTATGCCTTTGTACCTGTTGCATTTCATCCATAATGGCCCAATGAATTATCCAAAATTTATCAACCAATCATGTATTTAATAAATAAGACCAATTAATTTTCTAAACACCTACATGATATTTTATTTAAAAAAATAATAATAAATCTAAGCCTTTAATTAATATAAATAGATAGAATTTGCCTTCTTTTAAAAACGAGACAAAATCCGAGAGAAAGGTCCTATTAAGATAAATTTGCCCTCCGAGGATTTACTGACCATTTCGTTGTCTGTTGACATTGTATTTGATTCATCGTCTAGGCTTTGAGAATTCACTGTTCCAACGAGAAAAAGCAGAGCTGTCGCTAAAATCGCCAGACACGCCATACTGCAAAAAGAAATCATTTATAAAGATTAGTACTTGGATAAAGATTATTTAAAAAGATGTGAAATTTACTCATATTTATTTCTCAATTTTTTCACAGTAAGCTTTGATGTTATGATCAGAGCCGGGCTTGTAGATATTTCCACCTGAGGCAGGTGAATAAATTTTCGCCCTTATTTGTATAGTTTTTTACTTTATTCATTGCGAAGCATGTGTAAAGTATTTTAATCGGTCTCGCGGCAAGCGCGACTTCAAAGGGTCCTCAGGTAAAGACTATTGTACCCATGGTCTCAATTAAAGGCACAAATTGTAATATTCAATTAGGTTGAAATTTAGTACGTGATGGTTTTGCCAAAAATTACATGGGGTCACGTCCAGAGGCCAAAAAGTGCGATTTTTTCATTTAGTCTGTGCGGATGGATGGATGTTCCATTTTTTCGTCCACAATTTTTTCCACACCGTTGAACCGATCGAAATGAAATTGAAAACCTACCAATATTTAAACAAAATGTAGATTAGTTTTTAGTATATATCGGTCCACAAAACAGTACTTTAATTCAGTACTTTTTTAGTTTTTCTAAATATCTTGAAAATGACATGACCAATTTTTATGAAATTTAATATCCTAATTAAGTACCTTGGGGACCACAAAAAAGGTCATATAAAGTTTTTTGCAAAATTATATTTTTAAAATACTTTGCCCTAGATTAAGATAGTACATTGGATAAAGTTTAGAAATCGTTGCAGTTTATTTTATTTCTAATAATAAATAAATATATAAATTTGCCATCAAAATAATGCAAAAGATTTTGTTTTGCCGAGAGTACCATAGCTGTTGATTCATAAAGGGAAATCATTGAGGATGTCCTCTGCTTGATGCAAATAAACATATACAAAACAATACTTTCAATTCCTCCTTGAAATACTTTTGGAGATAATATCATAATGATTTTTCAAATATTATTTAAGACTCCTTTCTTAAAAAAATAAATAAAATAAAATAAAAATAAATAAAAATTAATGTTTGATCATTCGTATTTTTAACCGACTTCAAAAAAGGAGGAGATTATCAATCCATCGGAATGTCTTTTGAATGAAAATTTGAAAATACCTTCGGTAAATGTTTATTTTTTTAATTATTTAGCGTATGTCATTTTATGGAGAGTTTAAATAAATATCTAGTTGATAAAAGAGAAGAGAAGAGACCATCAAGATAATCATGTTGAGTGTTCATTGTTTATTGATTCGTTTTGTCAAGAGAGCTGTATCGCGGATAATTAAAATCATATATTTAATGAAACAAAGTGCGAAAGGGAGCACATGTCTATTTAATGGTGGTTATTACCATCTTCGATATAATGAATGGAAACTTTTAATTTTGATGAAAATATATCATTTAATTTTCGGATCGCATGTCGGTTACATCATAAAAACTCCCCGAAGGTTTTATTTGAGCAAACTACACTTCTAGCAGGTTCTATGTTTCCATAAAATTTATAAAATAAGGAAAGTATTAGGTATAGTATCTCCCGGGAAAAACTTTTTATTTCTAGTGTTTTTAGGTATTTTGTCTATTTATGATAAATTGCTGTAACAATCTATTTAGATTTTTACTTTACTATACAGGGTATAGTCAAGTATTTTTTAATTTTTCTCATTAATATATCAAAGAATAATTGATGCGTCAACGAGAATTATTTTGACCGCGCTGATTTGAAAAAAGATATTTTTATCTCGCGAGACTACTGCGGATTACGCTATTGGAGTCTGCGGGTATTAAGTCTGGACCAAGAGAGAAAAGATGTGATCCACTTAGCTACAATCCAACGTCATTTCGCGTATAGCGCGCTAGACATTCGGATGGATCACCAAGTGAATTTGAAATCTCAGATGTTATATATTCGATCTCCCAGTCCAAAGCGCTAGATCTATTAGCATGTATGTTAGATGCCTGCCATTATACATTCAAAGCGCTCAGATCTATTAGAATGTATAATGGCAGGCATCTAACATACATGCTAATAGATCTAGCGCTTTTGGACTGGGAGATCGAATATATGAACATCTGAGATTTCAAATTCGCGGTGATCCATCCGAATGTCTAGCGGGCTATACGCGAAATGACGTTGGATTGTAGCTAAGTGGATCACATCTTTTTTCTCTTGGTCCAGACTTAATACTCCGCAGACTCCAATAGCGTAATCCGCAGTAGTCTCGCGAGATAAAAATATACTTTTTCAAATCAGCGCGGTCAAAATAATTCTCGTTGACGCATCAATTATTCTTTGATATATTAATGAGGAAAATTAAAATTTATTTAATATCATTATTTCAAGTTAGAAATATATAAGTTCAAATATTATTTTCACTCAATATTTGACAAAAATTCCCTACATTAGATTCGCGATTGAATCAAATGTAGAATACCTTCAGTTAGTCAAGTATTGTAATCGTGCATGAAAAAAGTGTTTTTTTCCTTCTTTTTTCGAAATATCTCGAAAACGGCTGAAACTATTTTGATTAAAAAAATTGAGCGAAACCATGGCATTTCGTTCTACAAAAAAGCTTCTAATAAGTGAAAAATTATATATTATAATATTTTTCGAGATAATAATTGTTTTGCAAAAATGTCTGTTTGTTAGTCTGTGCGTTTCCAAATTTTTGTGGACGAGCTAGCTCAAAAACTAGCGTGAATATCGAAACCAAATTTCACACGTAGTTTTGGTCCATTGAGATTAAGAGCTGATTAGATTTTGGTGCTAATCGACCCAAAATTAAGGGGGTGGAGGGGGGGTTAAAAATTAAAAATCTAGGCCATTTGAGCAAACTCAACCAAATTTTGTATACATAATCAATGGGACCCCAGGAGTCTAAAAATTCAAAAAATAACCTCCCAAAATGGGAGGGGGGGGGGGCGTAGGGTCAAAAAATGAAAATATAGGCTCTTGTACCAAACTCAACCAAATTTTGTATACATAATCAATGGGCCCCCAGGAGTCTAAAAATGCAAAAACTAACACCCCTCCCCTACATGATTATAAATAATTTTATTAAATATTAAATATAAGCGAGGGGCCAGGTTGTATGGTAAAGTCAAGTGGATGGCCACATCAGAACACGTCACCTTATTATTATTTATCAAGACATTTTTTCCAAGTAACTACCGCCCAAATATGTTTTTTTATTTTTTATCAAAACTACAAGGCAAATAATTTCAATTTTTTTTTAAGTTATTCCGAATATATTATTCTAACAAATATTAGTTTTTCATCAAGATGGTAAAAGTCCTTCAATGAAAAAAAAAATAATTATCATTTTCCCACCCTTTCCCAATCCACCATATGTAAAAAATTACATTTTCAATCGCATTTATTTCATGTTTGGTGTGATAAACCGTCTTCAAATTTTAACAGTATGTTTATTATCCTTTTAATGACTTATATTCCAAGTTTCAAAGACTTCTTGAATTTTTGCATTTGTAAATGAACTACTTTAATACCGTTCGAAAGAAAAAGAGATGCAGCATCGTCCAAGTAAAACTACTACTTAAAATTACGATCGTAAGTTGTAGAAAAAATGTGAAAAATAGTTTCTTTCCATATCAACAATATTAAATGTTGTTTGTTTTTTTCTCTGACCTGTAAAATTTCCTTGTTGTGAGTTAGCAGGTTTATACTTTAAGGCGACGATATATAATTAGGATGGTCCTGTTTAATTTCTCAAAATTTCAAATTTATCAGATATAACGGGAACACGTCCCCCCTTTTTTATATAATTGAATAGATATGATTATTTGTAATTTATTTAATTATTTTATCTTGGAAATTCCCATGATGTATTTATTAAACATTTATTCAAATACTTCAAATTGCCGAATAGTGGCCCACACCGAACATAAGGGCTTTATCGTTTGTTAATTCTATATTTTTAATATTAAAAAATTAACTCATTCAATATATTTCTTTGAGGTAGATATTTTGCTTTGAGTGAGATAAATTAAAAGAATAAATTGAAGTAATTTATTAGTTTAAAATAATCCTCTACATACCTAAATAAATAATTAATTTTTTCAGGATTCTTTGATACATTTGAGACGTTTTGATAACTTATAAAATCAATTTTGAGAATATTTTCGCAAAATTCTTCTTTTAATTTTAGTTAATGGATACAATATAAAATGCAATTGGATGTTGATGAAAGCAGTCCACGGTGGTTGTAAAAAATAAGACTATAGAGGTTTTATTATTTTACATTTATTTGTTAAACCGACGTTTCGGAGATTTATTCTCTCCTTCTTCAGGGTAACAAAAAGTCAATGAAAGTAGTTCAAAACATAATTACTTTCTGTCTCCTTTGACAATGCCAAAAAAACATTATAAAATTTTTTTCATCTCGAATAGAAAATAAAGTAACAAGCAATTGATGATCAATATATATATATATATTATATTGATCATCAATTGCTTGTTACTTTATTTTCTATTCGAGATGAAAAAAATTTATAATGTTTTTTTTGGCATTGTCAAAGGAGACAGAAAGTAATTATGTTTTGAACTACTTTCATTGACTTTTTGTTACCCTGAAGAAGGAGAGAATAAATCTCCGAAACGTCGGTTTAACAAATAAATGTAAAATAATAAAACCTCTATAGTCTTATTTTTACAACCACCGTGGACTGCTTTCATCAACATCCAATTGCATATTTATACCAGTCCGTCTCCTAAAGAAAATCTCTATCGATACAATATAAATTTCAAAATAATTGTTAATTATGCATTTCTGATTTACAGTCCTTAATCATTTCCGGTACTTATTCATTTCGGGCCCTAGGCAATTGCTTAGATTGTCTTGGGATTAATGCCCCCGGGGCGAATGGAATTTTGCTTATAAACCTGTCAACACCCTTTCGCCTAAGCTTTCGGTATATTTTGTTTAAAAATGAGCCAAAAAAAAAAAAAAAATACATAAATAAATTAGACGAAAAAGTTTTCTGATTTATTATTATGAGAATATAAACAGTATTTAAGATCTCTATTGTAAAATTAAATAAAATTAATGTAAAGTACATTTTTCTTAATTAAGGTTGTATATGCTATAGTATATAGAACAGACAATAAGGATTCATAATTCATAAACCCAAAATTTTTGCTGTTTATGTACCACTACTAGCTAATCCCCTGCTCGTTTGACAAATCTGGCAACAGTGTCCGAGATTGTATATATATTTTATCATAGAAATTTCAGATTAAGTAGGTACATTATAAAGGGAGATTTATAAAACAAAAATTTCTTAATAAGCGATTGAAAGCTGTTACGATAATGGCTGAATCGAAAAAACGTCAATCAAAAAAATTACTAAAGTTAACCCACTTTTTAGGTTAAATAAATTCGTTGTTGCCAGCTTGTTTTTAGTGTAAATTTTCCATTATACATTTTTCATTATTTATTCATTATTATCTCAGAAACTGTCTTGTAACTATGAATTCAAAATTTCTTAAAAATGTATTAGTTATTATTTAATGTTGGTTTAGTTTTTTATAACAATGGTAAGAAGAGTTTCTTAGTTATAATTAAATATGTATGTAAACTTTTCGATATCCCGTATAGTGCAATGCATAAGAGTCTGAAAAACTCTATCTTTGGAATTTAATATCCCCGAAACTATATTGTTCATAAATTTCATTTTCCAGCAATCGATGCAGAAGTATTTAAATAATAATCTATCTAAATTTCAAAAAAATCCTAAGAAAACCCATACCTTAAAAAATAAGATGAAAAATTAATAAATGGCCCAAAAAATATAGGTACATTGTGAGATCATTAATATGTATTTATAACAGGAAGAGTAGGGAATTGGATAAAGTTAAAAACACAGAGTTTTTTATTAAATGGTGGCTTCGCCATTTTATTTTGACTTCCTCAGTGGCCCATTTTATCACTATTTGTCAAAAACAATTTCACTCTAAAACAAAACATCATATAGTTATAGTGAAATTGTTTTTACTCTGTATGGTAAAGTAAAAAAAATAATAAATAAACATAGCTCACTTAAAATTGGATTTTTTTAAACTCCTTTCCTATTTCTTGCTTTCGTAGACATTAAATACCTTTTTTATAAAAAAATTAATAATAAACAATACAATTATAGAGTATTTTAGTGTTTAGGAGAGAGAAATTAATATAAATTATACTATTTTTGATAAAATTAATATTTTATTTAATAAAACCAAGATTGAGATGTCTATGAATCAATCTTAGTATCATGAAAAATTCTAACTTCATAGTTTTACCACCCTATACTAGAAAATAAGCATATTTAATTTCTTTGTCTCTTTAATTAAATTATAATTATTGAAGAATTGTAAATTGCATAAAAAAATGCATTTGAGAATTTATTAAAGCGATTTTATTTCTTAATATTTCGGAGAAAATTGGCCTGCTAAATTATCTTATCAAGTAAAGGGTTTCTTTCTATTCTTATTTCTTGCTTCATTTGGTGTCGAGAGATACTCGAGACAACTTCAACAATAATCTACGCTCACGCTAAGGTAAAATCAACCCTTAATAACTACCCCTTTATTCGACCATATGTATTTAACTCTATTCTTATACATTCTTTTCTCACTCATTCATGGCAAAATAATATCTTAATCAAAACTAGATAGCCGAGGTTAGGACTAAAATTAATTACTATCCTTGCCTCCAAAGTACTCCAAAATCTTAGTATTTTTGAATGAATTCAGCACTCTGTCCGTCCGACGAGTCTATTGAGTCGGTAATAAACTTATACTTATCATTAAAAATGTAAAATTTTGATTTTAAACTCGAAATTTCATCACATTAATCATTTGATACAACTCTTCAAATTGAAGATTTAATATTTTTGATTTTTTTTTTATATGTACTTTGCCCCCATTTTGACCTCTTGTAGAATATTAACACATTCTTGTATTTAAGACTATGCATACTATATAATAAATTTCTTCTTTGTGTAGTCATCTAATTTTTTTAATTTTAATAATCTTAGAACCCTTTAGTTTATTCAAGGGCCCTTCTAAAGACTTTCTCTCATAGCTTGTGAACTAGCGTCTTCAGAGCAACCAATGTTTTGGTATTTTCAGTTGCTATATTACCATTTAATGATTTTGGACCCATTTTCACCCCCTTAGGGACATTTTTCAAAAATAACGAAACAAATTTTACACGATAACTTAGTTCACTTAAATATAATTTAAGGAAGAATTTTGCAAAATTTCTGCTTCCGACTATACTGGAAAGAAATTAGTGATGACTAAATGAAGACTTTCGTATTTATATATATATGTTATATATCATCCATTAATTAAATATCTTTTAATAAATTTGTAGACATACTAACATTTAAATAAATTTTAATTTTCTCATTAAGATATCAAAGAATAATTGATACGTCAACAAGAATTATTTTGACCGCGCTGATTTGAAAAAAAGATATTTTTATCTCGCGAGACTACTGCGGATTACGCTATTGGAGTCCGCAGACTCCAATAGCGTAATCCGCAGTAGTCTCGCGAGATAAAAATATCTTTTTTTCAAATCAGCGCGGTCAAAATAATTCTTGTTGACGTATCAATTATTCTTTGATATCTTAATGAGAAAATTAAAATTTATTTAATATCATTATTTCAAGTTAGAAATATATAAGTTCAAATATTATTTTCACTCAATATTTGACAAAAATTCCCTACATTAGAGTCGCGATCGAATAAAATGTAGAAAACCTTCAGTTTATACTAACATTTAGTATTAACTTACTGAAATAGAAACAGTTAATAGAGTAAAGGGTGTGTAGTTTCACAGTGAATGAAATAAAACTCAAAAGAGGTTTATACAAACTCAATATATTTCGGATTATTAGTCCATCATCAGGAGTTTACAAGTCAATCAGTATTGACTTGTAAACTCCTGATGATGGACTAATAATCCGAAATATATTGAGTTTGTATAAACCTCTTTGAGTTTTATTTCATTCACTGTGAAACTACACACCCTTACTCTATTAACTAACATCATGTTTCACCTAAAACCTACACCACTTTCCATAAGTGAAATAGAAACAGACACCTCAAGTAATTTAATTAATTTCTAAAAATTTGTTCAGCAAAACTTAAAGATCCAAATCTTCATCTAAGATACGAAAATGAATTAAGTCATAATTAGTCATAGCAGTCATAATTATATTATTGTGAAAAAGTCTATGAAGATTATTTTTTTCGTCTTTATAGTTAACTTTTAAGGAGTTCGGTGTTGGTTCTAGGTGAAACATTTTAATATAATAATAAAACTTGAGTAAGATACGAGGTAGGTTTCACAAAAAAAGAAATAAAACAAAATTGAGTTTTGAATTCGATATATTTCGGGGTTAGCCCATCATCAGGAGTCTAAGAAAACAGATTATATATTGGAAAAATAGTTTTACAAGTAAGAATTTTTAAAAAAAATTTTAACTGTATGTGGTGAGGGGAAAGTAGGGGAAGAGGAGAAGTTGTTCTAAGAATTAATATTTTCTATTGAGATTTGAACTGGCTGAAAGGAATCTATACGTGCTATTATAGTCTTTATAGTTGCCTAGCTTTAGGAGTTCCCTTTCATTTCATTATAAATTAATAATAATAATAAGTCGTATTTACATTGGAACTAAACAAATTCTCTCTTTTTTTGTATTATAAGGTATTTATAATTATTTGTGTGTGTGCATGGGGCGTTAAGGTATCAATAAAAATATATGTATATATTGGGTACGGAACCCTCGATTAGCGAGCCCGACTCGCACGTCAGGCTTATTTATGAGAAAATTTTCTTTTGCCGAGAGTAGCAGAGTTGTTGATTCATAAAGAGAAATCAATGAGGTCCTCTGCTTGATGCAAATTATCATAAACATAGACAAATAATTAGGGTGGTCTTTCCTTAAATATAATCTTTAAAGAATTAGGTGTCGGTTCTAGGTGAAACATTTTAATAGATAATAAGTAAAAATATATTTTTCTAGGTGGGTTTCACAAATAAAACAAATATATGTTTTGAGTTTTTAATCTCGATATATATTTCGGGTTATGAGCCCATCATCAGGTGTTACAAAAGAAAACTGATTCCTTAAATAAGTAAAAAAGTCTTATATTTTTTAGAGTATACTTGCTACTTTTTGTTTCTATATAGTATACGCTCTGTTTAATTTCTCGAAATTTTAAATTTATCACATAACGGGAACACGTCAACATTTTTTTTTTGAAAATCAAATTTTTTATAAAATTTCTGAATAGCTATGATTATTTGTAATTGATTTAATTTTTTTATCTTGGAAATTCCCATGATGTATATTTATTAAACTTCTATTCAAATACTTCAAATTGCCGAATAGTGACCCACACCTAACATAAGGGTTTTATCGTTTGTTAATTCTATATTTTTAATATTAAAAAAATTAGTTCATTCAATATATTTCTTTGAAGTATTTTGCTTAAAAGAATAAATTGATGTAATTTATTATTTTAAAATAATCCTCTACATATATCTATTAAATAAATAATTAATTTTTTCAGGGTTCTTTGATACATTTTTTTCATTTAATCGAATTATCTCTATAAAGATTTAATATATTTCTTTGTATGTGATTCTTTTTTTGATTGGGTCCATATTGGCTAGAGGAATTACCTATTAAATTTCCAACTTTTTTAATAACTCCTTTTTATTTGATTTCGTTTTACGTCAATATGAAATAATCCACCATATATAGTTTTTTTCAAAATATATTAAATTAGAATAAATGTACTGAGTTTCTATCAACAAATCCACGTATCTATAATGGGAGGAGATAGATAGGTACAAGTGGCGGACGGTGTCAGGGGATGCTGTCCAAAAAATAGACCTCCATTTTTTATTTTCACATTTATATTCTATAGAATAACGTATGTACGTATGTGCGTATGTACGTATGTACCCACCTGCGTTTCGCAACCTTAAGTCTCAGAGCTACGAAATTCGAAACTTAAGCTCGATATAAGCTAGGAGTACAGCAAGCTTTTGGGGCCCGGCCTTAGTTGATTAAAATTGAAAGTTTAAATTTATGTGCATTGCTGGGCTGGCCATCTTCGACAAATGACTTTCTGCAGTGGCCAGCCCATCTTAAACGAATTTTAACGTTTTTAACATTAATGTTAACTTTTATTTATATATTTTTTTGTAATATTGTATTATTCTTGCTTAATCGCAGTGCACAGTTGTGGGGCGCTTTTGGCGCTTCCAACTCTCTGACCTCATTTTTGGACGGCTGATGAGGTGTTACAACCTAATTTGTAAACAAATCTATTTACTTTCTGTAAAGGGCTGCCCCCCTCTGCGTGGCGCAATAAATCAGTCATTGAAATCAGAAAACCGGAAGAGGACATTTACATGAAAGATTTTTCGTTTTTTTTTTTTTTTTTTTTTGATTTTCTGAAAAACGGCATCTAACGATTTTTGTTTTAAATTAGTACATTTATCAAATGTCATGAGTATGACATATTTTAAAGAGTCATGGGATGACTACATATAAATTAATTCACTTTTTAACCTCATAAAATCAAAGTATTTTCTGCAAGATAGCTGAAGTTATAAAATAGGAAATCTGGAAATTTACAGATTTCACCTTTAAAACTGTTTATTTTTTAACAATATTAAATTTTTTTTATTTTATGTTGTGTCATTCATATTCTCGAATCTGGGATATTTATTTAGTTATACATTAGTGTAGGAAAACATATCTAATCCACAAACTCTAGGAAAGGAAAAAAATCTAAAAATCGATCATACCCTATTAAATTATCATCTGAGGTTTTTCTTATCTCTCCAGCCATTCTATATTGTATGCATCTATCTAGCTTGGACTAAGGAAACCTGAATATTTATTCTGATACTGTCTCCAATATGATATTCCACGTAAAATTGAATCTCTTATTTTAGATATCATTCCACTTTTAACTTGTAAGTAATAAGTTTTAAATTAAATCATAGATGAAATTTCAACTGTAAAATACATTGTAATTTACGATCTATCAAAAAACATGTAAAGTCTAAAGTCTGTATTATATAACTGATGGCCTTAATTTTATTACTTTATCTAGAGCGTAATATTTCGAACCTCTTTTGCTGGAGTATACTCATACATATATGTATTACTATATTATTAAATTAAGTATTATAAAATTCACTAGCTCTTAGTCTATCCGTCTTCAGCCCTTTATTTTTTGTCTTAATTACTCTTTTCTCTTCTATATTAGAAGGTTAAGATCATGAAAAGTGTCAGAATTTGATGGGAACGCCTGTATTTAGATAACCTAATTTGACGAGTATCAATCGAATTGCGTTTTCAGGCTTTGTATCAATTCTTAGAGTCCAGTTGAAAAATAATCAACTTGTGTTAGCACCACACGATCTTCACATTAGTTTCTCCCTTATTTGTTGTTAAAAATGTCCATCATTTCTAAAATTAATCTTTTTAATTCGTTATTTAAAATTTTGGGATTAGAAAAGTTAAAATTGTGTCCCACAAGTTTGGTGTCTTAATAACGTTTGAAAATAGTGTTTTTATTATATATATAAGATTTGTATTGTATATATTTTAATAACAATCAATATTTGATAGAGATTTTCTTTAGGAGACGGACTGGTATAAATATGCAATTGGATGTTGATGAAAGCAGTCCACGGTGGTTGTAAAAAAATAAGACTATAGAGGTTTTATTATTTTACATTTATTTGTTAAACCGACGTTTCGGAGATTTATTCTCTCCTTCTTCAGGGTAACAAAAAGTCAATGAAAGTAGTTCAAAACATAATTACAGGAGGAAGGAGACAGAAAGTAATTATGTTTTGAACTACTTTCATTGACTTTTTGTTACCCTGAAGAAGGAGAGAATAAATCTCCGAAACGTCGGTTTAACAAATAAATGTAAAATAATAAAAACCTCTATAGTCTTATTTTTTACAACCACCGTGGACTGCTTTCATCAACATCCAATTACAATCAATATTTTTTAAATATAGGTACATATCAGTGGCGGTTGGGGACTTTTCAACTAGGGAGGGGATGTTGTCCTAAAAAGTACACTTCATTTTTTGAACTTTTATTTTAATCTTCCCTTTATTTGCAAATTTCATCAAATACGGCATCATTTTGGTTATTTTTCAAATTTAACATTAGATTTTTTAAAAATATGTTTTCGGATGCTTTGTATGAGTGAAGGTAGGAGCCAGAAATTAAATCTTGTGACAAACTCCACAGCCCCTGAGATGGAAATCGACCATCTTCCACAATGAATCAGCCTGTCCTATAAGAAAATCTTAAATTTCTCCTAATTAAATTGCTATAAGCAAGCTAGGATTTGTGTATAGCACTCTTAATTATTTCTGATCTTATTATATATATTGAGTTTTTAGAAATAGATTAGTCCAAAAATTCTCGAATCATCTATATTTATTTCTTTTCTGTATTATTACTATTTTAATAGTTCCTCAGCGAGAACAATTTTTATTGGACTAAAACTCGTCTGAACTTGTCTTTGACATGCTTGAAGTCCAAAATATTCCAGGCAGGAACTTCCAACCTTCTATCTGCACTCTTTTCAGAAAAATCATTCATTTTAATTGCCCCTTGAAACTATGCAACAATTTCATTTCATTTCGAGAACCAATATATTTTTCAAAACAAAAAACGTTTTTTATAGAAATATTTGAAATAACGAATAATAATTTGAAAATTTAAAGACCCTCCTAAAATTTTGAAGTAGATATTTATGAAAATACTCTAAATGTTTGAAATTTTAGGGATGCGTCGCATCCACAGCATCCATTGACCGCAAGCCTCTGGTACATATTGGTATATTAATTTAAATAGAATTAATTCAATTTTCAACTTGCAAATTCTTTAGCTGGTCCACTATATTATTTGATCTTTGGGCCACGCCTCGCTCGTTTAGAATTTAGGATTCAATTTGTGCGATTTAATCTGTTTTCACCTGTTGGAATTTAACTGAAAATCGCCTCTTGGGACTTTCTTAGATTTCCCATGGTATACTTTACTGATCGAAGAAACAAAAAGGGTGAAAAAAGTCAACATCCCTTCAAGCTTCAAATTCTAAATCAACAAATCAGATTACTATAATATATTACTAGCATCTTTCAAATGAATTAAAAATTTCGTTATTTGTTGTACTGATACACCGCTCTATTCTGACACCTTACGGCGTTAAATAGAAATCACTAACCACCAAGTCACTGTTATTAATAAAAAAATTAATTCCTTGTTGGTAGAGGGAGTTCATTTTTTGATAATTTATCGATTTTCTGAGAGGTGTTTAAGGACCTTTTAACATTACTTCAAGTCAATTAATAATACAAAAGATTTTGAGATGTGATTGCCTTAATATACTGAATGAAATTTAATAAAATATAGTTATCTAAATTCCACTTTAATTCCAAGCATTTATTGAGCTTGGAAAAAGTAGAATTGGGCTACTAAGAAATTAGTCCATTTAATTATATAAATAGTATGAGTGTGAATAATATTTTGAAATTTTATTATGTTTTGTTTATGGTACCTATATTAAATTTACTCTATAAAACGTCCGAAAAATATTACTTTACTAAGGGATAAGAATTTATGGTACCTACTAATCAATTTCGGTTTTTAACATTTTCCATAAATCAATAGAGTTTTCATTTAATTAATGATGCAATTTAAAAACTATAATTAAAAAAAGTATGAATTAAAGTGTCGAAATAAAATCGTTAATCTGATTAATGTTGAAAATTTTATAAATTCCATTAGTTATAAAACTAGTTAATTTCATCATATCATAATAATACAATTCTATTGAGTGGATTTTGATGAGGCAGTCCAAGGTTCAAAAAAGAGATAATTATAACTATCTTTTTTTATTAAAAACCCGACGTTTCGGAGATTTATTCCCAACTTCTGCAGGGTTTTGAAAGGTCAGCGAAGGAAATCCAATGTGAAATTCCCTATGTCTCTCAAGGGCAGTAACAATATTATACAGTATTGCACTTAGGGTCGGTTGTATGTCGCTAAGTAAATGCTTTTTAAAAGTAACAAAGGGTAGATGGTAGATCGCTTGATAAATGTCCATATGCGTTGTACAAGGTTTCTAGAAGTCTCAGTAAAAACACAGGATAAAAGACTTGTTTTCTGAGAATTATTTCTTATAACATATTTCGTTATTCGTGTCCATGATTAATAATTAAAGGAATCGTAGGGAGTTGGACAAGACTTTAAATTAAATTAAATACAAGTTTTGATTAAATATGCCATACGTTTCGTTGCTATTTTGCAACTTCTTCAGTGGCTCATTTATTAAACTTATTTGTCAGGATTTTTTACTACGAGAAAAAACATTTCAAACAATATTCTTTTTTCTATCACAATTCATTCAACTCATCAACCAACATAAAATATAAACTTTTAAACAAATTAATTGTTTTTTGTCAAAAAACTAAAAGAATCAAATTGAACAAAGAAATTTTTTTTTTTTTTTTTTTTTTTTTATTATTTATTTTAAGATGTCATTAAGAAGATTATTTAATATTTAATCAAAACTTGTATTTAATTTAATTTAAAGTCTTGTCCAACTCCCTACGATTCCTTTAATTAATAATTAATAATTTCTTATAACATTTGCGAAATCGACCGGTCTACAAGCTGTTTACCATTACCAAGGCCTTAACATGGCGACATACAACCGGCCCTGAGTGTAGTGATTCTGCTGAAAACAAAATACTGTATAATATTGTTACTGCCACTAAGAGAGGAGACAGAGGGAATGTCACATTGGATTTCCTTCACTGACCTTTCAAAACCCTGAAGAAGGAAGGAATAAACCTGAGAAACGTCGGGTTTTTAATCAAAAAAGATAGTTATAATTATCTCTCTTTTTTGAACGTTGGACTGCCCTATCAAACAAAATCCATTCTATTCACTTATCAGTCCGACTCCAAAAACTATTTCAATCTTATACAATTCTCTAATTCTATGAAATTCTGTGTATGATCGATTCATTCAATACATCTGGACTTGAAGGTAGAGACTTAGATAGATTAAAAAAATTCACATAAATAAAAAGAATATATTATATTGAAGGAGACAATAAAAGAGTCTCTTCTGCTGGAATTATAAATTTTATTTATAACGATCGTTAAATTCTGCTACCCTCGGCAAAAAAACTTTAAATTGAATATATTATAGTATTTCTAATTATTAACTTATAGTATATGATTTGCGTATTTCTTAATTTAGACATTGTGCAGTCAAGAGCTTACGTTTATTATTTGTTTATTTTTTATTTAGCTGTTTAGCTAGTTTTACGGACAAGATGTCCAATACAGAAAAAGAAACATATACAGGATATAAAAAGACATACATAATATAATAATAAAATGGAGGAAAAAGTTAAAACTTTTACACCCTTTTGTATCCATATTGTGACATGGCCTAGTATTAGGTTGTTTCAAAAGTTTTGTCCGTTTTAATGTCATGTGTGTTTATAGCTCCATATCTCTATAAATATTTATTCTACTGTGTCGTGGTATAGCTAGCGAAACGAAAGCCGCTAGAGAACGAGCTAAAGGCAACGAAGCTTCTCTCTGCACTAGGCCGTTTCTGGGAGTAACACCACCTCCGCGTGGTCTAGCTGGATATCCGCACCTTTCGGAGAACTAAGAGTGTTACCCTTGGCGAAGAACGCAGTTGCCATTCGGCATATATAGAAATATTTCTATGTCCTTAGTACATCTGGAAAATGCACTGGATATGCTATATTATGTCATTAGACATATATAGTCCCATGGATGATCCTCCATTATGGGCTATCTTTTTAGTATATTTGGTGGGCCAAGAGGTGCTATGTTATGCCTGGCAACAGGATGCAGCAGCTGCTGCATCAAAACTAACTATGGTGAATAAACCTCTTGAATTTATCTGATAAATTCTAAAAGAGATAAAATGCTATGATATTACATTAGAAATATCATAAACACGATTGTTTCTACAAATCCTACTACATCGACTCTGTCGATTAATGAACTTACAAATTTATGAAAATATCACTATCAAAATGATGATGATATCATATTGTGTAAGCAATTATGCAAGAATGCATGTATTGGAATGGTGACTTACACATCTCGACATATATAGAATCTCTTCTATCCTTTTAGTATATTTCGGTTGATCCTGCCAGATATGCTATTTTATGTCTATGACATATATAGTAAGAGATACTCTATCCTTTTAGTATATTCAGATGCGCTGCTCTGGATATGCTTCATTATGCGAGATGTTGGTGGCTTGAACCAAATACGCCGGCACTGCGGGCTTTGGCCTGGTTGAGTGGTGCGTGCGGCCGGGCTGATCAATGGCACAGCAGTAAGCCAATAATTCACGGCGCATGGTTTGATGGTGGCCATGCAGATTGATAAGCATAAATAAGCTGTCATTCTTTGATGACAATTATAACTATTTCATAAGACAGTAAACAGTACTAACTGTAACCAGCAGTTGAGGGCGCTGCTGGAAATTGCTTATCAATATGAATAATTCATAACTGCCGATGAAAATCACCAGTATATGGTGATGGCTACAAAAGCTGGCCATGATTGATTCCGTGACTAGCTCATCGGCTTCCACGCTCGGAGCACCGCGGTGTCCACGTATTCAGGAAGTGACAAACCTGCAAGCCGAAATTGGTGTTGCTCTGGCATTATGCTTGCTAATCAGTGCGGGCGGGGGACGTACGTGTATTGTACCCGCTCGCATGCCATGGCCGTAGTCATGACAAGGGAGATGACTAACCCTCTGATTTAAAATGGTCCAGCGGCACATCTGACGGTGGTGCAGATTGGGTTGGGCGAACCCACGCTGAGTGTAAGCCAATCAGTGCGAGAGGGGGACGTACGTGCATTGTACCCGCTCGCATGCCATGACCTTGGTCATGACAAGGGAGTTGACTAGCCCTCTGATTTAAAATGGTCCAGCGGCACATCTGACGGTGGTTCAGATTGGGCTTGGTGAACCCACGCTGAGTGCAAGCCAAAACGGTAAACACACCTAAAGTGGTCTGCGGCTGCCATTTAATTGGTGTCTTACAGGTCCCTTTAGAATGAAGGACTGGCGCCCTTTACCGCAGTGAATGCCAATCTGTGCCACTTGACTGTGGTGTGCATGGTTGATATCATGTAGTCCGAATAACTGCATGGTTATACATCATGTAGAAGAAGTTGTCGACTTCCAGATTTAACAGACAAACCTGGGTTGGCACAAAAGGTGACGAACCGCTGGCCAAGCGAACAATCGGTTCACGAACTTAGGCTGGAGATTTTGAATCTTACATCCTAAAAGCTGTAACACAGTGGGTTTGCTTTGTACACATAACAAACAGAGGTATAGGCAGAAAGCCGCCTGGAATGGAGGGTGGCGAGTCGTTTGCCAGACGACAATCGGTCGCGGACCTGGGCTGAAGATTTTGAATCTTCAAATCCTACTGGTTGTTTTTACAGCGGGCGTGAACCGCATTGGACGCTTTGTAAGCGCTCGACTACCATCGTTTCGGAGCTTGCTTGGCGAACAATGCTTCTGATTATGTAAAAACGAAGCATTCGTCTACTTGGCTGTTTGCAGCAGGTGTGAGCCGGCTTGGACGATTTGCAAGCGGTTTGTCAGGTGTATGTGATGTTGCAATCACATCAGGTTAACCAACCGCACATGCAGTCGATCACGTACTGGGACTGTGGGAAGAGAGTCCGAATCTGAAGAGGTGGAGCATGGAAAGTCATGTGCAAGAGAAACCTCGAGCAACCATACCAAAGGTTGTTGAAAACAAATGGTGCCATGGGGAATGGAGAAAGCCCTAGGGACGAAAGTTCCTAGCTCCATTCGACTGAGGTTGGTCTCGTGGTGGCACAAGGTTTTGTCTAGATAGCTGTTGTTAACTCGCCAGCTGTTGATAGCTTCAACACTAGCGAGGGTGGAATATACGCCCGCTATATTTCACGTGTACCTCTGCGTACACACCTAAACCCTGATTGATGCCATTCGTGGTGATTTGTCGATCTTTCGGGGTACACATACGATACGAGAGTATGTATGCGCTGGTTGCGAGTGCGTGTGAAGGCCTCATCGCTATAGACACCACTTTAAACAATTCAGTGCGTCATTGCGCTGTCGAATCTTTGTGTCGTGGTATATGTATAGTATACTGATCGACGAGAATTTTGTACTCTATACATTGATGCTGTTCATTTTATTCCAAATTTTAATTTTTTGCCTCTCAGGTTTTACTATATGATGTCATTAAGCAATTTTCGGCCAATTTTTCTCTACGAATTCAAATTGAATTAATAATATCAATGAAAAATTATGATTTTTCCATTTTTGAATCTTAAGTTCTGAACCTAGAGAGGGTCCACCTATAAATTACGTCACACGAATTTCAAGATTTTTAGACCCCCCCCCCCTCTTCCCCTGTGTGACATTCTGTCACATTTTCATTGAGCCCCCTGTATTTTGACGTCACATTTATACCGTATAATTTTCAGGCTGGAATAATAATAACCTGAAATCTAAAAAATAAATTTGAAATTTTTAAAAATTCTTTAGTTTGACTTTTGTGACATCACAAGATCCTCCGGTCCCTCTGTCACATTTTGTCACAAATCTGAAATGCTCCCCACCCCTTACTGTGTTACGTAATTTATGGACGGCACCAGAGTTTAAAATATAAATGTGAATATGAGAGTTTTTGAATAAAAATATTTTTAGTGACTAACAGGGATTTAAAAATTTACTCTCCTTAGACAAGCCTTTAGATATATATCAATGCTGGGATATCCTGAAAATCTAAAAATACGGGGATGAATGAGAATGGAGGGTGCTTTGAACTCAAGCTTGATTTCTGCTCAGCTTGACAAATGGGCCAAAATTTGGACACATTTGAAGTTGAAGTGAATTAGTAAATTTATCTATAGATATACATTAATTGAATTTTATATTAGATATGCGACACTTCAGATTAAATTTCTTTGAATAAATATTAATCATTTCGGGATAATTAAGATACAGTGTCCTATATCCAATAGAGATGTAAATGTAATTAACATGATCAGCTAATGCCATAGTTTTAATTTTTAATACTGACTTTGAATTATTATTTTTTCTTCTTCGGAAAACTAATTTAGCTATCTTCTAGTCGTATTAATTGTATATCTCTAATCTACAACCAAGTTGTTTTTGTATTTTAGAAAAAAATAATTTGAAAACATGATTTTGATTATTTACATATTTAAATTAATTTTAACATAAACTTTAATGATATAAATTTTAATATATCAACATATTGTTAAATGTAATTTGTCTTTTTTTTAGTGAAGATTCCTACACACGCCCAGGATCTTTTCCATAGCAGAGCTTCGAGCAGAGAAGACGCCTGCAGGTAGGCAATCCTAGACTTTTCTTTTTTTTCGGCGGGCATCTTGCCCCCTGGACTCCGTAAAGGGTGTTAAATTAATAATTTAAATTTCCTAATTTTAATAAATTTTATTTATCATGAACTATTAGTAGTTTTTAAAATTATAATTTCCAAATTTTAATAAATTTTATTTGTCATGAACTATTAGTGGGTTTTAAAATTAAAAAAATCACTCCGGCCTCGTCGCGCAAGCCGATTATAATAACTATAGATATTTTCATTACCCTTGGGCTGCCTTCAATCAATTCCCCATTCGAATTCTACCGGTCCGTCTCTCCAAAAGAAAATACTTCTAATATAATTAAAATATTTTCTATGGACAAATAGCCGAGGCAAATTAGACTTTGCTGGCCAATAAATATCTACAAGCTGGAAATAATTTTAATCGACATTAGGCATCCCAACTGAGTTATATGAGTTTGTGACGGTTACTGGGTGGTGATTAAATTTGAATTTTCAGTGAAATCACAAATGACACAAATGATTATGGGCAACAAAAAAATAATTTTTAAATGCTTCGAGCACTTGATGAGTCAATTCCTACCAATTTTGGGTTGAGAAAAACGAATATGACAATGAAAATTTTTTCTTTGCTCTAGTTTCTGTGAAATACAGTAGGTGGCGGATCAAGAGAAAAAGATACATTTTAATTACATATGCTAACAACATTGAAAGTGCATTTTATTTTTACAAATTGTAGTTACATTCTAAGAGTTCTACATTGCTGGAATAATACTTCACAGATGGTCGTGTCTGAAGAGATTTATGTGGTGCCTTCATCAGATCGTCGTTTTTTAGCTTGCCTCTTTTTTGTTGCCCAGTGTTATTAGTCCATCAGGAATTTACAGATTAGTTTTTAACCTGTAAACTCCTGATGATGGACTAATAATCCGAAATATATTGAGATTGTATACACCTCTTTGAGTTTTATTTCATTCACTCTGAAACTACACTCCCTTTACTTTATTAATGTTTATTATCCTTTATAATCACGTAGTTTTAGTTTTTAGTTATAACTCGAGTTCTAATTGAGCTACAAACAAGTGGTAATTTGTAAATCCAAGAGGAAGCTGTTTTCTATTAGTTCAACAAAATATCGTGATCTCAAATATTGTTGTTTAATATCTAACGGAACTCGAAAATAGGTCAAAATGGTCTTTTTCACCGTTTTGATCGATTATATCTCCAAAACAAGAGCTAATCGGTAATCTTTATGGTGATTTTTGAATTCAGCAGGTTGAAATACATAAGAATCAGCTATTTTTGAGCCCGAAGCATTTTCATTGTTGGGCAGTGATTTATCGAACAAGAACAAATAATAATACACTACAACTACGACGTTTCGATCGACTTATTCTGAGATCCTTCTCAAGTATGAGCTCCCACTCCGATTTTAGGCTTACTAACATATTTGAATTAATAACCTTACCTCTGTCCTAATCAAATTAAATTTGAGAGTCTTTAGAGAAAAAGTATTTCTCCTCCATTTCACCTCTTCACTTGCTATATGGGAAAAGAGCATTGGCCTACTGAGTCATTTCCTATAAATCAAAGTTTCATATTAAAGTTTACTATAGGTCAGTTTCGTTATTTTCCTCAGAACCATTTCCTATCAGAATCTCAGAGTCAATCCATAGTATTACATAAATAAATTGACCTAAATTATTAGTTTCTTACCTTTAATTAGAAATCAACACCTATCCATTTTTCAGGATTAAAATTTAACCTTTAGATAAAATACCATAACGACCGCCATTCTGGCAAACTTGATCAGATTTAGTTCAAATTTTATGATTTTCTTTTTTACAACATTTCGAGTCAACTAAGCCATTCATTAACTACTTTCTGGCAAAACTAATCGAAATTCGCTTTTTTTAATACATTTCACATCAAAGAAAGTCGCTTTTTAATTAAAAATTGTTACAGTGGGTTGATGGAGATAACAGCCAAACTGGGATGCACCGGGTTCATATAAAAGTCCCAGAATAAGACTTTACGGTCTAAATTTTATTGGACCATCCTCAGTTATTGGGAATTATACACTTATTAGAACATGTAATCTAACCTAGTTAAACTACTTGAAGCAAAACTTTTTATTGTTGAGAAAACTAGGTTCAATCACATGTTCGTATTAATATGTGTATAATTCCCAATAACCGAGGATGACCCAATAAATTTTAGGCCGAATTGTCTTATTCTGAGAGTTTTATTGAACCCGGTGCAACCCACTTTGCTTGATATCTCCATCTACCCACTGTAATTTCATCACAGCCAAGATTACCAACAACATTAAACAACAACATTAAAAATTGCTAAGCATTTTAATATTGCCAGATCACTAAAATTTGCGGACAGTGTACCGAGTCTGAAAAACAATTCCACTTTTTCCTTCAATTTAATATTTATTTTATTGCAATATTTTTATATTACTACTTCCTATATCTACATTTTTAATGTTATTTCGAACAAACAATCTGAGCCTCCAGAAAAATTCTGGGTTTATGTTTGTATCCTTATTAACTGAAAATTTATGTCGGTGTTAGAATATCTCAAAAATGATAATTCCAGCGCAATATTATTTGAAATGTGACTTTAGACCACAACAAGGTTACCTCAATTACCTCTTTACTATAAGCGTTTTTTTACTTTATCTCAAAAAAGATTTCCTTAAATTTGCTCTGTCTATTACAAATAAACTTAATTATTTATAAATTAATTTCTCTTTAAAAGCTTCTCTTTATTTAATAGTTATTTTACTTACTAAATAAACATTAAAAAAAAATCCCAACCTGAATTGACTATTAAACCAATATCAGTCATACTCGGCTTTTCAACATCGATGTCTGAGGGTCTGTCTCCAAAAATTAAATAATCCAACCAGATAAACAGTGACTTGTTAAAACAATTCGTTTCTAAATAATAAAGATATTTATTTAACATTTTATAATTTCTGAAGTATGTTCTCTAAAAAAAATATTAATTAAAAAAATTTGAGATCCTGTGTTGACTTAGCCCGACAGTAATATACTAAATTATTTCATAAATGTTATTATTTTATGAATTCTTAATCAAATTGTTGACTATCTAAGTTGTTCTATGTATTACCCAGAGTTGCAACCAAAACACAAATTTATAAAGAAATATACAGAATGAATTAAACATTGACTTGTCCTCAAAAATATGCCTTAGTTAAACATGCTTGTTTTAGCTGAACTAACCACTTAAAAAATGCGGCTTACTTTCTAATGGGTTCTGTTAATTGACATTTAGACATATTCCACTCATACATATAAATTCGAATATGTGAAAGTCTAACGCCAACTGAACCGCCTAAAAACCAGCTTGAAATCGTGGTATACGAACTGAACTCAGCCCAACTGAATATATCCTAAACGAACCGAATATCACGAGGTTTGGTCCGGGGGTGTTGTGTTTCGGTCCGACATTTTTTTTCTAATCAACCACACATTATAAGACCGAAAACAACTGTGGTGAAAAAAGCACCTGGGTTCCAGACATCTTTTGCAAAAAAAACCAAAACAAATAAATAATTATTACGCATTAGTTTTGTCAAATTAAATAGGTTGATAAAATTTGAATTCTAAATCACCTATAATTAATTATAATTATTTATTGAAGACGAACAAATAATACAATATAACTATGACGTTTCGATCGACTTATTCTGCGATCGTTCTCAAGTATGAGCACCCATTCCGATTATAGGTTAACTGAGCCAATCACGTGTCGGTCAGGCATATATAGACTCCATGTACAGTCCAGTCAAAAAAACCAACAAACTGACGACCTCAGCGCTCCCTGTCGGGCTGAGCATCACATGTTTTTAAAAACCATAAAGCGAAAAATATATACAAATCAAATGATAATAATAATAACAATTAATCCGCAAATCAAGAATATTATAGTTTACCTAGTTGGATTTTATAATACAAGGTACATCGTTTAAATAATCTACATGAAGCTGGCAACCCTGATATTTGTAAGTTGGTAACCCTGATATTTATATATATCTTTGAAAATATTAAAAAGGTTAATAAAATATTAAAATACGTCTGAATTTTCACATGTTGGGATTTTGACATTCGTGATTTTGGGTGCCACCCCTTTCTAATATAGAGCTGAAATGAAAGCCTTGTAGGGTTTGCACCCAAATTACTGATAAATATATCATCGAAATGAAAACATTGAGATTTTGTTTTAATTCTATCTTCTTTAGCTCTTTCTCCTCTCGAAATTAAATTCGTTATTATTTCTAAAATTCACTTCTCCTTTGACTATCCCATAAAAATATATTCTCTAGGGTTGTTATCTCATTTGAAAAAAAAATCAATTTTTTTTGTTTTTTAAATTACAATTTCGGTCTACTTTTTTTAGTCATTTTGTTTATACCTACCTGCCTTTTTTTATATACATTTACGGGAAGCATTTAGTTAATTGAGCACACACGAATGTTTATCTAAACTTGTTCATGAATGGATTTTGTAAAATGCTCAAAAAATATATCTTTTTTTTTAACAAAAGCCCACTAAAAGAGCACTTTCTATATTAATATAGGAAATATCGTAAGAATAATAAGAGTGAATAAAAAATTGTTATTTCGAGGATTCTTTTGTCAATTGTTTTGAAAATTCTTCTACTTTTAATTACCACGTCTTAGCGAAAGCAATAAACCGGTGTTTCAAAATTATAGCATCTATTCTAATTGGAAACTGCCAATCGTTTCATTACAATTTACAATTTAATTTAGATTGGATTTAATTTATTCCTATTAAATAATCAACAAGTGATCAATGAATGAATGCCAGAATGACTTTTTTACCTTCCAATAATTATTCAAATGGCTGTATAATAATTTGAAACGAAGCAATAACACAAGCCTACGTTGAAAAAGTTTTTTTTTTATAATTTTACGTGTTTCTACGTATTTTCATACCGTGTTACAAACAATCTAAGGAAATTTTGTAAATACGTGTGGGTCAGTGGTTAGAGTGTCGGACCGCTGGCCTGAAATACGCTGGTTCGAGACCTCGCTAGATATTTGCAGTCGCCTCCTCTTGGAAAGCAATGGCAACCTACTAAGAGTATAATTGCCTAGTAACCTCTCCAAACTAGCCGTTATACACTCAAAATTACGAAAAAGACCATTTTGACCTATTTTCGAGTCCCATTAGATATTAAACAGCAATATTTGCATTCAAAATATTTTGTGTGATTTTCAAATTACCACTTGTTTTTAGCTCAAATAGAACTCGAGTTATAACTAAAAAACTAAAACTACGTGATTATAAAGAATAAAAAGTTACAAAAAATCTAATGTTAAATTTGAAAAATAACAATATTCTGCGTTTATCGATGAATTTTACAAAAAAAGTGAGTGTGTGTGTGTGATTTTTATATTTGTCGAAAGACAATTACAAAAGTTTTTCATTTGGAAACTAATAGTACAATTCATATGATCCTAGTGAGCTGATACGGGTGAGAATCTTAGAAGGCTCTATGGTATGTATTCTCGATAGGGTTTCTTTTTTTTCAGCAGACATACCGTGGACCTTGAAACTTACGTTGTATTTCAAAAGATTAGGTATACTATGTTGTAAATAATCAGTGTCCTATCGTAATTTTATTTAATTCTACCAATTCAAAACTTTCCTCTCTTTAGTTCGTTTCGAAATTCCCTATGTATAAGCGAAAAATAAAATAAAATTTTAAAAATTGAAGGGTTATATTTTGGACAGCATCCTCTGGAAGAAATGTCACCGCCGAGCCCGCTACTACTGTAAACACTATCACTGTTTGAAATTACTCCTCTTGATGCAGAATATGAATCAACAACTCTGCTATTCTCGGAAAAACAAAATCTTTTCAATTAAAACCCTAGGTGTTGTTTATTTATTTATTAGATTCATGAACTTTCTTATTGATGACCTTTATAGAAAGGACTAAGGGCAATGACTTAGGTCAGTTAGGTGACATTAGATGAATCGACTTTATTAATTGGCTGAATTCCGGTTACTTGGGAAACAAAACAAGAAAACAAATCTGGACTCTAACAAGCCACGAATTTCTAGTACGAATGCCTTTTAGACGGAATTATCATTTCATTTGTTTAAGGAATTAGATGATCAAATCCTGTGTATTCTGAAATGAAAATATTTTTTGAGTAAAATTGTTGTCCCATTTTTGAGAAATTTTGAAAAAATCATCTTTTCGGAAATTATTTGAAACTTTTTTCTAGTCGGCAAGTCTTTGTGCTCACTATCATTTTACTTTACCATACAGTGTATGGTCAAGTATTGTAATCGTGTTTGAAAAAAAGTGTTTTTTTCCCTTCTTTTTTTCGAAATATCTCAAAAACGTCCTAAACTATTTTGATTAAAAAAATTGAGCGAAACCATGGCATTTCGCTCTACAAAAAAAGCTCTAATAAGTGAACATCAAAAAATTATATTTTTTGAGATAATAATTGTTTTGTCAAAATGTCAGTTAGTCTGTCACTAGTTTTTGAGCTAGCTCGTCCACAAGAATTTGGTAACGCACAGACTAACGGACAACCAGACAGGTTAATAAATGGGGGGGGGGGGGTGTATGGTCAGGAAATGAAAATCTTGGCAATTTACCAAACTCAACCAAATTTTGTATACATAATCAGTGGGACCCCAGAAGTATAAAAATGCAAAAACTAACACCCCCCCTACATGATTATAAATAATTTCAGGGGCCAGGTTGTATGGTAAAGTCAAGTGGATGGCCACATCAGAACACGTCAGCTTATTTTAAATCAAAATAGTTATAAATTTAAAAATTTGCCGACGCTACTTTTTCAGGAATTAGCCCAGACCTCTAATTTCATAACTATTGTTTCAACGGATTAGACAATATTTTAATTGCACTCACGGACACACACACACACACACACACACACACACACACACACACACACACACATAAATACGCGTATTTTCTAAAACCAATTTTCATGGAAAACCAAAAATCTGTAAAAAACTCAACTTGAAATTTTTTTCGTAAAAACAAGATTTCTCTAATACTCCACAGTACCTACTAATAGAATCCCCAATTCTAAATATTTTTAAGTAATGATATAACTAAGTTAAAAGTTAACTGAATAAATATCTCATGATTTGGATGAAGACAGTCCGGAAATAAACAAGAGAACTATATCCAACAAAATATTATTTATTAGAAAAGTTTTTCCCTTTTAGTGTTGTTTCGAAACCGACTTTTCGGAGGATTTTCCCTCCTTACTCACAGTTCAATCCTATTCCGAAACGAGGGGTGAACCGCGACCAAATATCGTGTACACCTACTTCCACTTCCACTTTCATTTCCAAGTAGAAGACAATAGATGACAATAGATTATCTAATGAATTCCAAAATAATTCCACATAATTTCAAAGACGGTGTACACCTAATTCCAATCGCGGTTCACCCCTTGTTCCGAAACTTCGGTTTCGAAACAACACAAAAAAGGAAAAACTTTTCTTATAATTGATATTTTGATTGATATAGTTCTTTTGTTTATTTCTGGACTGCCTTCATCCAAATCCTGAGATGTTAGTTTTACAGTCCGTTAAAAAAAAAATCATACGTATATAAATGAATAAACTTTGTGTGGTAAATCGTCTTCAAATTTTAACAGTGTGTTTATTATGCTTTTAATGACTTATATTCCAAGTTTCGAAGACTTCTTGAATTTTTGCATTTGTGAAAGAACTACCTTAAAACGCTTGTTATGCCAACAGTCCGGGAATATTTTGTACCATTTTTTAAAAATTATTTTATTTATTTTTTCTAATTTGTTTTTCACTATACTATATGATTTAAAAATTAGGTCTAGCTTTGTGAATCAGGCTAACATTTTAATTAGAAATGGTTGAAGGTTTCGACTTTTGAAAAATTTGGATAGGTACACCCGAGGGGTGAACCGCGACCTAAAATCGTGTACATCTACTTCCAATTCCACTCTTATTTCCAAGTAGAAGACAATAGATGACACTAGATTATCTAATGAATTCCAAAATAATTCCACATAATTCCAAGGACGGTGTACACCAATTCCAATCGCGGTTCACCCTTGTTCCGAAACTTCGGTTTCGAAACAACAAAAAAAAGGGAAAAACTTTTCTAATAATTGATATAGTTCTTTTGTTTATTTCTGGACTGCCTTCATTCAAATCCTGAGATGTTAGTTTTACAGTCCGTTTCCAAAAAAAAAAAAAAAAAAAAATTCAAACGTATATAAATGAATAAACTTTAAATATACTTAAATGAAGATAAATAGGTTAAAATATATATTGTGATTTATTCAACTACTTGATAAAGGGACTGGTCGCGTGTAGCGTTTCTGCTTGCACATCAGGAAGCCCGGGTTCAAGCCTCTCACTGCAAAGATTTGACCGGCTTTAATCCGACCCATGCACTCTTACACAAACATAAATAAAAGTACCATATTACATACTATCTAGTTAAATGAACTCTAGTATCCAAGGACAAAAAAAGCTGATAAAAATGAAAATATTTAGAATTAATTGTTAATTAAAATCACGCTATATTAGTAAATAACAAGATTAATTCAAAAATGAGATTAGATATTGTCACCACATTAACATCTAAATAACAATATTCTGGTGTGTTACTACACACAGCTGACTTTTACTTATCCCGCATTAACAACAAACCCACATTAAAAGTTAATTAAAATAAAATGTAATTTATTTATATGTTAGAATATTTTGTGGGAAAAATTTTGGATATCTTGGTGAACACTTTTTGTTCTAAGTAATAATAAAGTGAACACTAAAATTACTTTAGTGTTCACTTTATTTTTACTTAGAACTAAAAGTATTGACCAAGGCCTCCAAAATTTTTACCACAAAATATTCTAAAATGAATAAATAAGGGAACAACTATCCAGTACTCTGTATCAAGATTTTCTATTTGGTATTGATATTTATTTATATGTATTAAATAATAGTAATAATTTAATTCCAATTCCAATAAGCAGATGATTCGTAATAAATTTTAGAAATCTTGGGGAAAATTATTTTTAATTTTAATAGATTTTAAATATTTAATTTTTTTTTCTAAAATTTACCATTTTTGTGTAATTGTCAGTCATTGTACATAGACCAATAGATTTAGGGGCATTTTTTGACACTGAAGTTCACAAAAAGCGAATTTTAGTTGAAATTTATACTTACGTATATTTTGAAATCGTATATTTCCAATATTTGATTCAATCCCGAATCGAATGTAGGTGATTTTTGTCAAATATTAAGTGAAAATAATATCTGAACTTATATATTTCTAACTTGAAATAATGAAGTTAAATAAATTTATAATTTTCTCATTAATATATTAGAGAACAATCAACACGTTAACGAGAATTGTTTTGATCGAGCTTTTTAAAACAAGATATATATCGCGAGACTACTGCGGTTGAAGCTATTGGAGTCTACTGTGTCTTAAGTCTGGACCAAGAGAAAATGAAAAAGATATGATCCATTTAGCTATAATCCAACTTGGATGGATCACCAAATGAATTTGAAATCTGAAATGTTATATATTCAATCTTCCCAGTCCAGAGCGCCCAATAGGAAACATACGATTAATTAATCGCAAGCACCTAACATACGTGCTAACAGATCGGCGCTCTGGACTGGGAGAATTGAATATATATCTTTTTCATTTTCTCTTGGTCCAGACTT
The DNA here is from genome assembly GCA_024734495.1 of Forficula auricularia. Taxonomy (NCBI): domain Eukaryota; kingdom Metazoa; phylum Arthropoda; class Insecta; order Dermaptera; family Forficulidae; genus Forficula; species Forficula auricularia. Next base: position 80,811 of record JALMQS010000247.1, read on the forward strand.
AAGACTAAGTAGACTCCAATAGCTTCAACCAGCAGTAGTCTTGCGATATATATCTTGTTCAAAAAGCGCGACCAAAACAATCAAAAAATAAAAAATATGTGAGTCTCATCCACAAAAGGTCACGGGGGAAGTGAAACTTCTCTAACTGTTAGAGTTTGTACTTTCTAGCTTCAAAACTTGAAGGATAAATTAATAATCTAAAAAAAATCTATATGAACCGATATAGCTAATGAGTTGAAATTTGGTACATATGTTGGTGCTAATATAGTCCACCCTTGTACCAAGTTTCATGTTTCTGGCTCAAACCCTTGAGGGATAAATTAATAATGTAAAAAAAATCCCATTTGTTTTATGAACCTATATAGCTAATGAGATGAAATTTGTTTGTTGATGTTATATATTCAATCTTCCCAGTCCAGAGCGTCCGATCTGTTAGCACGTATGTTAGGTGCTTGCTATTAATTAATCGTATTTTTCCTATTGGGCGCTCTGGACTGGGAAGATTGAATATATAACATCTCAGATTTCAAATTGATTTGGTGATCCATCCAAGTGTCATGCGTGCTAAACGCAAAATGAGGTTAGATTATAGTTAAATGGATCAAATATTTTTCATTCTCTCTTGGTCCAGACTTAAGACTCAGCAGACCCCAATAGCTTCAACCAGCAGTAGTCTCGCGATATATATCTTGTTCAAAAAGCGCGATTAAAATAATTCTCATTTAATGTGTTAATTATTCTTTAATATATTAATTAGAAAATTATAAATTTATTTAAAATTAAAAATGTAAAATATTTAAAAAAAAAATATATAAAATACTTTCAAAAAGAGACTTTCTTGAGAAGACAATACTTATACTCATTACTTATTCTATATGAGTCAAAGTAAAAATCTGAACCCAAAAAATAATTATTCAGGCAGGAAAATGCACTATTGATTATCATTATCTTAAGAGCAATAATAATTTGATAATTTATCTATTGACTTAAAAATTAATTAAGCAAGTGCTTTTTTTGGATTCTAGAAATTCCTAAAAATCGACGTTTTGTTGAGATTTTTTTTATTAATTTCATTCTTATTTTGCCTTGAATGTTTTATGTTAAAACCATAAAATAATTAGCGTAGGTGGAGAATAAACTAATTTGTCTACCGATTATTTTCTTAACATTTCCTAATATTAATTTCAACTCATAATATAATATATACTAAATAAATTATATTTTCTTATAAATGATAAACATCTTATTTCTAACGATATTCGTGTTTATAATAAGGGAATTAGTCTCTGAAACAAAAATAATTCCCGTACTCCCGGTTGCAGAAAAGCAGGCGCTTGGGAACAGAATTCAACTGGTGTCTAATTAAAGATTTTTAGAAATTTTTCTATGAAATTTTTATTGAATACGTTCTGTAGGAAAGACTCTTGCAATATCATAGATTCATATCTCTAGGATCAAATTTTCAAAAGTTATGGCGTAAAAATCTAAATTTTTTTGATAAATTCATATTAAGGTAGTTTTTTCGCGACAATCCACATAAAAAGTTTTACCCTCGTAACCACTCTATACATATGAACGGTGCTAAAATTTTAGGTTATGTTTTTTAACGTGACTGTACTGTATCCTCTTTATGAATGGATCATTTCCAAGCGATTGTGCTCATATCCCCATCACTAAAAATAATCGCCCAAATATGTTTTTTTTTGTTTTTTATCAAAACTACGTGGTAAATAATTTCAATTTTTTTAAGTTACTCCTAATATACTACTCTAACAAATATTAGTTTTTCATCAAAATGGTGAAAGTCCTTCAATGAAAAAAAATAAAATAATGATCATTTTCCCACTCTTTCCCAATCTAATATGTAAAAAATTTCATTTTCAATTGCAATTATTTCATGTTTGGTGTGGTAAATCGTCTTCAAATTTTAACAGTGTGTTTATTATGCTTTTAATGATTTATATTCCAAGTTTCGAAGACTTCTTGAATTTTTGCATTTGTGAAAGAACTACCTTAAAACGCTTGTTATGCCAACAGTCTGGGAATATTTTGTACAATTTTTTAAAAATTATTTTACTTATTTTTTCACTATACTACTTATATCATTTAAAAATTAGGTCTAGCTTTGTGAATCAGGCTAACATTTTAAATAGCCCAATTAAAAATGGTTGAAGGTTTCGACTTTTGAAAAATTTGGATAGGTACAGCTCACACTGAAAGTTTTTTCATATTTTCCCACAACCTTTCTGACATATAATAAAAATCATTCATAACAGCTCGAATAATAGAAGATAAGCTCGTGATTTTTTCGTACATCAGATATAAATTTATATTAGGAATAATTTAAATATTATAGTACTATAATTAAAACAAAATAACATTATCAATTCTTAGATAAACTTTTATGTATTATTTGTTTTGAAATTTTGTATTTTTTTCATTCTAAATCCGTCTGCATTTTCGTAATAATATTATTTGAACCATAAAAATTAAAAAATTAGTTTTTTTTTATCAAACTTTTACAAAATTGAATGATTATTAATAAATAAACATCAATTTAATTATAGATTTGCGTAAATGTCCACGTGGTCGAGGCGCCCTTTAAATTGTAAAAAATATTATAGATTATTTATTTAAAGTATGAATTACATACTAATATCACTTTTTTACTTAGACAAAAATATGATGTTTACGCCACGCGACTTTTTCACTTACCATCACTCCGCTTATTAAAACAACATTTTTAAACATTCGAATGAAGAATTCTGAAATTCAATATTATCTACATATATTACAAAATAACAACATCTTATACTAACATAAGGAAATGTTTTTTATTTTAGAGAATTATTAATGAATATTTTCTTGATTGTATTATAAAGCTGTGATTGTAATCTGAGTTTAATTTTGTATACGGTTTACTAGAAACCTATTGAAATTTTCTTTTTTTACTTTATGATTAAATCTAATAATTATTAATTGATGTGTTAAAAATTCGATGTCGCTAAAAATTTTTTAATCATCGTATAAATTATTAGAGTGTAATTTGTGTATTGTAGTTTATGTACCTTGTATTAAAAATCAATAAAATATCTATCTATTATTAATGAATATAATAAATACAATTGTTAAAAAAATCCAGGATAACGTTTAAAATGTTTCCTTTTATCAATTATTTGACCTCTTTGTTATTACCAATCTTTTGTTATGTGCTTGCGATAACACAAAACCAAATTTTTATTTAGGGTGATTGGACCCATTAGAAATAAAAGATAGAACATTTCTAATTAAATTAATTAATTAAGACCACCCTTCGAAACTATAGTCTCAAAAAAATAAATAATAATAATATATGTAATAATATATATATATACCTAATAATATATGGGTCATTCCATCTCAATTGAACGACGTTTTGTGGGTAACCTTCTTCGATTTTTTTGATTTTTTGATATATTAATATATATATGTAGAAAGAAGTATCCACGTAAATTTATAGCTTTCTATCTTAACCCATAACGAAATTTCGATTTTTGAAGAAAATAAATCAAAGCTTTATTAAAATATTCATAACTTTGACAAGAATAAGGATATTGTAACTTTTTAGGGAATCAATTTTTTCGTTTTTTAATGTGCTTTTTGAAAATAATTTCAAAAATTAAGAAAACACAATTTTTAATTATTTTTTTGCCCTTTTTACTCTAAAAATTGGATTTTCTTTCGATGGGACACCTTCGATTTTTTTGAAAAAAAATTTACAAAATTCAACGTTAAAAATCACCATTTTTGAGCTATTAACGAATTTATATTTGGTATATATCTATATGTTCATCAGTGGCGTGCGGTCCATGGATGCTGTGGATACTGATCCCTAAAATTTCAAACATGTCGAGTTCGCGAAATGAAAAAAGTGTTGCATAGCAATTAAAATAAATTATTTTCCGAAAAGGGTGCGGATAGAAGGTTTGAAGTCCCTGCCTGCTATATCTTCCAGTTCAAGCATATCAATGACAAGTCCAAACAAGTTTTAGTCGAATAAAAATTGTTCTCGGTGAAGAACTATTACAATAGAAATAATACAAAAAAAAAGGAATAAATAAAGATGATTTGGAAATTTTAGGACTAATCCATTTCTAAGACCTCTCAATATATAAGATCAGAAATAGACAAGTCACAGCTTGCTTATAGCATTAGAATTAGGAGAGATTTAAGGTTTTCTTATAGGACAGGCTGATTCATTGTGGAAGATTCACGATTTCCATCTCAGGGACTGTTGAGTTGAAGTCACAAGAATTAATTTCTGACTCCTACCCTCACTCGCACAAAGCAGTATCCGTTTGGGGCGAATGTCCCAAAATATATTTTTAAAAAAATCTAATCTTAAATTTGAAAAATATGCCATATTGATGAAATTTGCAAAAAAGGCCAAAATTAAAAAAAATCAAAAAATGAAGTGTACTTTTTTGGCAGCATCCACTATTTGAAAAGCCACCAACAGCCACTGATGTTCATACATTTCACTCGTATTAAAATTTTTAGACGTTAAAGAACATAAAATAATTGATAAACAAACCGATTAAAATAACCTGATGTGGCCATCCACATGACTTTACTATACACCTGCCCCACTCTTATATTTAATATTTAATAAAATAATTAATTTATAATTATTTACGAAAGAACCCTCTACCCCTCTGTATTTTAGACTCATTAGCAATTTATGAAATCTCCTTATAAATGAGAATCTTCTAATGTAAATATCAGCTTTCTTCGAGTTTTGTTTTGAAATTTTATTAATTTAATTTTTTAGAGCCTTCCCCCTACCTTAATTTTTTGGTTCTATTTCATCCAATTTAATCAGCTCTTAATCTCAATATAAATACGATACATGTGAACTTTCGTTTTGATATTCACACTAGTTTTTGAGCTAGAGTGTACACAAAATTTGGTTACGTATTAACTAATTAACTAACCAACTAACGTACTAACGAACATTTTGACAAAATAATTAATATCTCGTAAAATATAATTTTTTGACATTCACTCATTAGAGCTTTTTTCTGGGCCAAAACGCCATGATTTTGATCTATTTTATTTATCAAAATAGCTTCTGCCGTTTTGAAGATATTTCAAAAAACGAAGCAAAAAACAACTTTTTTCATGCACGATTACAATACTTGAGTATACTAAAGAAATTGAAACTAATGGAAGGCAGCCCAGGGTTGTGAGGAAAAAAAATTAACACGTATCCAACAAATAAGGTGTAATTTATTGGAATTCTTCCTCCTTTCCTTTCAAACCGACGTTTCGGAAGAAGGAGGGAAGAATCCTAAGGGGGAAGTATTCTAATAAATTACACCTTACTTGGATATGTTTTAATTTTTTCTTTCCTCACTACCCCTGGACTGCCTTTCATTAGGTCAATTAAAAGTTCTACCAGTCAGTCTCTCTCCAGAGAAAATTTCATTGCAAATAAATACTAAAGAAAATTTTGAAAAATTTTAAAAACTTTTTAAAATTAAAAATATAAAAGGTAGGTTTAATAAAAATAAAAGATCAGATTCTTGTTTAGCACGATTCTATATATATTTCGGGGTAAGCCCATCTTCAGGAGTTCACAGAGGAAACAAAATTTTAAAAAGTTTCTAAAATTTTTCAAAATTTTCTTTACTTTATTTAAAATGTTTCAAAAAGAACCCACACCAATCTCCCTTAACAAAACTTGAGTATACCTTGGAAAAAATAATTGAAACAAATTTTTGCTCTAAGTGAAGGTAAAAATATTTTTAAAATTATTTTTTTAATAGTTAAAACTATTTAATAATTTTCTAAGCTAATGAGGAAATAGAGCTAAGGTTGGAAAGGAAATTTACTGACCGTACAACGTTGCCCGCCGAGGGGGTTCCCTGAAAGCAAGCCGTGTGAACCTCGAGGTCTGCTCTCTGCCAGTCCAATGAGAACTCCGCGCCGTCACCTAAACAAGGGTGACTCCCGCGAAATCGGCAATTCATAGAAATCCAATCCGCCCCCGCCGTTTCCACCCCTGGCACAGAGCCATGCGATTGGTCCGTCACCCACCACCAACCCCCTAACACCCTTCTTCACTCCAGCCACCCCCTGAAGATCTGTTGCTCATCTCGAGCCAACTATTTTTTATTTTTCATACTTACCTTGTAGTTTCTTTGTATATTTTCTAAATTTTTTTTACCTTGCATTCTTGGAGTGAAGAAACTAACTTTTCAGGTAAATTTAAGAATTTTTTTACAATCCTTTTATGGGAATCGCTTATTTACTCAGTACAATCAGCGTATTGTTTTTTTTTTTACTTTACCATATAGGGTATGGTCAAGTATTGTAATCGTGCATGAAAAAGGTGGGTTTTTTTTCCTACTTTTTTTTTTCGAAATATCTCAAAAACGGCTGAAACTATTTTAATTAAAAAAATTGAGCGAAACCATGGCATTTCGCTCTACAAAAAAGTCCTAATAAGTGAACATCGAAAAAATTATATTTTTCGAGATAATAATTGTTTTGTCAAATTGTCTGTTAGTCTGGTTGTCTATTTGGGTGTCCGTTAGTCTGTGCGTTACCAAATTTTTGTGGAAGAGCTAGCTCAAAAATAAGTTTGAATATCGAAACCAAATTTCACACGTAGTTTTGGTCCATTGAGATTAAGAGCTGATTAGATTTTGGTGCATATCGACCCAAAATTAAGGGGGGTGGAAGGGGGTTAAAAATTAAATTCTAGGCCATTTGAGGAAACTCAACCAAATTTTGTATACATAATCAGTAAACCCCCAGAAGTCTAAAAATGCAAAAACTAGCCGCCCAAAATGGGGGAAGGGGGTGGTGTAGGGTCAAAAAATGAAAATCTTGGCTATTTACCAAAGTCAACCAAATTTTGTATACATAATCAGTGGGACCCCAGAAATATAAAAATGAAAAAAAAAACTAACCCCCCCTACATGATTAAAAATAATTTTAGGGTCCAGGTTGTATGGTAAAGTCAAGTGGATGGCCACATCAGAACACGTCAGCTTTTTTTTACATTTTCGTGTTTATACATAAATCTGAAACATGGTTAAAAATTATTATTATTTGAATTTTTTCTCTTTGTATCTCTTTGCATTTTATTTCTTTAAAAACCTTAACATTCTTTTATAACGTTACATCACTCGTATTCAAATTAAATTTCATAGAAGTAATCGCAGTGAATCGGATAAATTTTGCCAGAAAATTAGAAAATTATCTTGAGAATTTTTAATAAAAAAGTCACTTAATTGGATTCAAAATTTTGTAACAAAGATCATTTTAAAATTTGGGAAAATTTGGATGATGATGATGGTCAAAATGGCGTTAACAATTTTTAATTAAAAAATCACTTAATTTGATTCGAGGGGTGATCCGCGATTGGAAGTAGGTGTACACCTCTTTGGAAGTACTTGGAAACATTTGGAAGTACTTGGAAATATTTGGAAGTACTTTGAAATATTTGAAACTACTTGGAAATATTTTGAAGTACATGAGAATATTTGGAAGTACTTGAAAATATTTGGAAATATTTGGAAGTACTTGGAAATATTTGGAAGTACTTGGAAATATTTGGAAGTACATGGAAATATTTGGAAGTACTTGGAAATATTTCGAAGTACAAGTGGAAGTAGGTGTACAACATATTAGGTCGCGGTTCACCCCTCGATTTGATTCAAAGCGTTTTAAAAAAGATAATTCTGAAATATTCGGAAATTTTATTAAAATGGACTAATGAAAAAGTCACTTAATTTGATTTAAAACGTTATAAAAGAATATCATAGAAGGAATCGAAGGGGATTAGATAAATTTAAACACACATTTTTTATTAAGTGAGCCAGATGTTTCGTCAATTTATTTTGACTTTCTCAGTGGCTCATTTTATCACTCTTTGTCAAAAACAGTTTTTTCTATATAAGACAAATCATCATATTATATTCATTGATCTTTCTTTAGCACATTCTTGACTCACAATAATCTTGGAAACTGTTTTTGACAAAGAGTGATAAAATGAGCCACTGAGGAAGTCAAAATAAATTGACGAAACGTCTGTCTCACTTAATAAAAAATTTGTGTTTAAATTTATCCAATTCCCTTAGATTCCTTCTCTGATATTCTTTTATAACGTTTTAAATCAAATGAAGTGATTTTTTCATTAGTCCATTTTAGAAGTATTTAATTGAAGGTTTTTGTGCTGAGAGTAGCAGAATTTTTATATTATATTGAAGGAGACAATAAAAGAATGTGTCTTCTGCTGGAATTATAAATTTTATTTATTTATAATGAAACTATAGTCTCGTTATAAATAAACAAAATTTATAATTCCAGCAGAAGACACATTCTTTTATTGTCTCCTTCAATTTAGAAGTATTTTATAAAATTTCACAATATTTTAGAATTATCTTTTTTAAAACGCTTTGAATCAAATTAAGTGACGTTTTCATTATAAATTGTTAACGCTATTTTGACCATCACCATCCAAAATTTCCCAAATTTTAAAATGATCTTTATTACAAAATTTTGAATCCAATTAAGTGACTTTTTCATTAAAAATTCTCAAAATAATTTTCTAATTTTCCGGCAAAATTTTCGCATTTTATTTCTTTAAAATAATTTTGCATCTTATTAAAACTTCATCAAATTAAACCCCTATTTGTATTAATAAAGTGTTATTGTTTTTTTCTTGCATAATTTTCCTACATCCTGCATATTTTAATATTTTAATTGTTTTAATATGAAATTTTATATCATCGTGTGCATTTCATTTTGTGCATAATACTGTCAATTTTCTTGGAAATCTTTTATATAATAAATGGAAAACAAAATTGTAACTTCGAGTATTATCATAGTTGCGTGTTCTATTAAGGATCCTTGAGAAACTGATTTCATAATGAAAATGGGAGGGTTAGTTTTTCAACCATTTCATATCTTTTATTCAATATATTTGTATTTGAATAGTTAATATTTCATTTTTCCATTTTATTTTTAAATTATTTAAAGATGATTGATAATTTTCAAAATAACAATAATAAATATACAGTCATCTTATGGGAATCGCTTATTTTATACTCTCGGCGAATTGCTCAAAAATTTTCATGCTTTTTTTTACATTTTCGTGTTTACACATTAAAAAATAAATAAAAATAACAACGAAAATGATAGCTCAAGTAATTCGGTACAGGACCCTTGTTATGCGGTTTGACTTGGCCAGTTTATTCTGTATCCGAATTCAGACAGACAGATACAAAGAGAAAATAAGCTGACGTGTTCTGATGTGGCCATCCACTTGACTTTAACATACAACCTGATCCCTAAAATTATTTATAATCATGTAGGGGGGAGGGGGTTAGTTTTTGCATTTTGTACTTCTGGGGTCCCACTGATTATGTATACAAAATTTGGTTGAGTTTGGTAAATGGCCAAGATTTTCATTTTTTCACCCTATACCCCCCTCCCCATTTGGGCGGTTTGTTTTTTCATTTTTAGACTTCTGGGGGTCCACTGATAATGTATACACAATTTGATTGAGTTTGCTCAAATGGCCTAGATTTTTAATTTTTAACTCCCCCTCCACCCCCTTAATTTGGAGTCGATATTCACCAAAATCTAATCAGCTCTTAATCTCAATGGACCAAAACTACGTGTGAAATTTGGTTTCGATATTCCCACTAGTTTTTGAGCTAGCTCGACCACAAAAATTTCGTAACGCACAGACAACCAGACAGACTAACAGACATTTTGACAAAACAATTATTATCTCGAAAATTATAATTTTTCGATGTTCATTTATTACTGCTTTTTTGTAGAGCGAAATGCCATGGTTTCTCTCAATTTTTTTAATCAAAATTGTTTCAGCCGTTTTTGAGATATTTCGAAAAAAAAGAAGAAAAAAACCACTTTTTCATTCACGATTACTTGACCATACCCTGTATGGTAAAGTAAAAATTCAAATCATAATAATTTTTACCCAAGTTTCAGAAATGTGTAAACACGAAAATGTAAAAAAAAGCATGCAAATTTTTGATCAATTCGCCGAGAGTATAAAATAAGCTATATCCATAAGATGAATGTATATTTATTATTGCTATTTTGAAAATTGTCAATCATCATTAAATGATTTCAAAATAAGATGGAAAAATGAATTATTAATTATTTAAATTCAAATACAAATATATGATGAATAAAAAAGATATGAAATGGTTGAAAAACTAACCCTTACCTTTTCATGATGAAATCAGTTTCTCAGGATCCCTAATAAGAACGCTCAAATAATACTCGAGGTTACAAATTTGTTTTCCATTTTTATTATATAAAAGATTTCCAGAAAAAGTGACAGTACTATTCACAAAATGAAATACACACGATGATATATAAAATCTCATATTAAATTTACATTAAAAATATTAAGAGGCAGCATTAGGAAAATTATGCAAGCAAAAAACAAAAAGGCTTTATTAATACAAATAGGTGTTTAATTTGATTAAGTTTTAATAAGACGCAAAATTATTTTAAAGAAATAAAATTCGAAAATTTTGACAGAGGATTGAAAAATTATTTTGAGAATGTTTAATGAAAAAGTCACTTAATTGGATTCAAAATTTTGTAACAAAGATTTTTCTTTATTTTTTAATGATTTAAGATTACTAAGAAGAACAAGGAATTTATATTAATAATTTGGACTATCAATAATATTTTAAGTTTTTTTTTATTTTTCGTTGATATGTAGAATTGTTTGATAATTTTAAGATAACCTACTTCTGAACGCCCACAGGTACAAAAATCTCCTAAAATAACCACATTGGGGCTCTCCACTGTTATTTTAAAATGGAATAAATTAGTAAACAAAACAAAAGGACTTATGTAAAGGTTGCCAAAATGAATCGATAAAATTATGTCAGCTTTTTTATTGAAATCCTGAATCATAACAAACAATACAATATTCTACTACAAACATATTCATAACAAAATCACTATTAGCTCTTTACAACCAATTCTTATTAATGAGATCTTTGTAGAGATATCTTACTTATTTTCTTTATTTTTGGCACCACAAACAATTTGACTCTCCCCAAAATATTCATTTGAAAAAAAATTTAATACGATTTTTATTTTCGGGAAAATGAATACACATAACATGCAAACAATTACCTAATGTAGGAATATTCCTAGAACCACATATTTCACTCGTGGATGCACAATTGCACATCTGCCCTCACTCAGTCGTCATCAATACAGAATTTATATTTGTTTTCATTTTATTTTGTAATTTCAAAAAATAAATTTTTCGCGTTTATTCCCTTAGGAAGGGAATCAAGACGAAAGTTCGTTCTAGTTCTTAAAACTTCATATTTTTAGAACAAAGTGTAAATTCAACTTTGGAATTTCTTGCTAAGAACTTCAGACAACAAATTCAGAATAAATCCAAATATTATAAGAGAGTATTTGAATAGGTGTACCTGATAACCTGAAATTTGTATTAATCAGCTTTACCTTCATACCAAGATTCAAGTTTCTAAGCAGAACCAGAAAAAGGAAAAAAATTCTAATTCGTCAAAATATAGAGAGTATTTGGCGTTCTTGAAACAACTGAAAGCTTTTTTTCTTTTCGATTTAATTTAAATTTTAGATTCAAATATTGAATATTTTTAGTTAGTATCTGCTTCTTTAAGTGCCATATCAGGTCTCCCTGACGTTTCGGCACCTCTCCACATATAGGTACCTGTGCTGAGTGTGTTTAACTGTTTAACACAGATATACGGGACCTACTTTTTAATGCCGCTTTCGATCGGCTAGTTTGGAGAGGTTGACTAGGCAATTATACTCTTGGTAGTTTGTCATTGCTTTCAAAGAGGAGTCGATTGCAAATATCTGCTGAGACTCAGTCTCGAACCAGCATACTTCAGGACAGCTGTCTCACACTCTGATCAATGACCCTCAGTCGCCTCATAGTTAGTATATTATACAAAAGTATTTTTTTTTTTTTTTTTTTTTTATATACAAAAGAGATTTAAGGAATTATCCGGTTCGGCTGGGAGGCAGGAGAAACCTGCCTGTCTGTTGGGCCTAGTATTTAATTCACTTAAAAAATTGTTATTCTCATTTTGTTGATATCTGGAACGAGGAAAAAATTATTTTCAACCATTATTTTTTGCTGTCTTTTATCTGGATTCAGATGCCCACGATAACTTAACAACGAAAAGTCGTAGAAAGCTCCTTCTTGTCCTAAAATGTTTGTATTTCGTATTCGGAGACGTGATTAGATTTTGGGCCTTCTAGCCTCAGATCATCCTGTTAAAATGATTTAAAAACATAATTTTTTTAAATTTTTTTGACATTATAGTAAAAAATAATAATCAATAGAACAAATATGTTTTGACTTACCGTTTAATAAATTATTTATTTTTTTAATTTACGGAAACTGCAAACAAGCGTAACGAGTTTTGAAAAAGTTTCAATTTTTCCTTCAATTTTTTATTGAAATTCTATTAGTCAAACATCTAAATAAGCATTTTTACAGTACTATTATAGAATACTAAATTGAATATAAATATAGATTCACTTCTCTATTACTATATGTTTATTTGCATCAAGCTCATTGATTATTTCTCCCTAAAAAAAGTCTACTAAAATTTATTAAGTTAATCTATTTAATACATAACATGATTTTTTTCTACTTATTTATTTATTTGTTTGATTTTATCAAATCTACTGGCGTGTGACAGTCAGATAACAATTTCATCCCTTTCAATTTTTACCTTTTTTTACTATGGAATCTTATTAGGTCTATGGTATCGAACTTTATTTTTTCTTAGATATTGAGGTTTAAACTCCTAATTTTGAAATTGTCATTTAAGCTCTGAGAAGCAATTATTGAAGTAAACATTTATCTTTTAGCTCCTTGACTAAATTAAACTCTTCTACTCTTAACATTTTTTATCTTTTTTTTTCAATAAATTCAACACACCCCAAAACACTCCGATTTGATCAAATATTCTACAATATATGATGGACAATGAATGCAATACAAAAATGCACATAAATTTATTAACCTTTTCTATTTACGAATTGTTTTTGTTTCTGAAGAAAATAATCAATAGTTCATTTCAATATTTAATAACCCGTATTCCCTGGCTTATTAGTCTAATTTTTCAATAGGTTAATTATATGATAAATGAGGTACATTTGACATTTTCTTTAAGAAGAACCTATTATTCAAAAGAAAAGAAGATGTTACGACGTCACTATTCTGGCCAAGTGTAATTAAAAAAAAAATTACCGGAAACAATGCCTATTCGGTCAGATCATATGTGAACATATTTTTATTTATTAAAGAAGACAATAAAATAGTGTGTCTTCTGCTGAAAAATAAATTTTTAATTTATGTATTTATAACGAGACAAAATAGTTTCGAGGCTTTTGCCCTCTTCATCAGTCTATTACAATTGATTCACAAGAATTGATGTATGAATCAATTGTAATAGATTGACGAAGAGGGCAAAATCCTCGAAACTATTTTGTCTCGTTATAAATAAATTAAAAAATTTATTTTTCCAGCAGATACACTCTTTTATTGTATCCATTAATTCAGGAGTGTCCAACCTTTTGGCTTACACAGGCCACATTTGAAGAAAAAAATTGTTGTTCTAGAAAAGTTTACAAGCAAAAAATTTATTTCTAATGAAAATGGAGTCGAAACTAGACCAAAATGATGATTATTTTTACAGAAATCTTGAAATCTAGTTCCAGATTCAAAATTTAAAATTAGCTCTTCATAGTAGATTTTCAGATTTCTTATTTTAGAGATAAAAATTATCCGGCCAAATTGTTGTATGTTTTCCAGTATCTAGACATAAATCTCGATGTTTTAAGTAATTTTATTACTTTATATTGAGCCACGGGTTCACAGCTCTGGTTTAAATCGAATGGGATTATGAAGGATATGATAATTTATTTTTTAAAAGGGTCATGGATATAATAATCCCTGACTATCCATCATCTATTGACATGTAAGAACGTGCAAAGATCTAAAAGACAAGTCCTCTCTCGTTTTAGTCCTGGAGAGAAATTATCAACCAATTGTGATTGTTCTAGAAAACCCCAATTCCTTGTCTCCTTGTACTAGAATGATATAACTATAGACTTGGTTAGTGTCGTAGCATATAAATTACTGAAATAATAAATATTTTAGAAAATGAAAATATGAGAAGAAGAAGAATTTTTAAATATTCGAAACTTCATCATTTTTTTATCTTAAATAGTTGAGCTCATAATTTTGCTTTTAGTGGATTCTATCTTGAAAAAAGCTTCACGTATTGTACAAATGTACATTCATATTTCGAAAAAGCGAATAATGTATTTATATTTATATCTCAATGTTTTAAGAAAGTTTATCATTTTATGTTGGGCCACGCTTATTGCAGTACTGGGCCCCATGCGGTCCGCGGGCCATAGGTTAGACAGCCCTCATTTAATTAATAAAAATTCTGCTAATCTCGGTAAAAGAAACTTTCAATTTAATATTTTAATTTTTTTACATAAAAAAAAAATGAACTATTACTGGATTTCTAGAGGACAACTATTTTGGAAATATGGGGCACCATTTGGGGACTCTTATCCCCTTCATATTTTCAATTTAATACTTTTCTCCAACCTCGAGCAAAATACCTGTTAATTTTTTTCTAGTATTTTTAAGAAAAGTATACAAATTTTCAAAACTGTAGGCTCGCGGGGGTCAGATTTTAGCCGAATGCCTTGAGCTGGATTCGAACCCGGGTCCACTTGGTTAGCATGATGATACGCTACCGCCTAGCCTATCTGACCCCCCCCCAAATATCTTGTTATTTATTAAAATTATAGACAACAAAGAACAAACGATTTTTGATAAATTCAGAAAATTTTAAAGACATTTTTACAGCAATTTTTGACCAAAATAATTAAAAACTGGAAGTAAATTCTAAAAAATATTCTGACTCCTCTGCTATATTTTCTGAGTGCCTTAGAATTGAGTGTTTTATCTTATTTTTGTTTTTGTGGAAAAATTAATATTAAATTGATGAAAACAGTAAAATCTTTCAAAGAGTCTCAGGTTTACCTCAAATTTAAATGTTTGGCATTTTTTTCTATCAGGGCTAGAAATTGAAACTTGGCAGCTTATCCATAAAATGTGGGTAGGATTTCATCTCATTACCTACAGCCGTTTAAGAGCGCTCAAAAGAATGATTCCATACTGCATAATAACTCTATACAAACATTTTGCTAGAAACCAGAGGAAACTATATAAATGCAAAGAGTTCACGTTGTGGTATTAGTAAACTTTAAATTTCTAAGGAAATCCTAGGAGATTGTCACTAGATCCGAGATGAAATGGATAATTTTTAATTATTTGTCAGAAGGGTTCACCTCCTTGTGAATCAACCCGAGTCTTCAAAAATAGCAATCTAGGTCAATTGAGGCGTTCAAAAGCAGAGTAGACCATCCCACTTTTGGTTTGTTATGAGAAATCCAGTAAAATAGAGGTAAGAAGGGTTGAAGCAAAAGTGGTATCTGTGCTGTAATCTAGAAGGACGTTTAAAAACCAAGTTTGGACCACTCTGTCTATTTAGTAAGAGGTAAAGGTTTGAAGCAATAGTGATACCTGTGATGTAATCTAGAAGGACGTTTAAAAACTAAGTTTGGACCACTCTGTCTATTTAGATAGAGGTAAAGGTTTGAAGCAATGGTGGTACCTGTGCTGTAATCTAGAAGGACGTTTAAAAACTAAGTTTGGAACACTCTGTCTATTTAGTTTTATCATAAACCTACTTGATTATAGATGTTTATCAGCGAACATGAGATTTGTGGTTTGGTCCACTCTGCTTTGGAACGCCTCAATTTGCTATCCTGAAGTGGTGAACCCCCCTGACATATATATATATATATTGCGCTAACTATATCAATCAAAGATTTAATCTTCATTTTAATTCTAATTGTTTCATCCCACTTCTATCTCAAGATTCATTACTAAGAATGTTGCGAAGTATTTCCTTCCTTGATTTTCTTTTTTCTAGACTAGAATATTACAATCTTCAATCTATCAAACCCGGAATCCACAAATAAGTTCAATTCCAACAGCTGATATTTCCTTAACATTCTCTTTCATTTCATTCTTGAAGTCTTATGATGAAAAACAAATACGAGAATTTCTCTTCATTCAACATCTCTACAATAGTTTAGACATTTCTTTAGAAAAAATATATTTCATTATTTTTATAAATGTTTATCTTTTGATTTTTTATATATCTTACAATATAGTTATGAATTATTTTATTATTTTTAATGAATTATTTTAAAAATGAATTAAATCTAATAGGTTGATTCTTAGGGCAGGTTTTGAAGATGTTCGGGCTGAAGTATTAAATTATCTACACTGTTAACAATTTCTTATCTAATTTTACTATAAAAAAATGGTAAACTTTTTAGTAATATTACATACCAGTATTGTAATCTTACAACATATTTTTCACTAATACGTATCTAATTAAATACAAGTAAAAAGTAAAATTGCAATTTATTTTTGTATTTTTGTAATGAGTTAATCTAATTTTATCAATATATTATAGTATATTAAAAATTCAGTTTATTGGACAAAGTTTTTTTATTGAAGTTCTTCTTCAATTTTGCACAACGTTTCGTCTCTCGAGACTTTTTCAAGTACTCAATTGGCTAAAACAACATTGGTTGTTCTAGCCAATTGAGTACTTGAAAAAGTCTCGAGAGAGACGAAACGTTGTACAAAAATTGAAGAAGAACTTCAATAAAAAAACTTTGTCCAATAAACTGAATTTTTAATCTACTAATCATAATGGACATTAATCAACATATATTATAGTATATTTTTTTACTAAACGCAATCTTGTAAATTTCCTATCTATTTATATTGTAAACATATTGTAAATTTAGAAATTTTTTAAGACTGTACAAAAATATCTATTGTATTGCTTATTCATGTCTAAATCACGGGGAAAAAATTATTTTTTCCTTAGCCTAGATTTACCCTTCAAATACCCTTGTAGCATAGTTATTGCTACCTTTTTTGGAAGAGCACTGCTCTTAAAATTGTAACATCTTTAAGTAATAATCGCATTGACATTGCTATTTTATTTAAATAAAAATAAAAAAATAATTGATCATGGTAAAAGTGTTTCTTATTGCTTTTATTTCTTTAAAGTCTTGGTATGTAAAGTATGTATAAATAGCCGATTGCATATACCTACTCGTACATACAGTATGTACAATGTACATATAAATAGTCAGATCCTATTCATTCATATGAGTGGTGATTAGCCCACAGATCTTAGGCCCCCTTTAATATGTAATATAGTTTATGTATATATTCGTTCATACACATATTATTTTCAAATTTTTTTGAAAAACAATATTACTTGAAACCTGAGATTTTTATTTACATTTCTAACTTAGATTCTTCCCATGAATATTTAAATAATAATATAAAAATATAATTCGCTTGTCAAAATAATAATAAATAAATTTTTTACAGGAGTGCCCACAGGTGGGAGGGGGGGGGGCTGTTAAGCCGCAGAGTGTCTCATTGAAATCTCTGGGGGGTCGAAAATTGTTGCAAAATTAGTAGAAAATAAAAACAGTCAAGTTAATGACTTGAACAAAAGGTAATAGTGGAGTATTTTCATGAAAATGGGGGGGGGGGGGTATGGGCACCTCTGTTTTTTATGACGTAAAAACAGACTTCGTGTTATTACTTTCTCACCTTATAACAAATTATTGATTTTGCTGATTTTTAATTGTTTTTAATCCATTTTGTTTATAAAAAAAACAAACAACCTTTTGTTTATAATAGGGATGAAATTGTTACCCTGCTTTCGTTAATCTAGTATAACTAGACATGTTCATTGATTTCTCTTCTTATTTGCAATCTTGGAAATCTTTCTTTGTTTTTAATTTGTGTATAATATGATTTTGTGCTGGTGAACCGGTTAACTTGAAGGGTGGGGGCTTCCTATAGATAGGAAATTGTTTTGCTCACGACTTTACGCAACAGCTTTTTATTGTCTTTATATTCATACAAACGCCCTATCCATATTTAAAACAAATAATTATTTCAACAAATTTTCTTTTCAATTTACTATATATTAATTATATGAGAATTTATTTATTTAAGGACAAACCTTCTGACATATAATATATGAGCAAATCCAACATATTTTGCATTGTAAAGTCCACTAGGTTTTTTTCAATTTAAGATAAATTTTCGATTTATAATAATATAGTCTTTAATTGTATACATTTATTGTTGCATTCATAAATTTTTAACGCCGATTTCATATTTCTTCAACTCAAATAATCTACAAAAAGTCAATTCCGTCCTCTGTCCAATTTGGCTGCTTAAATCTTCAAACCCGTGCATTTATTTGAAAAATGTTCAGACATGACTAAATAAAACATCACCTAAAAAAAGAGATGAATGAAAACTATATGATTTAATAAAGTTTTTTTAGTTATTAAAATTTTGTTAGAAAAATTTATTAAAATTGTCCAAAGACAGTGTGTCAATTCCGTCCCCAATATAGTTTTAGTATTTAACTTGACTCACGCCATCACTGCAGTGGTCAAGAGAGAAACTATTGTCAGTTGGTGAGTTGGTTTGTTAATGGCAACCAGTGGTGCTAATTTTATTCATATGGTAACACAGAAAAATGACTTCATTAAGGTAGTGATTAATTATGTCGTTCATAAGTGTCATTTCTGTCCCTGCGATAACAAGTCTTATAAAAATATTTATATAAAAAAACTTTCTAGTGTTGTTTTACTTTTAGTGAATTGTAACCAAAATTGTAACCTTCTATATTTTTAAGCCAGTCTCTGCCTATATTACCAAATCAAAATTCTCTAATGTCAATTCCGTCCCCTTGATTGTCACACCTGAATGTGAAAATCATAAAAAATTGAAAAATATTTTTTAATTCATGACCATTATTAGAAATTGGTCTATAGATAGTTGAGCCACAAAACTATATTATTATTGTTGGGGTGAATAAAGTTATATTTTCAAATTTTTAGGTAAGAAAAATGCAAAATAAGTTGAATTTACTCATATACATAATAATCTACTAAGATCTTTGATAAAATTGTCCTTAAATAAATAAATTCTCATATAATTAAAAGGAGATGAGCAAAGAGAAGCCAAAATAAAAAAAGGTGTAAGAAAAGGATGTGTGCTGTCACCCATGATTTTCAACTTATACATAGAAGAAGCGATTAAAAAATTCAAAGACAAAATTGATACAGGTATCGAAATCCAAGATCAAAAGATCGCTATGTTAAGATTTGCCGATGACATTACCCTTCTAGGAAGCAATAAAAAAGAATTAGAGGACGCCCTGAATGGAATTAACCAAATCTTAATAGAAGAAATCAAAATGAAAATAAACAAGAATAAAACCAAGGTCCTAGTATGTACAAAAAAAGAACAAACGAGACAGGAATGCATCAAAATTAACCAAGAAAACCTAGAAGGAGTTAAGGAATTCCGCTACCTAGGAAGTAAAATAACATGGGATGGGAGGAGCGAAAACGAAATTAAATCAAGAATTGCCCAAGCAAAAATGGGGTTTAATTCAAAACAAAAACTACTATGCTCCTCCTCAATCAGCTTAGAAAACAGGAAGTTGCTATTGAAGACATGTGTATGGAGCATAGCCATGTACGGGTGTGAAACCTGGACAATTGGAGAAGCGGAGGGAAAGAGATTGGAAGCTTTCAAAATGTGGTGCTACAGAAGAATGTATGAATATCAAATGGATGGATAAAATTACAAATGAAGAAGTTCTTGGAAGAATCGGAGAAAGAAGAACCTTGTGGAAGAGTCTGAAGAAGAGAAGAGGTCAGATGATGGGGCACACACTGAGACATGGGGGACTGCTTAGGGATATCTTGGAGGGGGAGGTGGGAAAGAAAAGGGGAAGGGGAAGACCCAGATTAGAATATTTCAACCAAATAATTGGGGATATGGGATGCCAGACATTTAGAGAGGTCAAACAGCTGGCGGGGGACAGAGTCGAGTGGAGACGGATTGTTGCATCAAACCAGTCTTAGGACTCTATACTCAAAGATGATGATGATGATGATAATTAAAATACAGGTATGAAACCCGAAAGTTGTTCATTTTTTTGAAAAAAAATTTTTCATCCACTTTTTCAAAGAGATAAGACACTCAAATTTTCATATTACTATATTAATGTTAAATTAAAATCGATAATAATTTTCGGATGAAATTTTTTACTTTAATCTTAAATTTGTATCTTTAAAGTATACCTACTATAGAAATAATAAATATTCTTGTCTCAAAAAGTACGGCACTTTTTTATTTCTCAATTGTCATTTAATGAGTTTATTATTCTGAAGATATAATGATAATGTCTGAAAATTTCATAATATTTGGATCATTGTAAGCCGAGTTTCATAGCGTTTAAACTGATGCATTTGAATACTTTTATGCCCGACTCTCTCACCGCAAAAAATTGCACCATTTTACTATATTCACCAGAAATTGGGATGTGGTAATATTTATGGCGAGGAGAGTAGATTGAAAATATCATTTTTTAAATGTATATTTCGAAAAGTGTTTGAGATATTGATTTTTGTTATAGGTTTAATTTCGATTTTTTATTTAGGTAGAAATAAGGTTGTTGCCATCCACATGGAATTACTCCTTATATATTAAAAATAAATAAAATAAGTATTAATTTTATAATTTTAATCCCCCCCCCCTCATTTCGGGTCAAAATTAATTTCTCGCGGATAGTAATTAAAATTCAAAAATGACTCTTTATTAGAATTTTATCTACTTAGAAACAAATATCCTTCGCTTCACAATATTCATCACATTTATTTTTGCAAGTGTGTACATTAGGGTGCTCCTTATTTTGGATATTTTCGAATATTTACTCTGACAGATATAGTCAGAAATAAATAAAAAAAATATCTCGCAAGTTTCAAGTCTCTATCTCAATTTTAACATAGTGCTACACAGCGATTAAGTGGCATTGAACTATCAATTTTTATTCCGACCAAAGTAATGGTTCAACAAATTTGAAACTCTGTATACTTTATCCTTATAATAGTAGCTATCTCTCAGAATTTTTTACAAATTTTTAGCTATTATAATTTTGGAGTTAGGTATTAGATAAAATACTGCTATATTTTAGTATTAGTTAGTTATCTACTCTTATTAAATGAGCAAAAATTGTATATTTATATATTTGTATGGTTTTATATTTTTAAAACGGCTTTACCGATTTTTATGAAACAAACTCTATTAACAAGTTTTGAGAATGAGAAAGCGATCTGGCTAGGTCTGGACCTTGACAAATTTCATCTTAATTGACTATTTCTTAATTAAAGTAATTATTTATAGATGAAAATGTCAATAAAAGAGATTGTTTACATTTTTTTCAATTATCTTTTATTTATTAATTGGTTTTTTAATTTTAAAACCCACGAATACTTTATAGCAAATGTTATTATATTTTTGGTTGGGGAAAAAGAAATCCCTTATTTTTACGTGAGCTTTGAAGACTTTGTTTAACATCGTTTTGCATTGTCCGATTTAGGTCAAATATGCACCATTTTGTTCTATAATTTGTTGCCATTTTAATGGTAGCTTCCTTCATCGCCTCTCTCATAAAAGTCTTGGGTCCTTATTCGCGAAAAACCCTAGCAATTGATTTTCACACTCTTCCCTTGATGCCAATTTCACCTCACTAAAAAAGTTTTGCAATGCAAGAAAAAGATGGCATTAATCGCTTGGTGCGAGGTCCGGACTGCTACGGTGGATGCATCAAAACATCCCAACCAAGCTCCTGGAGTTTCTGACGGAAGTCACTATAGAAGTGTGTGGCCTGGCGTTGTCCTGATGGAACACGACACCTCTTCTGTTGGCCAATTCTGGCCGTTTCTGGTCAATTGCTCGCTTCAGACGGTCCAGTTGTTGACAATAGATGTCCCCAGATTTAATGTTTGGCCATATGGAAGCAACTCGTAATAAATGATTCCCCTTTCCAATCCCACCAAACTTGCAAAGCAGAACCTTCCTGGCCGTTAATCCCAGAGGTTTTGGCCACCGTCTGAGCTGCCTTCACCGCGCTTATTGACCACGCCTCGCTTTTCCGCCCATAATGTTAGTCGCATGTGACCCATTTCTCACCCCCAGTCACCATCCGTTTAAGAAGTGTCGATTTCATCCGATACAAGCTAATGCGCTTCGCAAGATGGAAATTCGATCCATCATGAGCTTGGCGCTAATTGGTGTGGCACCCAAAACATCAGCTTTTTTTAAACCCAGCTTTTGAGCAATGGTTTAAAACTGTTTTGTGGCCGATCTCCTAACTCCTGGGCGGTCGCTACGACTACTAACATGCCGGTCCGCACTTCTGATGATTTCAGTGACTTTGTCGACATTTTCGACGACGGGCCTGCCTCTGCGAGGAAGGGCATCATAACGTCAAAAATACCCGAACGGAATCGTTGACGAAACCAAAATTGCGCGTAATTAGCTGTTACAGTATCGGGACCATAAACACTATTCACATTTTCAGCCGCCTGACTTGCAATTTTCGCCCTTTATCAAAGAAAAAACTGTATGCGCAATGTTGCCGAATTTTCTCTAGCTGGCTGACTTCCATCTTTAACGCCGTGTAACTCAGAACTGAAATGGACAAACACAAAAAACTGCAAACGAATTCTTTTGGTGCGAACTGTTACCTTGACAACGAGCATGAGGCTTGAAATTGTTTGATCTGATAATTTACGAGATATCGATCACTACAGCCATCTACCGAAAAAATAATGGATTTCTTTTTCCCCAACCAATTTAAAATAAAACAATTTATTTAATTATAAATCAATTTTTAAATCACAAAATGAGCTAATAACAAATATTTTTATATATTAGAATTTGCCAATTTAATTGATTATTATAAAACTCTATACATCGTTATTAAATAAAAAAAAAAAAATTATTCGGAATTTATTTATATACCTATAAGTATATAAATAATCTGTGGGCCACTAGAAAACTAGAAATGCAAAAACTGGGTGAGGGGGTGCGGTGCGCAAGGGTGGTACGGGGCTGTTTTCCAGGGGCGTGCGGGGGTGTGGTGTACTGAGGTGGTACAAGGCGGGGTGTAGGGGGTGGTATGTGGGTGGGGCCCAGGGGATGGTATGCAGTGACGGGGTGGTTTTTATCAGAATTTTAAATTAAAGATAATATTAATATATAACTTTTAACTGAAGCAAAAAGTTGCTGAGCATCGCTCGGTGGCTCCAGGTACTAGACTAAAATTATAATAGCTAAAAATTTGTAAAAATTCTGAGAGATAGCTACTATTATAAGGATAAAGTCTACAGAGTTTCAAATTTTTTGAACCATTACTTTGACCGGAATAAAAAATTGATCGTTCAGTGCCAAAAACCCCATGATATTTAGATGGGAAAAACTTAATCGCTCTGTAAAAGTAGGTTAAAATTGAGAAAGAGACTTGAAACTTGGGGGATATTTTTTTTTATTTATTTCTAACCATATTAGCCCCTGTCAGCGTAAATATTCGAAAATATCCAAAATAAGGAGCACCCTAGTGTACATATCGTGTTACACAAAGAGAAACAAAGAGGTTGTCCTCTGCTTGATGCAAATAAACATACACACATATATATCGAGATGATATATCTGTATATATATATATATCTGTATATATATATATATATATTTAGGCTATAAACATTTTCTTTTGGGTATCATAATTACTTTGTTGATTAACAAATATCCTTAAAATTAGGGTAAGTGCGCCCCAAGAGAATTTTTTTTCTTTAAATATGATCCAAGAAAACCAAAAGGCAGAACACTTCTGATCTATAAGAAATTACATTTTTTTAAATTATTAATCTAATTTATTTATTTTTCTTTAAAAAATATTAAGATGACTCTCGTTCAGATCTAAGCATCCGAGGGACGTTTATCATTATAAATCATACCCTTATTATATTTAATTAGTCTCTTTCATTTATATAGTCATCTTAATAAAATAATTTAGTAAATTGCATAATGGGTGTCCCGAAAAATAATTTCATTGTCGTAAAATATAGACCACCCTAGTATGTACACTATGTACATAGTTACAAATGTGGGAAACTATTTTCAGAATTGAAGATAAATCGGATTAAAATAAATAATGATTTAAGAACCTCTCTATCTATCCATCGTATTCCTGAAATATATCTTTTTAGATGATTTACAATTGTTGAGCTGCTCTATGATTAAAAAAAAATGAACCAAATGAATTTAAAGATTTTTAGGCTATACAAATTTTGAGTAAGATACGAGGTAGGTTTCACAAAAAAGAAATAAAACAAAATTGAGTTTTGAATTCGATATATTTCGGGGGTTAGCCCATCATCAGGAGTCTAAGAAAACTGATTATATATTGGAAAAATAGTTTTACAAGTAACAATTTTAAAATTTTTTTAAATGTATGTGGTGAGGGGAAAGTAGTGGGAAGAGGAGAAGTTGTTCTAAGAATTAATATTAGGCTAACCCCGAAATATATCGAATTCAAAACTCAATTTTGTTTTATTTCTTTTTGTGAAACCTACCTCGTATCTTACTCAAGTTTTATTATTATATTAAAATGTTTCACCTAGAACCAACACCGAACTCCTAAAAGTTATAAAAAATTTCTTGGGGCTATCATAAATTACTTTTTTTGATTAACAAATATCCTTAAAATTAGGGTAAGTGCTGCCCAAGAGAATTTTTTTTTCTTCAAATATGATCCAAGAAAACCAAAAGGCTGGACACTTCTGATCTATAAGAAATTACATTTTTTTAAATTATTAATCTAATTTATTTATTTTTCTTTAAAAAAATATTAAGATGACTCTGGTTCAGATCTAAGCATCAGAGGGACGTTTATCGTTATAAATCACACCCTTATTATATTTAATTATATAATTAAAGTTTTGAGCATCTTTTTTTTTGAAAATAGTTGGTAGTTTATTAGTTGAATGGTAGTTTTTTAAAAAAATCAGCTCGGGTTTAGATTAACCAAGATGTATTTTAAAAGAGACAGAATTCAATCAATCTTTTTCGACAAATTCTAATATTTTAGTAGAAATATTATTAAATTGCGATATCAGAGGGGATTCATCCCCCAGGAGTCGAACCTGAGAATAACACGCTATCCGCAGTCAGCTCACACCCTTTTTTGAAAAAACTACCAACTATTTTCAAAAAAAAAGATGCTCAAAACTTTAATTATACATTTAAATAAGAGGACTTTATGAAAAAATTATTTTTCATTTTAAGCTAAATTTTTTAATTTCCGTTCTAGAAGAATTGTAGTGAAAAATTTCTGTGCTTATATCATATATTGCGATTCAGAGAGAGGTTTTTGTCTCGAGGGTGTGAGCTGACTGCCCGGATAGCGTGTTAGTTCTCAGGTTCGACTCCTGGGGGGATGAATCCCCTCTGATATCGCAATTTAATAATATTTCTACTAAAATCTTAGAATTTGTCCGAAAAGGATTGATTGAATTCTGTCTCTTTTAAAATATTTAATTATTCTCTTTCATTTATATAGTCATCTTAATAAATTAATATAGTAAATTGCATAAAAAATGCCTTTGATAATTTATTAATCAATGAGACATTTCGGAGAACATTGCTCAGGTGAATTATCTTATCGAATACCAGGACTCTTTTCAATTTTTATTTCTCTCTTCATTTGGTGTCGAGAAAGGCTTTGAGGCAACATCGACGACCACGCTTAGCTAACCAAAGGTAAACTACCCTTAATATCTCCCTCCAATATTCTATTTAATATTTTTATATAATTTAACAAATTCTCTATTTCCACTTTAACATAAATTGGAGGGAAAAGTATAACTTTTTCAATACTCGACTCGCTCTTTGCAGTTTCGGTAAATTAATAATTTTTTATGTCATTTTCTTTATAAAAAGAGTTAATGATATTCAATAACATTTTTTCAGTTTAACCCCTATCGTTTATTCCGAGGGGTGAACCGCGACCTAATATTCTTACACCTACTTCCACTTGTACTTCCAAATATTTCCAATTACTTCCAAATATTTCCAAGTATTCCAAATATTTCCAAGTAATTCCAAATATTTCCAAGTAATTCCAAATATTTCTAAGTAATTTCAAATATTTCTAAGTAATTCCAAATTTTTCCAAGTAATTCCATATATTTCCAAGTACTTCCAAAATACTTCCAACGAGGTGTACACCTACTTCCAATCGCGGATCACCCCTCTGTTTATTCTATTAAATTAAAATTTATTTAAAAAATAAAATATCTATTTTTATATAGATTTTCATATTGACTGTGAGGCCATTCACACACCTGTTCGATTGTTTAGTATTTTTTAACCGTAAGTTCTGTTTGAAAGTCCAAAATCTTATCAGTCCTCTTCGTTAGAATTACAAACATTTTAGCAAGAGGAGGAACTTTCTACGACTTTTCGTTCTTAGGTTATCCTGGATATCGGACAGAAAAAAAAATGATGGTTGCAAATGATTTTTCTCCTTGTTCCAAACATTTTTCAAGAGAATGATCAAAATAAACAAATAATAATAATTTTATTTTAGCCAAACTCTGCTTTTTTAAATTAATTCCTATTGATTTATCATATATTCTAATATACAAAGTGATTAAATATTTTTTTACTATTATTATTCTTCAATCGAACTTAATAAATAAATAAAATAATATAGGAACTAATGACGGTATGACTGAACAAAATAATAGCTTACAGACACCAGCTAACTGAAATGATTTACTGTACATACACTTGAGGCAATTTTATTGATTAAACGTGTATTTCTTCTAAATATAAATAGATATGTACCTATAGCTTATAAAAAAATTTATCGCCCTCGTTATTCCTAATTACAGTCTATTTTTGTTATTTATTATTTTTTGTAAATTGTGATATTTTTATAGACGAGTATATATATAGCTTATAAAAAATTTTCGTCCCCTTTATTCCTACATATAGTCTATTTTTGTTATTTCTTATTTTTTCTAGAGGTATTATTAGGTAATTTACTAAGCCAAGTCTTTAATCTCTTTTAGGATGGAAGTTTTGAACCCGTAATTTGATGTTTCACGCCCCTAAAAAATTATTCTTTTTAGAATTCCACCGACATGTTGACTAATTGAAAACAATGCGTTTATTAGCAAAATAGCAAGCGATTACAAGCACAGATAGGTCCGTCTGCTCGCGTTCGCCTTAGTCTACAAGTACTGACACGTTTCGCTGCAAGTCGGCACAGGTTGCCTTGGTCAGGCGTACATGAAATTTAATTTACAATTGTTTTGACATTATAAAATTAAGAGAGCATGGTTTAATAAAAAAGACTTTGATTTTTTTGATACACCCTAATATATACGATGACTTTTCAACCAGAGGATGCTGTCCAAAAAAGGAGCCTTATATTTTGAAAATTTTATTTTATTATTTGCAAAATTCACCAATTTTTCAAATTTCGCATTAGATTTTTTCATTTGATATTAAAGACAGAGCGGACAATCTATCTTCACTTTGACTACTTCCAGGGGCAAGTATAAATAATCCACCTTTCTATCTTGGAGGCTCTCTCTGAATACTTTGAATACTGAATACTGAAAAAAAAAGATTTTATTCTTTATTTTTAGTCTTCCAATATCTATCCAGTTTTTTTTATGTTGAGTGTACACATAGATGCTAGGCAAGACCGTCCGGTCATGCGGTAGCTATACCCTTAACTGCTATGCCAATTTTGTTGTCTAAATTCCAGGGCTCCCAGGATCGAGGTGTAGCTATTAATGATGCTACTCCTGGCAAACAGCAAGCGTGCCGCGACAGGTTTGAACATGATTGTGTCTGGTGATGCTTCCCCCACCCTCTGCTCACTAGATAAGCCTTCGGGTCAGGTTGTCTGGAAAACAATCTTATAATAAGGCAGACAAACTTTTGCCGGAATATTTTTTATTTCATCATTCACAATTAATTTTTTTATTCAATTTATAGATTTTAAATGAAAGTCAGACGTCAAGTACCTACAAATAAACTAATTTACTTTCAACCTCATTAAATCGAAGTATTTTCCATGAGATAGCAAAAATGATTCAAATATGAAATCTGGAAAATTCTATTCATTATTCTAACGTTGAAAAGTTTTTGGCATTGAACGATCAATTTTTTATTCCCGCCAAAGTAATAGTTTGAAAAATTTGAAACTCTGTAGACTTTTTCCTTATAATAGTTGCTCTCCCTCAGATATTTAGCTATTATAATTTTAGAGTCTATAACTTACTAACTCTAAGTTATAACAGTATTTTATCTAGCTGTATCTCCAAAATTACAATAGCTAAAAATCTTTAAAAATTCTGAAGGATAGCTATAATACTATTATAAGGCTAAAGTCTACAGAGTTTCAAATTTTTTGAACCATTGCTTTGGCCGGAATAAAAATTGATATTTCAATGCCAAAAACCCCATGTTATTTAGATGGGAAACTTGTATCGCTATGGGGCACAGATTAAAATTGAGACAGGGACTTGAAACGTGGGGGATATTTCTTTTTATTACCATATGAACCTCTGCCAGCGTAAAATAAAAATTCGAAAATACCCAAAATAAGGACCATCCTAATATATATATATATATATATAAATCTCGTGTCACAATGTATGATCTCAATGGACTCCTAAACCACTGAACCGATTATAATAAAATTCGCACACCATGTGCAGTTCGATCCAACTTGAGAGGTAGGATAGTTTAAATCTCAAATTATAGTCGCAATTTTAATTTATTGCTAATTATTTGTCTGTTATTATTTGACAGTCACAATTTCCAAATGATTCTAACAGATGTCGATACCTTTCGACTGGGTTGAGTAAGTAGTCAATAGATGGCGCTGCTATGGTAAATCTACGAACGTGTCATATAAGCTACATTTTAACAGCATAATTACCACGTGTTGTTGACGCTATAAAATTGATTAAATTTATTTTGTAATGAACGAAATACCGTATAATTCAATTATTTCCACTTTTTAAATTTTTGGTGTTAGCATAGCCGGCCACGTGTTACTTAGACTGAAGTGTAAATTGCATTCATATTATAATGAAGATAATACAGTGAAATTAATCCTGTTTTTTACTTATTTGTGCTTCATTGATCAAAACTTTATAATTTAATTTGAATATATGTATGTAAGTATTATCACATAATTATAAAATTTAATTAAAATGTCAATGCAAAGTTGTACAAATATTTTTTTTTATTGTTTTTATTTAACCTCTATTAAAAAATATTTAGGAACAATAATTTCAATTTATACATGTAAGTAATATCACATAGTTTTATAAAAGTTAATTAATATATCAATGAGAAAATGGCACAAAGCTCCCCACACTTTTTCAATAATTGTACAAAAATTTTTATATTATTTTTATTTAACCTCCATTGAAAATTATTTTGCACTTATTATTTCAATGTGCTATGATAACATGTTTTTCAGTTCCTCTTTCTAATATTTAAACGATTAAATTATTATTTTCAGTCAAATGCCACCGAAAAAATCTAACCTCAACAACGCGAGCAGCAAAGCGGCACGACGCAAACGTGTTGAAAGAGCTCAGCAATTACCATTTATGGTATATACCATATATACCAATTATTTGTTCGTAAATAATTTCATTGTACTAAAGGGTTATAGTAGTAGAAAGTCAAATAAGGAGATCACCATATTTTTTTACATATACTATCTGTGTGGAAAAGCATAGTGGACTCCGTGACTGATGTTCTCTTATCGTTCCTCTTAGATTGTTTACTATAATGTAATATAACAAAAACTTTAGCCACAGCAACGCGTGGCCGGGTCAGCTATATATATAAAAAAAAAAAAAAAACAATTTACATAAAAGGTAATCAATTTTGGACACCTCATACTTTCATTCCGAGACGCCGCCCGCCAGGGCAACCCGCCCGGAGGGCCTGTGGACAGGCGTGCCGGAGGCACGCCGGGTACAGCTAGTATATATATATATATATATATATCTTTCAAATAAGCGCGATCAAAAACAATTTTCATTGAAATATCAATTATTCTTTGATATATTAATGAGAAAAATTATAAAAATTTATTTAAACATCATTATTTCAAGTTAGAAATATATAAGTTCAGATATTATTTTCACTCAAAATTTGACAAAAATTCCCTACATTTGATTCGCGATTGAATCAAATGTAGAAAACATTCGATTTATAATTTATTTGTTTGAAACTATAGTTTCGAAGGTTTTACCTTCATCATCAGTCTTTTATTATAATTAGAAATATTTTATCTGGTGCGGGTTGATGGATGGTTGTTATGTTATCGATTTTTTCGTCCACGATTTTCCCACACCTTTGCACTGATTGAAATGAAATTGAAAACCTACCATTATTTTAACAAAATGAAGCGCTGATTAGCTTTAGCTTGAGTTGTTTACCAAAAAATAAATTAGTCTTTTTGATTTTAAGTCGATTCTTCCACGTTTTCAATAGAAGTTGCCATTAAGTCAAAACATCAAAAATGGAATGCAATAAGGTTATTCCTCTAGTATTAGATAAGAATCGATCCTTATTTTTGTTTTTAAGTCGATTCCTCCATGTCTTCAGCAATGGTTACCAATAATAATCGAAACGTCAAAAATCTAATGTAGAATGGTTATTCCTGGAGTATTAGATGAGAATCGATGGCTATTTTTAATTTTAAGTCGATTCCTCCATGTCTTCAGCAATGATTACCAATAATTACCGAAACGTCAAAAATCCAATATAGAATGGTTATTCCTCGAGTATTCGATGAGAATCGATCACTATTTTTCAATTTAAGTCAACATGGACTGCAAATTGCAAGTGATATCTGATTAATAATAAATGAATAAACATATTAATATTTCAAATTACTTTTAAACTGAGGTTTAGCAACGATCTGTTGCCGTTTATTTTTATATATTTGAGTTTCATATGCTAGAATATCGCCCGTAGACCTATATTGCCTAAAGCTGTATTGTCTTCTAAGGATTAATTAATTTGATTCTTTATTCTGAAGAACTTGCTCGTTAATGACATTTTCCATGATTTTAGAAACAACGGAAGTAAGAGCGAATAGGCGCTAATTGGCTACCTTTGAAGAATCCTCCTTTTTTAAATTGGTTGAATTCTTAGTATTTTTCACCTCTCCGGAAAGATACAATAGTTTATAAAATTATTAATATATATATATTTAAATACGTTTTCCGCACCCTGAAGTTTTAAAATAAAATATTTCTCTCATCAGGATAATAAATTTTCATTTAATTGAAATTAAAATAGGATTGTGGAAATATTCATTAGGTTAGAATGTTAAATTCAACAACTTGAGCAATGAGTAAAATTTATTCAATAAATTGAAATAAAATGTTTCTTAAATTATAATATACATTTACTTATTTGTGACCTTAGCGGACTAATAAATTAATCTTGATATGAAGTATTTTTTGAAATGAGCGATTTGGGAATATTATCCTCTCTACGTAGACAATATGCTAATATATAAATATTACGTTCATTCAATCCCAATGCAATAAATTTCAATAGAAATGCAAAAACTGTAATATTTGTTAAATTTAACATAATACGAGTACAATGATCATATGATAAATGTCTTTAAAAATAATAATATTACTAAAAAAAGTGATAAATATTGCCCCCTCTTCTTTCTCAAGGCCTAGATTTTTATAGCTTATCAATTCATGTCACAAATAAATGTAAATAGTATTAGAGTAGTCTATAAAGTTCACAATATTGACATTTTTTATAACTCTACAAGTGCATTGCAAAAGTAAGTTTTAATATTGTTGATTTTAGGATTGCATATGCAAAAGAAACCGAACTCTAGTGTCACTTCAATGACACTCTTGTCTGTTAGAAGTTAGAGCATTTTAGCTCATAAATAGAGACCGGATTTTTATTCAGTAAAAACTGCCAAAATATGCCATAAAATATGAAGTTAAAAAGACTGAAATATGCAAGTAATATGCAGAATACATTGAAATATGCAAATATAAGCAATAAAAATTGGCAAAATAAATTTTTGTATGCAAAATTAAAATTGAAGACAAAATGACTATATATTTGAAAGAGTGCTATGAAAAAATGACAAGTAGGCTATAGACACTAAGTGTCAAATGTGTACTTTTATTGTATTGTATTTTTGTACCTCACGGGAATTCAAAACCACTGAGCATAAAATTCTGAAAAAATTCCATAACTACGTCCATTTTCTATTTATCAAACATAAATATGAACGAATTTCATATCGGAAGGATATTAATTAGGGAACCCTCAATAGCAAGCCTGACTCGCATTTATTGAATCTACTCGGAAGGCGAAGTTTATTCTTGCGCGAAAATGTCACTCCAAATATCCACTCGTTTGTTAATGTACAAAAATTTGGTTCATGTAGACAAAAAATCTCACGATTGTAGTATCGAATGAGTAGTTTCAGCTGAAACCACCTAGATTGCTTATTTTCAATGAGATAAATTAATCAGAAACTACGATATTTCGGCATCTACTTAGTTCTAGAGTCGTTTTTAAGTACTAGTTTATGAATCGACAGAAACTTGCTAGGACAACCTAACCCCCAGACTTTCTATCTTCAGAACTTTTGTTTAATAATGCAGAAAATCAGGAAAAAGTCGAATTGTTTTATGAAGAGATCGAATGTTTGTAGTTAATGTGCTGGCACTCGAGTTTCTATTATCCCTCTATGCCAAGTTTCAACATTCTAGCTCAGGGTTGTCCAACCTTTTGGCTTACACTGGGCCACATTTGAAGAAAAAAGTGTCTCGGACCGCGGATAAAATATTATAATTCTATTGATATTTGTTATTCAAAAATGGTAGTTAATACTGTATAAATAATAACTTTATTATTTTTTTTAGCTTCTAATTTTACTTTTGGTAAATTTTATACCTGAAAATAGCTTCTCCTATATGTAAATACATACATCAACGGATATAGTATTCCCTGACTATCCATTATCTATCGACATGTAAGAACGTGCAAAGATGTAAAAGACAAAGTCCTGACAATAAGTTTTTAGTTCAGGAGAGAAATTATCAATTAATTGTGATTGTTCTAGAAAACCCCAATTCCTTGTCTCCTCGTGTACTAGAATAACTATAGACTTGGTTAGTGATCGTAGCATATATGGTAAATGACTGAAAAATAAATATTTTAGAAAATGAAAATATGAGAAGAACAAGAATTTTTAAATATTCGAAACTTATATTTTTGCTTTAGTGAATTTTATTCTTGAAAAAAGTTTCACTTATTGTACAAATGTACCTTCATTAGGGTGGCACCTATTTTGGGTATTTTCGAATTTTTACGCTCGCAGGGGTTCATATGGTTCGAAATAAATAAAAAAAAATATCTTCCAAGTTTCAAGTCTCATATCTCAATTTTAACCTGTGCCTCAGAGCGATGCAAGTTTCCCATCTAAATAACATGGGGTTTTTGACATTGAACGATCAATTTCTTATTCCGGCCAAAGTAATATTTCAAAAAATTTAAAACTCTGTAGACTTTACCCTTATAATAGTAGCTTATCCTTCAGAGTTTTTTTCAGATTTTTAGTTATTATAATTTTTGGAGTTACAGCTAGATAAAATACTGCCATATCTTAGTGTTAGT
The DNA here is from genome assembly GCA_024734495.1 of Forficula auricularia. NCBI lineage: Eukaryota > Metazoa > Arthropoda > Insecta > Dermaptera > Forficulidae > Forficula > Forficula auricularia. Next base: position 114,649 of record JALMQS010000247.1, read on the forward strand.
AAGTTATAGATTCCAAAATTATAATAGCTACAAATCTGTAAAAATTCTGAAGGGTAGCTACTATTATAAGGATAAAGTCTACACAGTTTCAAATTTTTTAAACCGAAATAAATAATTGATCGTTCAATGCCAAAAACCCCATGTTATTTAGATGGAACTTACATCGCTCTGAGGCACAAAAATTTGTAACAATTTGGAAAATACCCAAAATAAGGGCCACCCTAACCTTCATATTTCGAAAAAGGAAATAAATACGAGTATATCTCTCATATAAATCTCAATGTTTTAAAGAAGTTTATCATTTTATGTTGGGCCACACTCATTCCAGTGGTGGGCCACGGGCCTCAGGATGGACAGACCTGTTCTAGCTCATTCAGTTTGCTGACAAATTTTCTAAATCCCTAAAATTTTCAAAAATCGTAACCGAGTATTAAAGAAGTTTTCACTTTTCCCTCCAATTAGATATTCTCTCATTTAAAATTATATTATGTATTATTAATCATCGAATTTTTGAATATTTATCGATGAGTAAAAGAGTTCAAGTTCCATTCATATCATTCATTCTTTGACCCGGCATTATTCCACTCTTGTATATAAATCACTTAAACAAATTGATTGTCTAATTAAATTATTGATGAGTTTCTCTTAAAATCAAAATTTAATCGTTTTATTGCATAACGCTTTATTTCTAATTATATACAAGTAATTAAATCCTTTCACGGGATTATTTAATGTTGATAAAAGGCTAGCTAGTATTTTGCTATAGTTGAAATTTCACGTTTATCTCGGATGTTTACTTTTACTCTTTCATAATCAATTTTTTTCAATTAATTGGTGCATTTTAAATAATGAGATCTTATTAAAAATAAAACAATCTTTTAAGTTGACTACAAAAGTTGAAGTTAGCCAATACTATTGGTATTTCGAAACTATCTCATAGATCTCAAGAGTTAAGTAACTTGTAATCTGTGGATAGTTCTAGGATGGGTGTGCTATTGACTCATTGTAGAATACAGATTACCCAATCAGAGTTCCCCTGAACAATCTTTGCTCTGCTTCTTCAAATCATTGGACTGTAAAGTAAAACTGACTGTTTAAGAAATGTTTTACTTTAATTGAAAGTAATGGGAAGCAGTCCAGGGGTAGTGAGGAAAAAATTAACACATACCCAAATAAGGTGTAATTTATTGGAATCCTTTCTCCTTCCCTTCAAACCGACGTTTCGGAGGATTCTTCCTTTCCTTCATTGACCCCTTGAAACCCTGAAGAAGGAGGGAAGAATCCTCTGAAACGACGGTTTGAAGGGAAAGGAGGAAGAATTCCATTAAATTACACCTTATATGGGTATATGTTAATTTTTTCTTTCCTCACTACCCCTGGGCTGCCTTCCATTACTTTCAATTAAAAGTTCTACCAGTCCATCTCTCTCCAGAGAAAATTTTGTTGCAAAAAAAAGTTTTAATTTTAAACATTAATAAATTTTCTTCTCATGTACAGGTCGCTGTACACCAGCACCAACCCTGAAATTAAGGTAACGGTTCCCAAGAATGCACACGCCATCCAAGTATCCAAGTACACAAACATTATAATGGGCATGAGGCTGTGGTTCGCCCCACAAATCCCCGAACATTCCCCCTAGAACAAACCCGAACGATTGATAAAAAAACTGGTTTGATTTAGGCGACCCGGGGTTGCATCAATCTTAGCCATGATGCTAACCCGAGAACGTCTCCACCCTTTCCAATTTGTTAGAGATACTACAATGTCGTTTGTTCTGACAAGATAAAATCAATAATCCTCCCTAAAGAACAATTTTCAAACACTCATACCCCTTCATGATTAAATTACATACTAACCTAACAAACGCATTTACAAACTCGTTGGACCCTATGACTTCTAGGGACTGTTACTTTCTTTCCGGGACCGTCTTTCCGGCGACATATAACCTTCAATCTTCCAAGATAAGCATCCGATACATGTACCTTCAACTCCTAGCCCTACAATCTATTGTCCTTCTTTTCATGATGCAGAAGTTCCCATCTTCTTGCATCGCTATCATTATAAAAAAATCATAGGTTGTGAACTTATGGTTAAAAAATGCAGAAATAATGGAATACTTTTACACTTTCGTATGTTTTAGATAATGAGCTGAAAGTTAGCATAAACGTTTATATTAATAAGCTTTGACGTTTCACGTTTCTACATTATTTTTTATTTGACTATATATTAATTCAGGTCGTTCTAGTGACATCTTTGACTTATTTCAAACTTTCCAATTTACCAGAAATATTTTTCTGGTTAAATACATATATAAAAGGAACATATTATTGTTAGCTACTTAGATCATTAAAGGGCAATTAGGATGCCTTCTTAGAACATAGGATGTTTTTTTTTCTCTTTCAGACACAGGTTTTCATCGTAATCCCTCATGTTTTATTTAGAAAATATTACTTAATTTTCAAAATTTTTTTTTAATTTATTTACAAATTAAGTACATTTCATTTTTATTTTAATTAAAGACATTTTTTTCATTTTTATTATATTCCGAAACAAGTGGTCATACTCAGTGCAGAAAAATACGTATTCTCTGCAAAAAGCAAATTACAATTATATTACCGTATATTACAAATAGATACTTATTAATTATCAACTTACAAATAATTTTATTCTTGATTTTTCCATGCCTCTTCAAGTTGTTTTTATTATATTTTTTTTGGTCTTTTCAATTGTTTTAGAAACACCCAGCTTACGTATTCATTCCTTTTTTATTTAGAAAATATCTACCTCGTAGTTGCTGAATATTCTTAATTTAACAATCCAATTTACTACAGACAATACGCCTTCTAATATTATAACTAAACAATTTATATGCAATTCCCTATCATGAAATGAATGTAAATCGAATTCGCTTTTCTGATTTGAAACTTGTCTAAAGCTGGACAATTAATAATTTGATCAGTAATAAAATTTATTATTAAGTAAAAATTGAAATAGAATTCTAGTTGAGAAATCGGTGAACATCAAAATAATCAAATTATTTTAGAAATATTATAAAATATTTAATTAATTAATTTAATTTCTTTATTTTCATATTTTCTTTCCTATCCCAGTAACTTTTTATTTAATTTATTTATTTATTTTTTAATTTAATTTATTATTTTTTCCCAAGGAACGGAATTATTTTTGCCATTTTTATTTATTTTCAACCCAGTGAATTGATTTTGAATTTTCACCCTAACAATTATCGTCTACAGGATACAAAGGTTCTTATACCGTTCTGATGTGGCCACACCCTGATCCACTCATCCGGATCATGTGTGGGATGATCGGAGGGCTATAAGGGGATATCTGGAGGCCCTTCTTGAAAAACAAAAACAAAAAAAAGCAATTATTATTTATAAATGAGCGATTTCGGAACAATTAATAACCAAGTGATTTGTTTCAGTAAAATATGAGAACAAACCTAAAAAAATATTGATTACTGTAGATTTAATGCTACTATGGTTGAGATGTTCATTGTCTGGATTCCGAAAGTCAAGATAATTCAAGAACAAAGTTGTTGAAAGTTTGTTCTGGTGACAAAATGTTTTATTTCCAATGCAGACAACTGATTAGATTTTGGGCTCTCTAGTCCCAAAACTTGCATAAAATATCATTGAATTTTATTGAGATTTTAAGGCGTTTTTATAATCGAAACATAAACAAGTGTTTTTTCAATATCAGTTTATAAATGAATCAGTTCATTTATTTTAAAACTCATTAATAGGTTTTTCATTACAATCATAATTATACAGGCAGAGTATTTGTTAAACATAGGGGAAAAATTCAATTAATTCTTTGGGTTATTTTATGAATAATTATATCATAAAGGAAAATCAATGAGGTTGTCCTCTTTTCGATGCAAAAAACATATACATAATATATAACAAATATAAATATGAAAATATATAATTTATTTCTTAGAGATTATAGTTTTGAAGATTTGACCTTCATCATCAGTCATTTTGAATTAGAAATATTTATTAGTTTCATTGAACAGAAGGCAACCTCATTGAATCAATAACTCTCTACAAAACAAATCTTTTCAATAAAATAATTAAATTTTTGGATCATTTTAAAAAATCTTTCTTTTCTAAGATATTCTAAAACACCCTGTATATTAAAATTGATAAATCGACATCATAATAAGATAAATGAATTAGAAAATTTTGAAATAGTTCATTTTTATTTTAAATTTAAGTGCTTGGAGCACCGAGCGATGTACGGTAACTTTTTGCTTCCAAATAGTTTAATAACTCATGACACTTGATAAGTACACCAATTAAAAAAAAAATAGTGCGGTTTTTGAGAAAAAAAAAACGAAAAATCTTTCATGTAAATATCCACTTACGGTGTTCCAATTTCAATCAAAATCTTGCTGTAACCCTTCTTGCCTATATCAAGCTTAAGTTTCGAATTTCGTAGCTCTGAGATTTATGGTTGCGAAATGCAGGGGGTACATTCTTACGTAAGTAAACATCAACTTCCGGTACTTCTATTTTAGCCAAAATCGTGTGGTACTTCTAGATAGCTTAAATTTCAAATTTCAAGCCTCTTTAACTTACCGAAGACGAGATATGAACGATTAAAATATTTATTTTGGGACATGACTAATATACACCCCCTTCCTTTATCTCAATCGGATTAAAATTTATACCCGACTAATAACTCATGAGACTTGATAAGTACACCAATTTTTAGCGAAATATCGTTAGAGCCGTTTTCGAGAACTAGATTCTATATATATATATATATATATATATATATATATATATATATATATACAAAAGAATTGCTCGTTTAATGTAATAAGATTTATTTATTATTAGTTCAGCTCTAACCCTAGATTGGTGCGGTAGTTCACTCCTTCTACGACCATTTGCGGAAAGCGTTTCGAGTCTTGAAAAAGTTCACAATTTTCCCCTCAATTTCATTTATAATCTGAATTGTTTATACATGAGATTTCATTCCCGTTTTCTAAATTCCTCTCTGAAATAATATTTTTTTAAACCTGTTGCTGCCTTAGCAAAATAAACCTGTTGCCTCCAATAAAATAGAACCATTTTTCTGATTATTTTCTTATAAATACATATATTGCTCCTCTAGAAAGTATTATTACACATTTTTGGAAGATATGATACATAAATTCTTTTCCATTACGTCAATTCATTTTCTTATTTCTTTTATGATTGGCATAACCTCAAAGGTAATGATGTAGGTAAATCGAGTAGTTGAAAAATAATATGTTTTATTCGAGATTTGAATTTCAACCTTTGATGGCTCGATCTCCCTTTTTATGAAAATATTCTTGCTATTATAAAACGAGAGAGGTCTTACAGCTGGCGGGGGACAAAGCCGACTGGAGACGGGTGATTGCGTCAAACTAGTCTTAGGACTGTTTACTCAATGATGATGATGTTGATATAAAACGAAATCATTAATCATGGTTAAAAATCTTATTTATTGGGATAGTACATTTTTGCTCTTCACTGAATTAAAATATTATATTAAAATTACGATTTTAAAGTCAATCACTTACTTTTTTTAACTCCAGAATTATGGTAGTTATTTCAATACTATAATAAAAATTTAATTAATAATTCACTTATAATTTGCATTTGGAAACATGTTTGAAAATTAAAAATTTCATCCATATGATAACATAACAGGAAGTACATTTGTTCCTCCTTCCTGCTGACACTATCAATAATTTCGCTTTTCCCATTTATATATAAATCGGAATAGACCGTTCGGGGAATCGATGCTTTGGTCCTATTTATCTTGAATTTATATCTGTAGAATATAATAAATATAAATAAAATATTAAAAAAAAATATTTTTAAGATGACACATTTAAAATAAAAAAAGTTTCATTTAAGGTAGTTGTTCCGCCAAATGCGTTTTCGTAGGATTTTTCTGAAATTTAGATATATTATTATTGAAATACTTGTGCATCGATTGGTGGCAAAACGAAATTGATGAACAATACAGTTCCGGAGATATTTAATTTCAAAAATCGATTTTTTCGGGCTCTTTAGCATTGCACTATACGGGATATCGGAAAGTTTACATACATATTTAATTATAATTAAGAAACCCTTCGTACAATTTTTTATAAAAAACTAAACCAACATTAAACAATAACCAATACATATTTTAAGACAATTTCATTCATAGTTACAACACAGTTTCTGAGATAATAAGGAATAAATAATGAAAAATGTATATAAAAAAATTCTCACTAAAAACATTTTGGCAACAGCGCATTTATTAAACCAGCGAAAGAGGGAGTAAAAAGTAGAAAGCGCGCGTGCGCTAGATTTTTTCAAAATTATAATTTTCATAAGATGTAACGTAGGCGTTGATTACATTTGTTAAAAAATAACAAAACGATATTTATAGAAATTTTTGAAAATATTATTATTTTTATTATTATTAGTTCACTCTTTAAAGTATATAAGTTTAATTTTTTTTGCGGATAAGGGTATGGCTAATCATTTTTTACTTTACCATACAGGGTGTATGGTCAAGTATTGTGATCGTGCATGAAATAAGCGTTTTTTTCTTCTTTTTTTTCGAAATAATAATTGTTTTCTCAAAATGTCTGCTAGTCTGTTAGTTAGTCTGTGCGTTACCAAATTTTTGTGGACGAGCTAGTTCAAAAACTAGTGTGAATATCGAAACCAAATTTCACACGTAGTTTTGGTCCATTGACATTAAGAGCTGGTTAGATTTTGGTGCATATCGACCCAAAATTAAGGGGGGGGGGGGTTAAAATTTAAAATTATAATCTTTTCAAACTAAAAAAAAAACAAGAAAAATGAAATATACAATAAAATAAACCTATAATAATGAAAATATTTTTTTTCTGGGGCCAAAATTAATGGTGGGGGGGGGGGGGCGAAATCTAGGCCATTTTAGCAAACTCAACCAAATTTTGTACACATAATCAGCGGACCCCCTAGAAGTTTAAAAATACAAAAACTAACCACCCAAAATGTATGTTTCTTTCCAGTACTGACATGAGTTAATGTATAGCAATCTTGACATTTTATTGAAAAATAGAATTCAAACCTAATCGCCTTTCATCAACAATATTTTTTAATAAAATATCTTTCTGACAGTGACAACAGGTTAGGTTATTCGCCAACTCGCCCACTTCAATTATTCGGGTACCTACATTAGCACTCTTAGTACACATTTTTTTCGTTTTTTTTCCTCATTCATTACCGCAACAGCTTTTAATCGTTTATTTAGAACTTTTTGATTAATAAATCGACCTTTAAAATGTATTTTATCATTCATTTTATCTGTCATTTTAATGTCAAGTATAAAAATATTCAATCTCTTTCAATGTTGCCAAATTTCTCAAACGAGCACGGGATTGGCTAGATTTGGTACAAAAACAGCAAAAAGTGTTGGCCATATGAACTATGAATCCTTATTGACTGTTCTATATACTTGAGCATTAACTTTTTGCTGGTATTGTCGCGAAACAACTACCTTAAATCTTCATTTTTATTCATATTTAAAAATGTTTGTTTTTAATGTCTAAATTTTAAATAAATCTTCACATTTTAAAAATAAATTTTTTATAGTCAGTGGTATAGGTAGATATACATTTTTATGGGGGTTTCGGTGACTGAGCAACTGATTTGTTCAGGTATCTTATTCCTCCTCACCCCGGCATATCATTGAAATGATTTTATAATATTGAGGTTCGTGCAAAAGTTCGTGCGGAGTTTCAATAGATGGAGTTATGAGCGTCGTAATGTGTTGTCATTAATGCCTACTCCTACATTTTATATATCCTTGGAAAGGTGACGTCTTCAGCTTTCATTAAAAAAAAAAATCATTTGTTTTCATACAAACTGCTTCGATAAATATCACTTTAAAAATGAATATCGATAAAGTGTATTTACGGCATGTTATGCTTTACGAGTTTCGGAAGGGAATAAACGTTGCCGCAGCCGTGAAAAACATTCAAGATGTTTATCAGGATCAAGCACCAGCTAAACGAACTGTGGAAAAATGGTTTGCTAAATTTCGACGCGGAGAATTTAACCTTGAAGACGAGCCACGCTCTGGTCGAGCTTCTGACATTGATGACGATGTTTTGCGTACTTTAGTGCTCAATAACCCGCGAATTTCAACAGAAGAAGTTGCTACAGCACTAAACGTTGTCAGATCAACCGCTTTTCGGCGTTTAAAAAAGATGGGATTCAATTTGAAGCTCGATATATGGGTGCCGCATTTGCTGACCGAGAAGAACAAAATCAAACGAATTTTGCGGCCGTTTCATTACTCGGGCGGCTCAATAACGAGTCGTTTTTGGATCGATTAGTGACGGGCGATGAGAAATGGGTCTTCTACAACAATGTCCAGCGTAAACGGACATGGAGACATCCAGGTGAGCATGGTGACGCAATGCCAAAGGCCAGTTTACACCCGATGAAGGTGATGCTCTCAGTTTGGTGTGATTACAAGGGCATAATCTATTTTGAGCTTCTCCCTGCTGGCGAAACGATTGATTCGGACAAGCACTGTCGCCAATTAACCAATTTGAATCGAGAAATCAAAGAGAAACGTCCGATTTTGTTAAATCGCGAGGGAGTCATCTTTCATCAGGACAACGCCAGACCACACGTTTCGAAAAAGACGCTGTGCAAGCTGAAGAGCCTGAAATGGGATGTCCTAAGATGTCCTAACGCATCCACCGTATTCTCCTGATATCGCACTATCTGACTATCACTTGTTCGGGTCATTGCAAAATTATTTAAATGGAAAAACTTTGACTCTTTGGAGGCCTTAAAAAACGGGGTGTCTTCGTTCTTCGAATCTAAACCGTGCAGTTTTTATGATCGAGGCATCCGTCTGCTGCCAGAACGTTGGAAAAAGATTATAGAAAACGATGGAGAATATATCATTGATTGAATAAAGATTTTTGTTTGCCTAATCGCTGTGTGACTTTTAATCACAAACTCCGCACGAACTTTCGCACGCAGCCAATATATATATAATTCACACACAGCTATATAATAATAGGATGTGGTTTGAAAATAAAACATAAATAAAAATATGGGAGCTTCATCCACATAAGCTCACGGGGGAGGTGAAACTTTAATTTTAAAACCCACTAATTGTTCATGATAAATAAAATTAGGAAATTTAAATTATTAATTTAAAATCAGAGCTTGTCTCTTATTTCCCCTTTATTGTAACTAAAAAATTTGAACAGATACTTCACTAAAGAAGTTTCACTTCCAAAATTTAACTGTCACATATATGGGGGGTTAACCTCTTGAACCCCCCCTATAATCATACTTTTCTTGTTATTTAATGTGTATATGCATATTTTACTCTTGGCCATTACAATGATGGGGTTATTAATGTGTAAATATCATTTTATATTTCATTGACATATATTTTATGGCTAAACATAAATGATCTTGTTGTCTATTTACAAAATGATATTTGAAAGCAAATCGTCTGGCTTAATACCTTTTAAATGGTGTTCTCTGTTTTGATTTTAATTATTTATCTTTGTTCCAGTTTGAGAAGAGTCATTTTCTCTAATTGTGTGGGAAATCATCCGTTTGCTAATTTGAGGTATGGTTTTAATTTATCATTATTTTGTAGATGCATTATAAAATAATATAAGTTTTCATTCTATTCAAAATATAAAATTTTTAAATTGCATTAAAATCAAATTTTATTTTATTCAAATTTGTCGCCTCTATTTTATTTCTTATCCATTATATTATAATCTTGAGAAATTGCCAAAATCGATATCAATTTGTAAAGCTTATAATTTGAAAACCACATGGAATATCCCTTTACTATGTGTATTTCTTCTATAGGGTATTAATTTATCGAAATCTCTATTCTAAAATATATCTTTAACTTATTCCAAGTTTCTTTCCAAACTCAATATTAACATGCTATGATTATATATTTATCTTTGTCATTTTAAACATTAACCGAGGAATTTCCTTGTTCTATTTATTTTATTACATTTAGACATGTACATACCAAGAAATATTATAAGTGATTTTTATATTTTTAATAAAAAATGATAAATAAAAAAATTTCATAAATTTCAAAAATTCATAAAACTTTATTAGGAATCAGTTGATTACTTTGGGAGTTCTTATAATTGAAATGAATTACCTATAGTTTTTTAAAAATTAAAAAAAAAATAAGCTGACGTGTTCTGATGTGGCCATCCACTTGACTTTACCATACAACCTGGATTTATTTATAATCATGTAGGGGGTTAGTTTTTGCATTTGTATGCCCACTGATTATATATACAAAATTTGGTTGAGTTTGGAACAAGAGCCTATATTTTCATTTTTTGACCCCCCCCCCTCCCACCAATTTTGGGCGGTTAGTTTTTGCATTTTTAGACTTCTGGGGTCGCACTGATTATGTATACAAAATTTGGTTGAGTTTGTTAAATGGCCAAGATTTTCAATTTTTGACCCCCTCCCTTCCCTCCTCCCCATTTTGGGCTGTTAGCTTTTGCATTTTTAAACTTCTGGGGTCCTATTGATTATGTATACAAAATTTGGTTGAGTTTGCTTAAATGGCCTAGATTTTTAATTTTTTACCCCCCTCCACCCCGCTTAATTTTGGGTCGATATGCACCAAAATCTAATCAGCTCTTAATCTCAATGGACCAAAACTACGTGTGAAATTTGGTTTCGATACACAAACTAGTTTTTGAGCTAGCTCGTCCACAAAAATTTGGTAACGCACATACTAATGGATAACCAGACAACCGGACAGACTAACTAACAGACATTTTGACAAAACAATTATTATCTCGAAAAATATAATTTTTTCGATGTTCACTTATTAGAGCTTTTTTGTAGAGCGAAATGCCATGGTTTCGCTCAATTTTTTTAATCAAAATAGTTTCAGTCGTTTTTGAGATATTTCGAAAAAAAAGAAGGAAAAAAAACACTTTTTTCATGCACGATTACAATACTTGACCATACCCTGTATGGTAAAGTAATAGCATCTTTGTATCAAATGACCCATAAATAAATAAGAAAGATTTTATCCTAAAAATTAAAGAAATTCTCTTAAATAGCCTTTTGTTAATTTTTTTAATTTTCTAAAATTACGTAACATGTTAAAAAACCACCACCTAAATCGTTTTTTTTTTTTTTTAAATTTATTTACTTTTAATTTTTTGAGAATTTATAGACATTCAAAAAATCAAAATTTTTCAAAAATTCATTACATACTCTTAATTGATTTCACAAAAAAATTTATAAAATAAGGGATGCTACATTCACTGAATACTAAAAGCCAAATAATTTAAGGCTAATTTGATTACAATGTTTGCATAGGTACTATTTTATACATATATGTAATAGTAAATACACATAAACAATTTTTCTCCAAGGGGAGAGGGCTATTACTTATAGCCGACAAAAATCAGGATTTTTGATAAATTAGTTGTTATATGTGATATTATAACAATTTTGGAATATAAGTAATTTAGATTTCCAGGAATTTAATATACATATAAAATCTAGTAGTGCAAACTTGATGATTTCAGAAAGTTTCCTCGTCTTACTACTGCATATATTTTTTTCTAAGGAACCAAGCCAACCAGATATTCTTATCATTTTAATTTTGGATTATACAAAATAAATGATAAAAATTAGTTCACCTCAACTCTCATTATATTATTTTACCGAAATACCTTTCCAATTATTTATTAATCCTTAATGGATTACTTTGATGAAGTCCTGAGCACAATATTGATAATTAGTACCAAGCTCAACACGACATCTCTATAAAATATCTTTTTAAGATACGATATATCACCTTGCTTTTAATTTGAAATTAGAACAATACACCAATACCTCGCTTTGCGTCGTTTCGTTTTGTGTTTTTTTCGAAGTTGCGTCGCTGTAATTTTCACTGTGCGTCGTTAGATTTTCGAGGTTGCGTTGTTTTGGGTTCGAGTCTGTCATTTTTTTTTAAATTTTCTTTTTTTCTAAAAGATGGCACCACTACGCTACCCGACAGAGTTAAAAGCATTAATTCATGATCCGAAACAAGTCTTTAATGTTGACGAGACTGGGTTATTTTGGAAACGTCTACCTAACAGAACTTTCATATCTAAAACAGAAAAATCTTGCGCCAGGATTTAAAGCTAGCAAGGATAGTCTGACTCCTCTTCTTGGTGGTAATGCAAATGAAATTTATTTTACGCTGAAAAAAAAGCTGTTCAGCAAACATTGGACCAATTTTTTGTGAAAGAAAGCCGACTTACGACAACTCATCAGACAGTGATTAATTTTAATTTTGTTTTTCATAAATTAATTGAATAGTTTATTTTGTTTTGATTGATAATTGAATACGTTTTTTTTTGTTTTTTGTATGTATGTAATAAAATTTTATATTATTTTTGTTTTTTAAATGTTTACTTTGTTCAATTTTCTTTTTAAAAAGTAGTATTTTCGTAACCCTGGAACTTATCTTCGATCTTCACATGGTTTGCTATAGAAAATCTTAATTCACTTTGCGTCGTGTTTTTTGGAACTTAACCCCTACGCAAAGTGAGGTATTGATGTATTTTATCTTTTCACTTTTTGTCAAACACATCTAGGCACATGACAGTGTGTCAGCCAAATTCGGAAAAACGGGCGACGCACCGGCCATCTGTATATACAGGGTGGTCCCGAATTCATGGTACAAACTTTAATGGTAGGTACAGGACATTGTAACAATGAGTTATTGTATAGTAATGTATAGTCGCAAGTGACGCGGTGAGGCGTAAACAGGGGAAATAACGGCTATACATTATACATACATTATACACTATATTACTTTTACACTATACATACATATACATCTTACATATACTTATTACACTACACATTCCTATACAATAACTCATTGTTACAATGTCCTGTACCTACCATTAAAGTTTGTACCATGAATTCGGGACCACCCTGTATATACGAACCATTTCAAGCTACTTTCAACCCTCCATAACTCATTCAACTATTAGACCTACACACTTGAAATTTCGCATGTCTAATAAGCCTCACTAGAACACCTAGAATCCCAAATTTCATGAATAAATCAATTATAGTTCTTGAGTTATTAAGCTCTGAATAGTGCCATTTTTTAACACTGACTCACTGCCTCACTGACATATTATCAAAACCTAAGTACTTCTGCTGATCCTAGAATGCTGAAATTTGCCATACTGGTAGAGTTACAATTAATTAGGGGGTTACAATTAAAGGAAAAAATCGAAAAAGTGAAACTTTTCCTTTTTCAGGACCTAAATTGAAGGAGTGAAATTTATTATAGGCTTAATTAACATATAGTGAAAATACAATCAAGCTAGAATTCTGAAATTTTGCATATTGGCTTGGCACATTAATAAAGGAGAAAATTGAAAAATCGAAACTTTCCCTTCTTCGGGGCCCATAATGAAGGGGTGAAATTTATGAAAAACCGACCGGGGTTCTTAACAAATATTTTATGAGAAATATTTAATAATTATTAATATAAATGTTTATATGTAATTATTTAAATAAATTAAAGGATAAAACTTTTCAAAAATTAATGATATCTGACCAAAAACATAAATGTCAAAAAGGGGTCAAGTTCGGTACAAACGGCTTTGCCGACAAAAGAGTTGAGATCTAAACGGGTACCAAGTTCCATAGCAGTTGCTTAAATCATAGCTATAGGAATGTACAACGTTCTTCAATTGATTTAAAAGAAAATTTGTTACGTTCTTTGATATTAAATTTATAACTTGGCAAGTTTTATATCCAACTAAATTGTTTGTAGTATAAAATAGAACAACTAGGAAAGCTAAATTTTAAGCTTATATTACTTTTATTTTTACTTACGTAGTAATTATATCAATAAAATTAAATAATACCCTACGAATTAGAGAAATACTTATTTATTGGATATTATTTGTACTTAGATAATTAAAAAAATTCAATAATCATTCGAATTTCAAATAAGTTTTAATAAATAATTTACATCAACTTACTCTTTGTTCTCAATTTTTTAATCAAATTATTAAATTCTAAACACTTATATATTTAATTATACTTAGGTATTTAGTTCCAGTTAATTCTCTTAAAGCCCCTGATGGTCAGCAACCCGAAACACAAGGTTTATTTTTTCCTTAGGAAATCGCTAGGATCGCCGCTATCGATCTCCTTCGAAATTGTATGTCAAAATTAAAAAAATAACAAAATTAGATTTGAATTGCTTACCGCTTAGAGCATTTTTATCCGACCTTAAAAAAAGGAGGAGGTTCTCTATTCGACTGAATTTTTTTTTTTGTGTCTATGTTGCCTCATATCTCCGCCTATTGTGAACCGATTTTGAAAAAAAAATTGCATTGGGTTCGGTCTAGCTTCGGATTGGTCCCATTTTTTTTTTCATTGGTATTAGACCTTTTTTGTTAGGTTTGTTCAGGCCTAACTTCTTTGTTTATGAACCGATTTCGACAATTATTTTTTTATTGGAAAGGGGATATCTTAGGGATGGCGCCATATTAATTTGGTCAAGTTCTGATGATATGATCACTATTAATAACATCACTAAAAAGAGAAAAATAAAAATAATTTTTAATAAAAAAATAAATCCGACTTCAAAAAATTAAATTCAACAAATAAAATACACTAAAAGGTATAAAATAATTATTATCTTATTTAGTTACAACAAAACAACGAAAAATTAACATGAAATTACTTTTTGAAGTCGGTGCCAAACAAACTATTCCTATAAGCGATCTTACTCGCCAAACGTACTAAGTAAGATCCGTCGAGTGCGATTCATAAAAGGTATATGTTTGGCATCGACTTCAAAAAGTAATTTCAAGTTAATATTTCGTCGTTTAGTTGTAACTAAATAAGATAATAATTGTTTTATACATTTTAGTGTATTTTATTTGTTGCATTTAATTTTTGAAGTCGGTTTTATTTTTTTCTTAAAAATTATATTAAAAATATATAGGGAATAACCCCAATGATGGATGAAGATGAGTTTTTGACTCGAAAGGCTTGATGGAAAGATATCGGTGGAGCGCCGGTGTCGTCGATTTTCTTCAGAGGTGAAAACCTCTCTTGGTGGCGTAAAGCCGTGAAATTTGCTTTCCCAAAATAAGAATTTGCCCGGAGGCTTGTGAAAAATGCTTTTTTAAAATAAGAAGTTGCCCGGGGGGCAGTGAAATATGCTTTCAACAAAATAAATGGCACAAGGCCCGAAATTTATTACTTCTTCGTGGTTACAAGATTTCGTACAGCTTTGTTCTTCAATCGTTCCAAAGTCGACAGGCGAACTCTTGGAGAGCGTAAAACAGCTCTTCACACAGTGAGGGCTGAATTGCAACTGACTCGCTAATTACGGCTTCGTCTCTTTTATAGCCGTCGATTTAATTGGTAATTAAGGTGATTGGTTAATAATTTTTCCTAGATCGCGCTCGATTAATTATAAAAAGGCGGGGTCTCCTTCTTCGCTAATTAGTCTTTCATAAGCCACGAACCGATTAACATTGAAAATTAAATTACATTTCTAATTGAAAAAAAAGCAGAAAATCGATTCCTACAAATATTTAAATGTTGTCCTTTTTAAATTTCTACATATTTTAATCATCGTAATGACTAAATGGCTTATTTTTTTGTATATTTAAAAAACCTAACTAAATGCTTCTTAATGATATTCAGTATAATAATAAAACTTGAGTAAGATACGAGGTAGGTTTCACAAAAAAGAAATAAAACAAAATTGAGTCTTTCTTCTTTTTTGTGAAACCTACCTCGCATCTTACTCAAGTTTTATTATTATATTAAAACGTTTCACCTAGAACCAACACCTAACTCCTTAAAAAGATATTCAGTACTTTATATATTGTACTCCTAACTTATTATCGAGTTGAAATTAATTTAGTCACTACATGTCTTCAAGGTACAGTTAGGTCTTTTTTTAAAAGTATATTATATTTTGTCTCTGATTGAGGAATTATCGTCTTTGCATCAATCAACTTTGACTTTATAGATCCTCGAATCTTGCAACCCTATCAAAATAAAAATCGGATTTTCTTTTTTCTATTGAGTCTATTCAATATTCATCTACTGATGAGTTAAAAAATATCGCCGGGAAAAGCTTCTCTTGCAAAAATCTTGATTCCATAATATATCTTCTATAATATCTTTATAATATATAAAAGAATATTTTTTTTCTGAATTTCTTCAAGATCGATTATTTTTCTAGATTTGTAACTACACTAAATAAAATCCAATGAATAAGAGACCTCGTATCTCCTGGTTTCGTACAATGGCCTTTTGAATCGCTGTTTAAAATATTGGAGAAAATAATCAAACACACTTTTTATGTCTCTTTATGTGAAAATTCGTTGTTGTTTGAGGACCCTTATTAACTTTATTGGAAATTTCAAGGAAAAAAATATTAATTTTCAAAAAACTATACTCATTTTAAATAGTATATTTTATAGAGAGTTAAAAGAGTATACTTTCGTTTTAATATCTCGAAAAAAATACTTTTTTTACACTCTTCGAAAGGTATATGATATAAAGGGGGGGGGGGGGGGCTTATCAACTTTATTGAGTATTTCAAGGGAAAAAAATATTAATTTTCAAAAAACTAAATTCATTTTTAATAGTAAATTTTATAGAGAGTTAAAAGAGTATACTTTCAATCGAATGTTATCTACATTTGATTCAATCGCGAACTTGGTGATCCATCCGAATGTCTAGCTATACACGAAATGACATTGGATTGTAGCTAAGTGGATCACATCTTTTTCTTTCTTGGTCCAGACTTAAGACTCCGCAGACTCCAATAGCGTAATCCGCAGTAGTCTCCCGATAAATATCTTTTTCAAATAAGCGCGGTCAAAATAATTCTCTTTGACGTATCAATTATTCTTTGATATATTAATGAGAAAAATTATAAAATTTAGAGTATACTTTCGTTTGAATATCTCGAAAAAAATTACATTTTGAACCATCTCTTCCAAGGGAAGTTGATAAAAGGGGTGGGAAGGGGGGGGTGGCTTATCAATTTGTTTGAGAATTTCAAGGGAAAATAAAATATTAATTTTCAAAAAACTAAACTCATTTTTAATAGTATATTTTATAGAGAGTTAAAAGAATTTACTCGAAAAAAATTACATTTTGAACTTTCTCTTCGAAGGGAAAATGATACAAAGAGTATGTATTTAAAAATTGCATGAATTCCCAAAATTTTGTAGCCTATTACTTTCCCACTTGTTTTATTAAAATTACTAATCGAAAATATCTGTTTTTGTTTAAAAAACTATTCCAGGGCTTATACATAATACTAAAGTCATTGAATTTCGAATGAAATCAGATTAAATAGCTTGGAAAAAATTAGAATAAAATTTAGACTAGAAACAATAAAACATAATTATATCTCTATAGAAGTTTATATTCGGTCGTAAGTCGTGTATTATAGAATAGGAAACTTGTTGGAAATATTAATTAAAATAATTGTTATTCAGCAATAGTCAGATTATTATGAAGATATGTGACTTGCAAAGCGTTTCATTTCACCGTTCATTGAATAAAACAATAATTCTCGGCATGAATACAAAGGATTGTGAAATTGTTATTATGTCAGAATGATCGTTTTCGAAAACACTAACATACTAAAAGACAACATCACAAAGCAAATAAAATTTTATTAAACATTTAAGTTGAGGATAACAGAGATGCAGAATTTTAAAAATATTTACTTTTTCAAGTTCTTCACTAACTTTTTTTTAAATAAGTGCCCCCACATCTCCCCTTATAGCCCTCCGATTCTCCCACACAGGATGAGTGGCTCATGGTGTGGCCACAGCAGAACGGTATAAAACCTGAGTAACTATTCATTTTTTTTAATTTAGAATTTTTAATCTTAAAGTTAGAAATTCAAACATTTTGGCTTCAAAACATACTTTTCACGATCTTCCATTTTCACATTATCTTCAAATTTGCCAAATCGATTAGCTCTAAAAAACTAAAATTAAAGAAAATTGGAAAAATATTATAGATTGTTTCAAGGGTTCTGTACAAATTTAAAAGAGTGAACCATATTAATTTTAATTTTTTCGATCGAAAAATAAGTCCATCGAAACGGCATAGTTTTATTGTATTAATTATTCCTATTAATAATAATTATAATAATTATATGTGATTTTAACTCTTATTATATCCTGTTTAGCCCATCTTTGGAATCGGTTTTTTTACTTAAAAAAAAAAAAAAAAATATAAATCCATTCAAACATTATCAAGTATATTATTATAGATCTATTCTTTATTGATTGTGTGTGGTCTTTTGGAATATTCTGAAATAAATAATTATGAAAACATTGGCTTCTGAAATAAATATCATTAATTGAGAATCAATTTTATTTTTTAGTGGTATTAACCCTAATCATTAAAAACATTTATTTTAAAAATAAAAAACTTAGCATAAATCAAGTGATTTGGCACTAAAATTAAAAAAAAAATTAATATTATTTATAATTCAAAATATACTTGATTTAAAGGTTTAAACATAAATTAAAAATAGGTAGATAAATCATTTATTTTCATAAATAATTATCTAATAGCTTTTTCCGTTGGACTTTAGTGCGCACTAAAACTAGAGGGTTGACCTTAACGCTCCAATAGATTTAGTATTATTAAACGCTTTATATTAGCTTCACTTGTATGTAACAGTTCTAGATATAAGAAATTTTAGAAAGTCTATTTTAGCCTACTTATAATTGTCGTATCGATTTGAAACTTTAGAAGTATATGTAATTCAGGTGACAATACAATAATTTTGTACAATCGAACTAATATTTATTTTTGTTTCCAATGCAACGGTTATACTAAGCGCAGAGTGAATCCTCCTACGGAAAAAAGCTCATTTGAATGATTTTAAATACATAAATTAAATAAAAAACAAAAACAACTTTCTGTCTTCAGAATATTTATTTTATTGCCTTAATTTCTATTATTATTATTATTATTATTATTATTATTAAAATTAAATAAAAATTATTCATTTGTACTCTTAAAGGTTTATAAATACTGAAATTCTTAAAAGGGAAAAAGCAGAATGCGACTTAAATTCATTTAGTATGGAGAACAAAAGCAACTCGCCATAGGGGAATATACCATAAGCCAAAACTTGAATGTTTTCTCATTAAGTGGAAACAAATCCATGACTCTATGAATCTAGTGCATTCAGCCTTAGCTAAAAGCTTTTCAAATGTTTCTTTTTTTTACACTCAAAGGTTCTCTTGTCTATATATATATTTTTTATCACAATTAAAATACTTATCTCAGCGAATGTTCCTTTTTACAAAAAAACACAATTGCATTTGTGAATAAACAATAAATAATGTTAGCGATGAAATTCTTTAAGGAAACATTAATACGTTATTAATATTTTTTTTTTTTCGAAAAAAATGAAATGAATGAGTTGTATTTTCTTTCTTTAGGGTTGATCCATTTTTTGATTCATATATGCAGGTCTTGTCGAATCGAGTCTTGCCAATTGCCATGGTATCGGTCGTAATAGCTGGGCGTCTTCTTCAGGACTAATCTATTTTGAAAAAACATAGATTTTCAAATAAATCTTTCATATCTGTCATATATCTGTATGGCTATATTATAACATATCTGTCAATATTAATATTAATTATCAATATTATAATAAAACTATATACAGAATAGGCTAGTACTAAATTCATTCTCACCTAAGAGCACGCACGACATCACTTATACTCTATCATTAGATTAGACATTTAATTTTGTTAAGGTAGAATATTGTAGGTTCTACGTGAAACATATTAATAAATAAAAAATAAAAATTTTAAAAATATATAAATTACTAGGTAGAATTCATAAATAAAAGACAAAATGCTTATTAGCAAGACTCTATATATATTTCGGGGCTCGTAACTCGAAATACTACCTTGATCAAAAAGTTTCAGGAATTTAATTAGAAAATTAAAAATACAAATTTATTAATCAAAATCGATATTGTCCCCTTCAAAGTACTCCCAAGCACTTATGCCAACGCTTGATCCAATCCCCAAAACATTTTTTTATACTCGGTTTTCGATATGACTTAAGTATCAGAGCCGTTTTCGATTTTTACGATTTTAAAAATGAAATTGTCTTTGCATCAACGAGTTTGTATTAAATGTTAAGCTAAAAGTGTTACTCTATCGAAAACAAACTTTTATGTGTGGCCCAAGTTTTCGTGAGTCTGTCGAGAAAGACGGACTCAGTCGACATCAAAAACCGACAAAATCAAAGAATTGATGGCCGAAACTGTAAATTGATCATTGGAGAGATGGGAGCGAACTTGAACATCGCTTATGAATCCGTTCAAGACATTTTGTTTAATGATTTGGCTTTGAGACGCCAAAAAAGACCGGATTTGTAGGAATCACGTAACGCGCGGTCGAACAATGCCATAGTTATCCGCAATTTTTTGACCAAGAATTGAACGAATACCATCCAACAGCCACCGAATTCGACTGATTTGGCTCCCTGTGACTTCTTTCTGTTCAGTCGACTCCGAAAATCGTTCCGGGGTACGCGTTTTAGCAGTCAAGTGGAGATAATGAAAAAATCGAAGAAGTCTCTGATGACCAAACCGAAAACCGAATATAAAAAAATGTACAAAGAGAAACAAAGAGGTTGTCCTCTGCTTGATGCAAATAAACATATACACATATATATCAAGATGATATATCTGTATATATATATTATTTATTTGTTTGAGACTATAGTTTCGAAGACTTGGTCTTCATCATCAGTCTTTCTTCAATTATAAATGTTTTTCATGGAGTCAATATCATATGGATATTGAAAACTTGGTGTTCCTTCGTCACTGGAATGCTAGAAACTAACAAAGACATTCTCCGGGCTCACACTCAAATATATTTGAGTGTGAGCCCGGAGAATGTCTTTGTTAGTTTCTAGCATTCCAGTGACGAAGGAACACCAAGTTTTCAATATCCATATGATATTGACTCCATGAAAAACATTTATAATTGAAGAAAGACTGATGATGAAGACCAAGTCTTCGAAACTATAGTCTCAAACAAATAAATAATATATATATATACAGATATATCATCTTGATATATATGTGTATATGTTTATTTGCATCAAGCAGAGGACAACCTCTTTGTTTCTCTTTGTGAATCAACAACTCTGCTACTCTCGGCAAAACAAAAACTTTTCAACTATAAAAAAATGTTTTGAGGATTGGATCAAGATCTGGCATGAGTGCGTTGCAGTCGATGAGGAGTTCTTTGAAGGAGTCAATATCGATTTAGATTAATAAATTTGTATTTTTGATTTTCTGAATAAATCCCTGAAACTTTTTGATCAAGGGGGTATATACTAGTATAGAGCCTTGATCACAAGCAATTTGTTTATTAGTGTAGTAATTTACATATTTTTTAGACATTTAATTTTTTATGATATTAATACAAGATGCTGTATCAAAAATGTGCAACCTCTGTCGTCTGGAGTGAAGCCTTGTGATAATAAAAATTTTTAAGAAAAAAATAAAAACCGACTTCAAAAAATTAAGTGCAACAAATATAAAAATACACTAAAAGGTATAAAATAATTATTATCTTATTTAGTTACAACTAAACGACGAAATATTAACACGAAATTACTTTTTAAAGTCGGTGCCAAACAAACTATACCTATAAGCGAGCGTACCCGCCAAACGTACTAAGTAAGATCCATAAAAGGTATATGTTTGGCACCAACTTCAAAAAGTAATTTCGTGTTAATATTTCGTCGTTTAGTTGTAACTAAATAAGATAATAATTATTTTATACCTTTTAGTGTATTTTTATATTTGTTGCATTTAATTTTTTGAAGTCGGTTTTTATTTTTTTCTTAAAATTTTTTATTTTTCTCTTTTTAGTGATGTTATTAATAGTGATTATATCATCAGAACTTGACCAAATTAATATGACACCATCCCTAAGACACCCCCTTTCGGATAAAAAAGAACCAACGAAATCGGTTCATAAACAAAGAGGTTAGGTCTAAACAAACCTAATAAAAAAGGTCTAATACCTATGAAAAAAAATCGAAAAAAAAATGGGACCAATCGGAAGCTAGACTGGACCCAATTCAAAAAAAATTTTCAAAATCGGTTGACAATTGGCGGAGATATGAGGTAACATAGGCACAAAAAAAAAAAAAAAAAAAAAATTCAATCGAATAGAGAACCTCCTCCTTTTTTGAAGTCGGTTAAAAAGAAGGAGAATGAAAAGGAATTGGGTTGGAATTGAAGCTATCTTTGGATGACTGAAAAACTGAATAGGACACATGGAAGACGGAAGTTTTATAAGGATAAACGAGTTGGTGAATACGTTTAGTTGCCTACTATCTAATTTAATCATGAAGGGGTTTTGAATATTTTGCAAATGAGGTTTTAGGAGGGATTATTGATTTTTATCTTGTCAGAACAATACCTAGTATAAGTATCTCTTTATTTATCTAGTAGTATCTATCAAAAAGATAAAATGTTATGGATATTCTATTAAATATTCTCATCACAATACACAACATTTTTACTCCAAATTCTGAAGTACTTTCATGATGTAAAACTTTACTCATTCACGTGGCTGTAACGTAGACCAACTTTGCTAAATTTTTCCATTTATACAAAAAAATTGCCATGCATATATATCAGGGGTGGCCACTAACCTTAACTTTGGGAGCCGCAAATTTATAAAACTGTTTCAAAGCGATCCACATTGTTTGGAGATTAATTAATGATTTATTAAAAAAAAGACACATTTTTTTATTTTATAAAATATAAATGAATTAACATATATTTTTTGCTCTACTTACTTATAACATTACAAAAATAATTTTTCTTATTATTATTTGTTTAATTTAATTATTATACAGGGTGTGGCATAAAGATCTACCACATTTTGAAGAGATATAAAAAATGAAAAAATTTAACTAGAAAACAAACTAAATTTATTTTTGAAAAGAAAATAAATGAAATTTTTTTAAATGTATTTTTAACATTATCAGACAAAAAAGAGGGGGGGGTAAAAAACAGCCCTTTTGATAAAACTCAACCAAATTTTGTATACATATTCTGTGGATCCCCAGAAGGCTAGAAATGCAAAAACTAACCAAATTTTGTATACATAGAATTTTCATTTTTGACTCTCCCCCCCATTTAGGGTGGTTAGTTTTTGCATTTCTAGCCCTCTGGGTATATAAAAATGTGGTTGATTTTAGTTGAAAGGGCTAGAATTTTCAATTTTGACCATTCCCTCGTTTTGGGTGGTTAGTTTTTGCATTTCTGGCCTTCTGGGGGTCCACAGAATATGTATTCAAAATTTGGTTTAGTTTGGTCGAAAGGGCTAGAATTTTCATTTTTGACCCCCCCCTATTTTGTGTATAAGTTTTTTCATTTCTAGCCTTCTGGGAGTCCACAGAATATGTATATAAAATTTGGTTGAGTTTGGTCGAAAGGGGTAGACTTTTTATTTTTGACCCCCCCCCCCCCTTTTTTTTGTCTGATAATGTATGAAATACATTAAAAAAATTATTTTATGTTCTTTTCAAAAATATTTTCAGTTTTTACCAAGTTAAATTTTCATTTTTTTTTATACCTCTTCAAAATGTGGTAGATCTTTATGCCACACCCTGTACCTTTTAAAATCAGTATTATTCAAGAGGGTTCAAGAGTCGCACGAGAATGACGGAAGAGCCGCATGCGGCTCGCGAGCCACGTTGTGGCCACCTCTGATATATATCATGAATCATAGCTTATAAATATAAGAAAATGCAACTTCTGTAGTTCAGAATGGACCTTTGCATCGTGAAAAGAAGAAGGGGAATCAAAATGAGGCATTAATCAATTAAAATATCAAAATTATTCGATTAATTCTTTTTATAGGGACTCCACATCCCCCCTTAGCCTACCGATCCTCCCACACCGAATGAGTCGCTCAGGGTGTAATGTACTATTAAAACGTGCTTCTCTCTAACAGTTTTATTTTATTTATTTATTTTTTAATAATTCAATTAAAATGTTATCAAAAATCCTATTAGATACTGTGGATTTTATGGCAAACTTGGATTTATACATCAGAGGAATTTTACTCAAAGGATAGTCAACTTTTTCAACTCTTTGACACCCTTTGTAAATTCCTATTTTAAATTTATTTTAGCCCATGTGCTAATCTATTAGAATTTTGGAAAGAGACAATCTTTTTGAATTTCATAAACTCTCTTGCTTCTAAATTTTAAATTTTCTCAATTTAAGCAAAATTTCTAAATTTTTGAGGAAAGTTTTTATTTATTCTCTACCTAAATTTAATAATCTACTGAATACTATTTTAGGTTGCCATCTAGTAATATCGAAATAATTATTGATAGTGATACAACAATCCTAAAATGATATAATTCTTACATACTCCAGCTTCAGTTATATAACAATCTATTTAATATGAAAGATGAAGCAGGTGAGCCAGATGGCCCGGATTGCTGTTACTGGCACTCGGGTTCGATTCCCGACGGGGTAAAAACAACCCCTCTGACATATAATTAAAAATATTCCATTCCATGGGATTTAATAGATGAGACCATCTTATAATTTTCTACTTATCTATTTAAATTAATAAATTGTCTTGCATTCCTAATATCAACATTTTATTTATTTAAGTTTATCTTGTTTTAATAAACTATTACTATAGCATTAAAATAGTTCAGCAAAAAAGAAGTTGATCTTACCTGTTTGTATCCTGATTCTTGATTATTTTTCTTTCCTCGGACAGCCCAAAAAGGAATATCTTCTTCAGAAGTGACTCCCTTTCGATCTTCGTTTCTAGCTCTTCCAAAATAGCCCCAAAAATTCTTATTTCCTTGCCGATTCGAAGGTTCTCTTCGGTCTAAAACAATCCATCCGGGTTCATCGACATATAATTTCTTCGGATGAAAAATGTTTCCGCCCTCTTGGCGTTTTCGACGCCCGCGATTTGCCCAAAAAGGTTCATCTTCGATAGTTTCGTCACTTAAATGATTTCGTCTTCCACGATTTGCCCAAAAAGGATATTCTTCTGAAAGAGTCCGCTTTCCTACAGAATCTATCCGTTCGGATGCAGAACGCTTACCTCTGTTCGCCCAGAAGGGAAGCTCTTCATCGGATCCACCTAAATTTCTTTTGCCTCGATTAGCCCAGAATGGTAATTCTTCAGCAGAACTTTTCAATCTTTTACCTCGATTAGCCCAAAATGGAAATTCTTCATCTGAACTTTTCACTCTTTTGCCTCGATTAGCCCAAAATGGAAATTCTTCATCTGAACTTTTCACTCTTTTGCCTCGATTAGCCCAAAATGGAAATTCTTCTCCAGAATTTTTCAATCTTTTCCCCCGGTTTGCCCAAAATGGTAAATCTTCAAGTGAACTTTCCATTCTTCTTAATCTATCGTTTTCTAGTTCGTTTGGATTTTCACCCTTCAGATGGATATTTCTATTTTGCCAATTCCCTTCTGCGGATCGGCGACCTCTATTAGCCCAAAACGGTGCATCTTCAAAGGACTCGTCGGCTGCAAGAAGTGATCTTGCTAATTGATGTTTTTTTAGGAAGGTTGCATTTTCTGTCAATCCCTTCCGTATTGAATCACTGAGTTTACCCTAAAATCAATTTCACCAATTAATAAGCACTTATATATAATGGAAAATTGATGGAAGGCAGCCCAAGGATAAGGAAAAATAAAATTACTAATAAAATAAATTTATTGGAACGTCAATTTTATCCTCTGAAAAACCAATGTTTTAGAGGATCTTTCCTAATTCTTAAGGGTTTAAAAGAGGAAATATCCTACGAAACATCTTTTTAAGAGGATGAAAGTGACGTTATAATAAATTTCTTTAATTCGAAATTTTATTTTTTCTTATCCTTGGGCTGCCTTTCATCAATTCCCTATTCTAGCAGTCCGTATCTCCAAAAGAAAATACTTCTTGCATATAATAATTTTTAACATTTTCAGAATTCTTTATCAAAAAAGATAAAAACGGGACCTTAAGTTCGTCGTCTTTTCAATTCCTCTGTCACAAATTCCCAGGCTTGTAGATTCTATAATACTATTAAATTAAATTGAAAGTTTCATTTTGCTGAGAGTAGCAGAATTTTTATAAATTGAAAGAGTCAATAAAAGACTGTATCTTCTGCTGGAAAAATAAATTTTCAATTTATTTATAACAGGACTATAGTTTCGAAGATTTTGCCCTCTTCATCAGTCTATTACCTACAATTGATTCACAGGAATTGATGTATGAATATAATTCATACAATCATACATCATTTCCTAGACTATAGTTTCGAAGACTTTGCCCTCTTCATCAGTATGAATATAATTCATACAATCATACATCATTTCCTGTGAATCAATTGTAGGTAATAGACACATGAAGAGGGCAAAGTCTTCGAAACTATAGTCTCGTTATAAATAAATTAAAAATTTATTTTTCCAGCAGAAGACACACTCTTTTATTGTCTCCTTCAATACTATCAAAGCTATTAAATCGAAAGTTGCAATGCATTTACAGTAAGATCTGCGAACAGTCTAAACGACTAGAATAAATAGAAGGGTTTTCACAAAAATTAACTTCATGCACCCACTTCAAGTACTAAGGGCTCACGTTTGAATATGTATATTGAAATCCGTATTAAATTTGTATTTTCCAATTTTTATTTTAAGTTCCCAGCTGTGCACTATCAACCTATAGTACTTTCCCTCTAATTTCACAACTTTTTTTATTTAAGTAAATATGTGTAAAAATTCTAAAGTAAGTTCTTCTAAAGTAGCTTAATTTAAGTTTCTTAGAAGAAAATTAGTTTAGATGCTATAAAATAAGTTAGATTAACTGATGAAAAAACTACAGAACACCCCGGTAAGTGAATTCCACTAGCCTTTATCAATTTTTACTTCCACATTTATATTCTATAGAATATAATGTGGAAGTATTGCGGTCACCTGCCTGCGTCCTGACTCTTTGAGAGCTTGTATCTCAGAGATGAAAAAAGTTAATTTCATTTTGTAACTTCTAGGTGGAAGGAATCGATGCCCTTAATAGTTAGAAATCAGGTTTAGAACATAAAACCGGATATTGTGGTCCCCAGATGCCAAAAAGGGGCCAAAAATTCATTGGTCAGTGCCATGTATGCATGTAACCCCCCTGCGCATCGCAAACATAAATCTCAGAGCTGCGAAATTCGAAACTTAAGCTCGATATAGGTTAGAAGGAGTACAGCAAGCTTTTGATTTGAAATCGGAAAACCGGAAGTGGACATTTATCATACATGAAAATTTTTTCGTTTTTTTTTTTTTTGATTTTCTCAAAAACGGCACTAACGATTTTTTTTAAAAATGGTGTACTTATCAAGAGTCATGAATTATTAGTCGTGTATAAATTTTTATCCGGGGGATGGTAAATTAGGAGTGTCGCGATGATTTAAAATAAATGAGAATGTAAAATAACGTTTAGGGAAAGCGGTGTTGCTTTATAGTGAAACATATTAAACACAGGAATTATTTGACGGATTATAGTGGTGTTTCACAAAGAGGAAATAAAATTAAAAAAATTAAAATTTTTTTAAAATTATATTTTTGAGATTTTTTATTTATCTCTATACATATTTCGGGCTATGAATGTCTTTTGTTAAACCTCCTGATGAAGGGTTCATAGCCCGAAATATGTATAGAGATAAATAAAAAATCTCCAAAATATAATTAAAATTTTTTTTTAATTTTTTTTAATTTTATTTCCTCTTTGTGAAACACCACTAAAATCCGTCAAATAAATCCTGTGAGAATGTGAAAGTTGCGTGGTGTCCACCACACCAGTTGATTTTATTTGTGATCCTCAAATACACAGTGTAATTTCATACAAATAAACGTAGGACCCATATTAGAGTCTACGAAATTTGTAGTTTGAACTCAAGTCCCTGCCGTCGAAAGCTCTAACAATACACTTTCAGCCAACCCAAACCAACTTAGAATTATATTGTAAAAAATACCAAAGCACTTTTGACATACCTTGGGTTCCTCTGTGACAGCTTCAGCTCTGAAGTTCTTTACGGCTATCGAGACGATCACTACCAAGAGTGGATACCATGATCGTGCCATGTCGCTTCTAAAACTGATAATTAAAGTAGAAAAAAATCATATCAATTATTTGATATAAAAAATTCGCTATCCTATTGGGTAATAAATTTAACTAATAATTAGCTAGATAAAATAATTATGCAATCGATTTCCGGTACCAACCAGAGAAGTCTCCTCCAGGAGGACGTCTCCGTTTCTTCTGAGACCAAACTTGATCTTAACGCAATCTTAAATAGCCTTGGTTGGGGGCGTAGCCCCTACTTCTCATCCCGCCGTGGGGTCACAGGTCAATTTGACAGGGGATCTGGAGACCAGATCTGACAGAGAATGCCTTTAGGCTAACGTTATTAAAGTCATTAGTGCGAATTCTCTGAGGAAAACCCCCCGAAATGGGGTGGGAATCTCCGCCTACTTGTTGCTCCTTTTCAAAATCCATTAAAAATAATACAACTATCCATTCACCTTCTAATTCAATTCCCCACTCGGCCGATTCACTTCACTTAATTAAATTCTTTCGACTTTTAGTCTCTAATGAAAATTATAATAAATCATTTACATTTTTTCTTATATAAATTTGTAAAAATATACAAAAAACTTATTCTGCATTTGAAGCTTCTCCATAAGCGTTTACAGCTTAATCTTTAAATCACTTAAAGGCTTTTATAAATCTTTGATTTATACAAGTAGGCCTCAATTTGCAATCACCTCAGATCTCGAGGGACCAATTAACTCCCTTACAAAGTTCTAATCCAACTAAGTTATAGATTCTCATCTTTAAAAGTATAGATGAAATAATGGTTTTCACCAAGAGACAAATTTACATTTCAGAATTAATTTTGAACGATTTCTCATCTTTATTTAAAATATAGTAAACTTCTTTAAAAATAATTAAAATTTCGAAAATTTTCTAGACTTTTATAGTCATCTGCTCTCGCAAATTTTTAGACCAGTTTTTGAAAAATGTCGAAAAAAATAAAAAGTTCCAGTGAAGGAATTCCAATGTAATATAAAAAACATTTTTAAAAATCGCGTTTGTAATTCTTTCACATTTTAGTCATAACTTCTAAATTTAAGATTTCATATTTACGATATTGAAGTAATTTTTGGAGACGGACTGATAAGTGAATTACGTGGATATTGATGAGGTAGTACAAAATTAAAAAAAAAGAGATAATTTAAACTATCTTTTTATTCATAAACCGACGTTTCGGAGGCTTATTCACCCCTTCTTCAGGGTTTGAAAAGTCAGTGAAGGAAATCCAATTTGACATTCCCCTCTGTCTCCTCTCTCAGTGGCAATAACAATAATATATCGTATTTTATTCTCAGCAGAATTTAGTGAATTAGTTTTACGGTCTAATCAGAAAAGTGGACACTCACCCCACACACATTCCCTAAACTACTTTTTGAACTTCAAATTTTTTCGAGAAATCAATATTTTCATTACTACCTATTATTTTGATCGCAACTAAAAGCAAAAATTTTAAAATTAATATTTGCAATATATTTGCTTTCCCACTACAGTACTGACAATCCCTGATTCTAAAAGAAACCTAAATCGTGTGCCGTACTACTTCAATAACAAGCAACTATGGCTCGACTACGAACTATGCCCACAAACTCAAGAGAAGAAACCTCATGGAAAATTAACTAATCTAACTTACTAACTTAACTAAATCTAAAATCCATTCTTACATAAGTACTTTCAAGATTAACACACTGATTCTGCCAAGCCAGATTCAATGACCTTCTCAACTATCCAGAACAATCACGGGACGAAATTCATGGACACATCTGCAAACTTAAGAACATACAAAAAACGTCTGAAGAAGATGGTATCATTGCTGGAGTTAAGGAAGAATCTTGATCCAAATTTTTTTTGAGACTTTGCGTGATCCTAAGGATCTATTATCAACTAATAATGAATACATATCAATGCGCACAGTGTGCGCAAGTTAGACCATTGACTTACACCAGCCACTTTCGACTCCCTGCAGCTCAGAACCCATTTGAGATACAGAGCTGAAATTATACACATATAATTATGTAGTCCATCTTGAAGAGAGTACTAAATTTCAATAATACACCTTAAATATATTCTGAGACAGGGACCTGAGAAAATAGCTAATTATCCCATTCACTCATTGACAGGTCATCAAAACCTAAAGGGTACTTCCAATCATTCCAACATCATGAAATTTCGCATGCTAGTAGAGTTTGGGACACAAATAAAGAACAAATTTCTAAAACCCAGACTCCTTTTTTTCAACCCCTAAAATCGAGTGGGTGAAGTTTGTAGTGTAAATTTGCATCTATTATATTATATGCAATGATCCTAGGATGCTAAAATGGAAAGAATGCACTTTAATTGAAAGTACTATTTTCTCAACTTAATTTTTCTTGGCCAATTTAACTTGGCTGCCCACTAAATTTCACTACTTTTTCGAACTTGGCCTGTTTGTTCACTGAATGTTTTGGGTGGGATGTTTATTTACATCAAACGAAACCTCATTGATTTCTCTTTATGTTTCAACAACTCTGCTACTCTCGGCAAAACAAAATCTTTTCAATTCAATGATTGATTTATATCTAATATTAATTATTTTGATGAAAAAAACTTATGAGCTCGTATTCTATAATTAATTCTCCATTATTCAGAATCTAAATCGATTGGAATTCGATGGAACCCTTATTCCATAAAGTCAATCGAAATAACCAATCAAAAACATTACGGACGGACATAAATCAAAGAATCGGATTATATATTTCCTCTTCTACGAAACAGACCTATTTATTATTATTTAATATAAATGCAAAATATCACATTTTTTTTTACATTTTTGATAAATTGAATTTTATTTTCCATTGTACTTATACCTTATATGGTCAGCCTGGTTTTTTTTTATAACTATTTCCGAATGCAAATAAATTAATGGTAAATAAAACTAGAATTTAATGCGTTATTTGATAATGATTGTTTGTGTCTAAAAATATCGTCGAATGATTATTAAAATCATATCAAATGTTTTGTTTTCTTTTAAAGAATAGACTCGATCTACATATACCATATATATAGTATACTATATACATCTACATTATTCACACCCTCACCATGTTGCCATAGAGCTATTGTTATTGAAATAATTGAAAAGTCAAAATAATTTCAAATAGAAAAGCAAGTTTGTTTTACTTTTTTTAGACATTTTTTCATCGATTATTGATTACAGTATGTACATATGAATTTACTACACTATAATTATTTTAGATCTTTTTTTTATTCATTTTATTTTATTTATTGGGCCTCCGAGGAGCGGGCCGCCTCTTACAAGACAAAAGATGATTACACAAATTTATTTACAAATATTTCACACTTTTGGCTTCAGAACAAATTAATTCAGATTCAGAGCGGGTGGCTGAGAGAGCCAGGATTAATCCTGGCTCACATTTCACATTTCTTTTTTTTTTTATTCACAAAAAATAATCATACGCCACCCGCTCTCCATGTTCTTCTGCCGAAAGTGTAAAAATTAAGAAGAGATCCCCTCATCGCCCTATATGTCAAATCGTTTATTGTTTTTTGGAATATACCCAGGGCGATAAGGGACTCCATCGCTTTATGCCACCACACTCCCTTCCACGAGAGTGTGATGGCCTCGACCCTGACCGAGCCCGCCCCGACGCCAAATCGCTCCGCAATATTATCCACCAGACTGGAGTTGCCCCTATATTTTTCTATTTTGTTTCGGTGGGCAACACCCAGTCCTGCAAGCGCGGAGACGATCTGGACGTCCAAAACCCACACCACCCCCGCCGCATCCTTTGCCACGATGTCTGGCTTTCTATTGCCCGCCGAGCTGGAGTACAAGTACTCCAACTCGACACGCATTCTCTTTTGCTCTACGCGTTCCAAACCCTATCTCACTGCTAGAGAATTCCAGGGAACTCGAACGCTCATACAGAACAGAAAACTCTGCCTACATCTCCCGACAGCGTCTCCGGGTCTTTTTGGGTTACCCCGCTTATTAAACTCGATTGAATTATTTTAACTATAAAGTTAAATTTATTCTTCTATTTATTTCAAATAATTTATATAAACGTATGATACGAGTATGATTAAAGAAGAATTATAATTTTATTATATAATTGTAGAAAAATGTAAAATCTTTTTTAAAATTCAGTACTTACTCTCTCTGCAAATTTTGATAATTTGGCAATTTTTTTTAGTTAACGCTATAGCTCGGTAGTTAAAACTTGGCACGAATCTGTAGCTTATTTAATACATTAGTACCTGGCCTCCGAGCGATGCTCGGTAGCTTTTAGCTTCAGTTAAAAGCTAAATATTAAATATTCATAGAAACATTATGGCATCTTTAGCGCTCTGACTCGTGTGCATTTTGGTTGCCTATTTACAGGCGCTTAGCGAAATTATTTCAGTCGTTTATAAGATCAAGTTCCCATTCTAAAATTTCTCAATTCTAGTAAATGAAATTCAAATAAATAATATTATTTTTAGTGATAGTTATTTCTTGAATTGTTTTTTTTTTCAAGAAAAAGTTTTAATTTAGTAAATTTCTATTATTAAGACTAGGAATATGATCATGAATAAATAGAAATAATTTTCAAACCAAACAATTTTTGTATCGGGGAGTCGGGTTAGCTCAGTCGGGTGACGCACTGGCCTCGCTTCGGCATCGACCGATTATGACGATGTTGGAGTGGAAGGCCGGGGTTCGATCCTGGCTGGCAAATAAAAATTTCTACCGGCTGAAAACTCGGCTGCCTCACTAACCCTACTAACACTTTACTTATGTGCTGTCTAAATTGGCTTTGTTCCCGGTGACATTAATTAAATAAAAAAAAAAAAAATTGTATCTTTTTATACATTTCATATGGCCAGTAAAATTTATCAATTAAAAGTCTTTTCCTTTATTTTATATTATATTCGGTTTGACTCGGATGTTTTTTTTAATGCGGTTGAATATAAAAAGGCCCTTATTAAGAAGATATAGTCCATAATCTAGATCCTGAAATTCCCTTGCATTAGCGAAGAGAAAATAATTAAGCTAAAGCTTTTTGAAATCATGGGAATAAAAGTAATGACGAATGAAATGGTTCGGCACTTCTCCAATTTAATCGGTTTGTGTAGTTTAAATTCGGTTGCTTTAAATCTCAAACTACCAGTGAGATACAGCTACATGCATCTGAGCTTGACTAAGTATTTTTTAAGGATCGAATTATAGAACTGACTTAATTCAAAATCGGACGTTTTGTTATGGCCAAACTATCACCAAACTTATTAGCGTATAATATGAATCCACCCTAATTTTCAGTGTTATACGATAACAAATTTTGTATTCTGGACTTGATATATCATTGGAATTTGAACTGCTCAATACTACCGCTTGATAATATCTTCATTAATATGTAAAATAAATAAAAATATATTATTATTAGGAATTTGGATTTAATAAGCATAATATATATTTATGTATTTATCAAAGTCTTATTGGCTTATTCCCATCAATATCGGAACTAATAAACGATGTTATAGCATGTTGTTAAATACATTTTTCCATAGACATTAAAAATATAACAACTACTTACAGACTACAACAATGTAGGGGAAGGGTGGGTGGGCATAATGGCCACGCTAAGAAAAATATTTTTTTTGTATAAGAAATGAAATTTTGTCATTTTTAAGTTAGTTTCAGTATTTAGGTTTATGGAAAACAATACTTAAACCAAAAAAGAAATTTCCGCAGCCTTATCAAATGTCCACTTTGCCCTACTGGGCAGGGCAAAATGGCCACTTGGGGTAAAGACTACATTTTAAAGAATTTAATAAATAATCTTTAAAGAATTTGGTGTCGGTTCTAGGTGAAACATTTTAATAGATAATAAGTAAAAATATATTTTTCTAGGTGGGTTTCACAAATAAAACAAATATATGTTTTGAATTTTTATCTCGATATATATTTCGGGTTATGAGCCCATCATCAGGAGTTACAAAAGAAAAGTCAGTCAAAACATATATTTGTTTTATTTGTGAAACCTACCTAGAAAAATATATTTTTACTTATTATCAATTTAATAAATGTGTATTTTCTAACATGAAAGCAATATTATCATTCATCACAATTATTTTCTAACTTAAAATGTTCAATTCAATTAATTGTTCAATTATTCAACAATTTTTAGCATTTGCTAGCTTCTTTTCGGAATTTATTTTTTTACCTCTGTGTCCTCTTTGACGCCAGTACGTAAATGCGACTCTGCAGGTTAAACAAGTAACCCTAGCTCATACCTCGACACATACATTTAAAGCTTCAATCACATTGTTTTAATGGGATGATTCAATTTAATATTTAAATTTCAAGTCACAGCCATAATTTAGTCCACTTAAGGACGTTCCCTAATATAGCTCAGATACAATTCGCTCTTTCCCCTACTCTCACATGCGCAGAAAGTCAAAAATATTTTCACGTGCGTCGTTTCTTGGATCTGGCAACATTGCATTCTTGCCGACGCTAAAAGCAAAAGAATTAAAAAAACAAAAAAAAACACTTAATGAAACAGCTCAATGAAAAATTCCAGATAACAACAGTATAGTTAGGTTGAGAGAATTAGCTAAAAATCTCAAATGCACCAGCTACAGAAGTTTTTGTGCGACGTTGCCAAGTCGCCATCTCTCACTTGCCATGCCATGAGAGAAAAATTGAATCAAAACTACCTAACATTTAACATTTTTCATACAAAACGAATACCGCTTGATACAATTATTTTAACAGGAAAATATTTGTTATATCTTCATTTAATGATTCTCAGTTCTTCAAAATAATATCAAGAAAATTACGATTGTTATTTAATGAAACAGTCGCTTTAACATCAATCGGGATAGAGTTCGGGTGTTAAATATGCAAATTTCAATGATCAATATTTATAAATTTAGTGCCGCAAGGACTATTGAAAAAACATTTCAACGTATAAAGAACACTTATATATATATATGTGTGTGTATTCAAAGTTTTAAAAGGATTGCAAGAAAATCGATTTGTTAGGGAACATCCTTAAATTCCTACTAAAAAAAATATCAATTAAAATTCTTTGACCCCTTTTTATAAAAAAATAATAACATTATAATTTAATGAAAAAAAATACTATAATTACACTAAGAATTATAAATAGATACTGACTTGAGACATAATTAAACACATTTTTTTCGTAGTATCAAATTGTTCATTGTATACATTCGTCTATTTACTTCATGCCCAAGTATTTGAAGATAGCCAGCTCTATAAAAATGGCTTGTTATCAATCAAATGAACCTTTGGAACATATACTTGGCAGACAGCTCTCTCTCACTTTGCTAACCCACGAAAAATCTGATCTCATTCATAATTAAATTTTATCTTAATCATACAAATAAATCCATGTTTTATTGGCATTTGAGGCATATTAAACATTCATCTGTGCCTCCTAAAAAGATAAGAAAACTGATTATTATTATTTCATGTGTCACTTATGTTTTTAATGATATAATGCAAGAAATTATATTCTTGCATTCCTGAAAAAAGCTACCAAATACAAGTAGAATTTGCATAACTAGGCTTCTATAATTTTTTCATTTGCCCCTCAAACTAATTATTTTATCTAAGATTCTTTCAAAACTTGTAGAATTTAATTTTATAATTTAAAGGGTTTATTCAGTCATATAAAATAAATAAATAGAGTAATTTTAGACAATTAGATTATTTGTAACATCGTCTTTCAAAATCGACCCATTGAGCTTCTCGTTTAGTGAAAAGTTCAAATTTATTATTATTGATTTATCAACATTTTAAGTTACTTTTAAAAAATAAATAAAAATAGGATTCCCGCTAAGATTAATCTTAACATAAATTAATACGAAAATGTCCCCGGTTAAAGAAAGATCAATCAATAAGATTATGGAGTCAAATGAATCGAGTCTGGGATTCCTACATAATTGGGAAGAATCAAATAAAGGATATGCAAATAAAACAAAATCACATTTTTTTATGTTATTTTCTCAATGTTAAATATATAGGATTTTCCGAAACTAGATACGCCAACGGAAAAATATTAGAAATAAACAAATGAGTCAAGTAAATGGGAGATGAAGAACGATGTAAACTAATGAGAAATCAACTCAATCATAATAAGTTGGCAAAAACACATTATAAAAAAAAAAATAATAAAAATAAAGAATTTAATGCAAATTTAAGAATTATAGGTAAAGTTTAAATACAAAATGTGACCGGTGTAAATTATTGATGAGAATTCAGTAAAAGCAAGTCCATTATTATTATTTTAAGAAAGAGATAAGTTCAACCCAAAAAAAGAGTAGTGTTAAGAAACGTTGTAAAATAGACAATGCTATAAGATTTAAACGATTATTACTTTAATTGAACAAAAACATCATTTGATATTTTTTTATAATGATACTAATACAAGAAGAAGTTGCATCAAAAAGGTACAACATCTGTAATCCTCGGTGGACCCTTGTATCTTGAAAATAAGAAGGGATTTAGGGTTTGATCTGAGTTGAAGGTATTTGTGGATGAGTGTCTTGAAAGATTGCAGGTAATTTGTTGCTGGGAAGAAGGTCCTAGGAAGAGAGTTACAGTCTCTAGATCTCATAGGGATAAACGAATGCGTTTGTTCGACTAGTATCCAATTTAAGCGCGTAGGGGTGTTGGGTCTTAGAAAATCGTCTATTTCGCGTATTATTGACAGTTTGAACTAGAAAGCTTGAACTAGCACACAGGTGCCGTTTATTAATAAAAAGATTTTGTCAAATTACCCAATCTGATTTTTTCTGATTTTCAACATGAAAACCCTGAAGCTTGTGAGTCCAAAATTCATAAAATGTTTGCACTTTATAATTTTTTGACATCAAAAGAGCTTTGCGCGCTTTCATTCTTAACTTTTGTACTGACAAGGGCCACTAACTTTAATATTTTGATATCTAAAAGATATTTTTAGACATATTATAAATATGCAGATAAATGTAAATATTTTTTTTCACAGATTCACTATACGAGACTTCAATAGTTACATGTACGCCTACAGCAATTAAACTAATAGGACACCCGGCCCTAACTAACTCACCCTGGTTCACCGAAAAACTATTTCTGCCCTTTCCCTGTTCTACAGATATCATGGTGTCTCTTCAGTTGAGCTGAAATCAATTATCCCCCCTAAAGCCCTCTTTGCGAGAAACACGCGTTTTTCGAACGCTCAGCATCCCTTCGATATCAAATTGGATAAAAATCGAACCAGCTTTTTGATTCCTATAACCTATGACCTCCAAAGACTGGAACTCACTTCCAACCACCGTATTTCCCCCGACTTATAACCTTCAGCTGTTTAAGACCCGCATCCACAGATACCTTTGACTCCTACCCACCCCATAAAATGCCCTCTTCTTTCTTTTTTCACGATGGAGGTGCCAACTCAGGTCTTTAGGGGATGCACCTTTTTGGTATAGCTCCTCCCATCAATTTCATCAAAAAAACAAACAAACAAACAATAAACCTTCCAGTAGCTGGTACCTTTAAGAACAAGTGTCATTATTTATCCTTGAATACGCTTCCCAGAACTCTCTGACGTAAATATTATTTTCCCTCTGATGACGTCAACATTTCTTTATTTCAAAGTATGAGATGGACAAAGCTTATTATTGATATTGAGAGATCTACGAACCCTATAAAGGATAAATAAAAAATATGTTACGGAATCAATCATCTTGATGCAACAGGCTTCCTTATTATCTAATTTTGAATAATAAGGTCGGAGATTGGAATTTCTGCAGATAATGTTTTTTATATATATCTACGTTTTTGAACTAAAAATCTTTAAAATAAAGGAGTACCTATTTTTTAGAGAGTCTGGTATTGGTGCGAGATGAAATCTATTTTAATAAAAGAAAAGTAAAAATATTTTTATTTTTTGGAAAATTATTCTTTACTATGAGTTATTCACTAAGTCATTTGTTTCACGTGTAAGAAATAATAAAACAGAGAGAGTTTTCTCAATATATATATTTCGGGATGTCAACCCAGGAGATACAGAAAATAACTAACTTAACTTCAGAATGCCATAGTATATATGTGTACAGAAGGCACACATATATATTTACAAGTGAATGACGTTTTAACAGGTCAATACCTTGTAGAGGTATAGAATTTTTATTTTTTTTATTTTCCCTCCTCTTAATGGCCTCGGAAGTAGCCAGTCTACCATGAGTCTAAAATTTTCACAGCCAAATATAAATTATGCATAACAATAATAAAATTGTGTATAATCAAATATACAATAAATAAGTAATTAATTACAAACAATCAATTAGTATCACAGACAATGAAAATAATACATAATGAATAAAAATAATAAATAAATAAATAAAATAATAAATAAATAGTATAGAATTTTATTATACAAAAGAAAACATATTTTTAAAAGGGTTAGGCTTTCTTACGCGTGAAACGAGTGACCTAAGGAATAACCCATAGTATGAAATATTGTTAATCATTTTTAGATTACTTATACATACCTAAATGAAATATTGTTAACATGTGTATCAATTGAAAATTTAATTTTTATTTAATTATTCTTATTTAAAATTGTTTTTGATACTTTATGAATGATGATAAATAAATAAATAATAATAATAATAATAATTTTCTAAAAAATATTTTTACTTTTCTTTTAGTAAAGGAGTACTTTTGACTGTTCGATTTTAACCAAAAACAGGCTCTACTCTTTCTAGCTCATATCTAGCTTAAGTTTCTTTGGTCTCTGATCTACTACTAGGTATACCGGTATGAAGTGAGCGTTTTTTTGTGAAAATGAAACACTAATTTCTAATGGGAAAGTAAAAATTTTTTATTCTAAGTATTGTGACCATTGCTTTCTACACACCACCTTTCTGGCAATTTGTGGATACCACGCCAATAGAAATGTTCGTCTTTTGAAGCAAACCAATCAGACACCCAATTTTCGACTTCTTCGTAGGAATCGAAGTGCCTCTGAACCGTTGAAACCATCTTTTGCATGTTGCTTCTGATAGAGCATGATCACCATATGCCTGGATAAGCATTCGATGCGACTCTGCAGCACTTTTCTTCAAATGAAAACAAAAAATTAATGCTTTCCTCAAATCATCATTTTTTGGTACAAAATTCAGCATTTTTAACACGATAAAAAAAATATGATGTTGTTTGTTCAATAACTTGATGTATATTAAATATGTTTAACAGATGTCATACCAACCAAACAAAAAAAATTAAAGCTCGTTCACATTAAATGTTCCCTATCGACACATTTGTATCTTAACGCTCACTTCATACCGGTATGCCTGGTATTTCTGAACGCAGGTAGATACGCCCTCACCGGCACATTTTGGGCTTTGGGTGCCCCAAAAATCTGTTTATTTGTTCTAAATTCGATTTCCATACTATATATATTTATCTAGATTAATTTGCCGCAACGCTGGCGTAATGCTGCCGTCAGGGAGCGCTGATGCCGTCTTTGCGGCAAATTTGAAATATAATTGTAATTAAAACTCGAATTTTGGAATGAAAGACTCCAATTGATTTTAAATTAAGAAACATTAAATTTATTGATAATTATTCCCCCCCCCCCCCTCACCACTCAAAAATCAAATATTCAATTCGCTTTTCTTTGCGCACAGAAAAAGAAATTAATCACATCTTATTTGATTTATATTTTATATATTATTTGTTTATTTTTTAAAAATTTGCCACTTTTTTATAATTTATTAAAAATCTAAATTTTGTTATTCTTATTTTTTGATTTTTACAAATTTGAACGACTTAAGACACGCATGCCCGAGTTTCTCATGGCAATACTGGAGGGAGCAGCCTGTCATACAAACAACACCTGATTGATCTCTTTTAAATATTTGGAGCCTTATATCGATTATCAATCCCAAATTTAAAAAAAATGATATAATATAATTCTCCTCCTCACACGATCCCACTTATTTAAATAAATCTACATATTTCCACACAAAAAATATCACAATGCTGTAGATTATAGAAAAAAATACTACCAGATTCATATCTAGAGCCTCATTTCCGTAGCTGTGTCAGGACGAAAATGAGGTGAAACTTTTAAGAGACTATGTATTTTCGGGAGTTTACAGGTATACATTTGGAGTGTGGTTTTTTAAGAGGAATAAAATTTTTGGACCGAGACGCTGCCCGCCAGGGCACCAGCCCGGAGGGCCGAGCTTCGAGGGCGTGCCGAAGGCACGCACGAAATGCTCGTTTATTAATATTGTTCTTTAATTTCACTCTGAAACAATAAAGTAAGTTGTGAAAAATCGGGAGATTAATGTAATCCTTCCCCATATATCTATATATTCATATAGATATAAGTGAAAGTAAAAAGAAATAACAAAAAGGCAATTGAACCTTTGAGAGAATATCACAAAAAAATCCTTCAAGCTCATCTAAAAATTAAAGTATTAGCCAATTGCTTTTCTGCTGTATTTGTATATATATCGTATACTACAATATAGGCTTGGTAAGAAATTAAGCAAAACGAAATGATTTTAAATTGTAATTATATTTTGCACAGATGGGATATAATTTTAAAATCAATTAGAATATTTCCACGAAAGAGTAATCAATAAAAGATAGATTGAGCATTTTTCTTTTTTCCTCCTTTTTATTTGACTTTCACTTAAATAAAATCAAAACAAAAAATCTTTAATTGTGATTGAGAGTGAATATATTAAAATGATTTTAGAAAGTATTAAAAAGTCATTGAGAAAAAAATATTTAATCCGTTCATGGCTCATCGATATTAGTCGCTTATACAGTTTCTTTAAAAAGGCACTAAGTAGATGGAGAAAATTCCCATATTTTTAAAAATACATTTAATTTAGTATTAGAAGAACAAATGATAGTTGTGAGAATAGGATGTGTGCAAAAAATTAAAAAAATTAAAAACGTGTTTTCTGAAAATATTGAAAAATAAAAATATTATAGCTAAATCAAAATCAAAATACTTCACATTATATCCTATATCTTTACTTGATATAGAGAATATATATGTGAAAGTAAAAAAAAAGTACAACCAAAGATTCAAGATTAGAAAACAATCATTGTGTGCCTGAAGAAACTCTATCGATAAGGTAACCCTATAACACAAGATTTTTTTGTTTTCAGCTCAAAAGAGCATTTTTTTTTACTGTAGCGTTCAAAAGTAAAATGGAACCATATTATTATTGGTACAATATCTGTGTGTCTGTCCGTCTTTCAGAGCAATGTAGCTCGTACAAATCGATCAAAGGGTCAAGGAAATAATTTTTTTTCCTTGAAATTCTCAATAAAGTTGATAAGGGTCCCCCCTTTGTATCAACTTCACTTCGAAGAGAGTGTTCAAAATGTAATTTTTTGAGATATACAAACGAAAGTATACTCTTTTATCTCTTTATAAAATATACTATTTAAAATGAGTTTAGTTTTTTGAAAATTAATATTTTTTTCCTTGAAATTCTCAATAAAGTTGATAAGGGTCTCCCTTTATATCAACTTCCCTTAGAAGAGTGGGTTCAAAATGTAAATGAGTTTGAAATATATATTTTCGTTTGAATATCTTGAAAAAATTACATTTTGAACCCTCTCTTGAAAGGAAATTGATACAAAGGGGAGACCCTTATGAACTTTATTGACAATTTCAAGTAAAAAATATTAATTTTTAAAAATCTAAACTCATTTTAAAGACTACATTTTATAGAGAGTTTGAATATATATATTTTCGTTTGAATATCTTGAAAAAAAATTGCATTTTGAACCCTCTCTTCAAAGGGAAGTTGATACAAAGGGGGACTCTTATCTACTTTATTAAGAATTTCAAAGGAAAAAAATATTAATTTTTAAAAAACTAAACTCATTTTAAATAGTATATTTTATAAAGAGTTTGAAATATATATTTTCGTTTGAATATCCCGAAAAAATTACATTTTGAACCTTCTCTTCGAAGGGAAGTTGATACAAAGGGGGACCCTTATCAACTTTATTGAGAATTTAAAAGGAAAAAAATATTAATTTTCAAAAAACTAAACTTATTTTAAATATTATATTTTATAGAGAGTTAAAAGAGTATACACCCCCTCCCATATTATAATTACTAGAGAATCTCTAGCGTCATAAAAAAGTTTTCACCTTTTCCTTCATTTTTTAATTAAAATAGGCCATGTTTTAATTCTTAATTTATTTGTATGGAAATTTTCCGATTAGTAGAAAAAAATATTTTTTAAAAAGTTTTTAAATATATTTTTTATATTTTAATATTATTTATTACTTTTCAGTCCTTTTTCAAATAAAAGCAAGTTTTTAAAAAGTTTTTAAATATATTTTTTGCTTACAAAATAATACATTTCTCATTTTCCATAGAATTTTAAATAATGATGCAACAGTAAGGTACATGGCTTCATCTATTTTTCATAGCCTTAACCTCAGTTAAACAGATTAATTTCATGGTAAAATGATGATAAACTTAAAGCTCCGATAAGCGAATCGGAAAATACTTTAAGATGTCTGTCACCCTTCTCAAAAAACCGAGAATTTATTGACACAGTCCATAAATAGGGTGCATAGAAATATAATTTAACAATTTTAATTGCAACCACCAGTATAATTAAAAATATTAATGAACTATTTTTTGCTTTGAAAAATATTGATATAATAAAAAGTTTAGCCCAAACAATAGTCGTTTAGGCTAGCTTAGACAATTAATTTCTATTCATTTAAAATATACACAGTGAATTTTCAAATAAAAAAATAAATAAATAATAAGTCGACCAAGTGCAAGCGTTCCGTTCCCTATAACTTCCAAAATACTATACTATATATCAAATCATTCTTATTTATTGTTGATAATTTTCATAATTCTTAGTTAATCAATTTCTGCGTCTACGAAACTCATGATATATAACCACTTTGGCGCTGTCTCACACCTTCATTTTCAAAAGAAATGAATTTAAAAAAGGCTGAGAGATTTTTACACGGCTACTTTACACTTCATGAATAATAATTTTTTATATCATCCTTCCCAAAATATTCATTCAATTAAAATTTTAATTTTTTTTTTGAGGTTCGGGACAGCAGCTCTATCTGGTTGATCTATGAAAAATCTTTTGTATTTCTGCAGAGTGACAACTTCTGCCTACTAAATTTTTTAATAAAAAAATTGTTAATAATGAGGTTAATTTCGAATACAAATCTTTGTTTTGATAATATTAATAAAAAGAATATTGAGATAAATTTTTTCTCATTATAAAAACATTTATTTAACACAAAATCGATTTCAAGAAATAGAGTTCGAATTATACACTAGTGTTTTTGTTATATTCTGTTTGCTGCAAATAACTAATTAAGTTATAGTCCTTTTAAAAGCTCGGTCCATTTACTTCCATGTTAAAAGGACAATTTTCAATAATTTATTTCTCGGTAATGGGACAGACAGACGATC
Source organism: Forficula auricularia (assembly GCA_024734495.1). NCBI lineage: Eukaryota > Metazoa > Arthropoda > Insecta > Dermaptera > Forficulidae > Forficula > Forficula auricularia. Next base: position 158,414 of record JALMQS010000247.1, read on the forward strand.
AACTTCAAATTTCGGGAATAAATATTTAATACATCAATGACGATGGTAAAAATTTGAGAATTTTCTTATAAAAATGATATACAGTCCCGAACCCCCTTAAGTCAGAATGGTATAGGTTCTTGGTGAAATATATTAAATAAAGTAAAGAAAATATTGAAATTTTTTTAGAAACTTTAAAATTTTAATATAAAATACTAGGTAGGTTTCACTTAAATAAAAGATCAGATGCTTGTTTAGCACGACTCTATATATATTTCGTGCTAAACAAGCATCTGATCTTTTATTTATGTGAAACCTACCTAGTATTTTATATTTTAAATTTAAAAAGTTTCTAAAAAAAATTTCCAAAATTTTCTTTACTTTATAAAATTTTAATACTGTTTTTGAATTTGGAGAAAATGAAACATTTAACTTGTAAATTTCTGGTTTGTATCTTTTATAGTTTTCGAGCTACAAATGCTTTGATATACATACAAACAATCAGACATTGCATGGTCACTATTAGTGTGACGTTTTAATTTTGAACTGAACTCTTAAAAATCCCAAAATTGTTTTTCCTATACACTAATTATCAAGTATTTTGTCTTTGGGAAACTAAACACTTTTTTTTGTTCATTTGAAAATTCTTCATCTACATTTTCTTTAAATAATTTTCCAAACTGACCTCTGACGTCACGACGTCGATTCTATTTCAGCTTTAACTTCTATATTCAATATTTTTAATTCAACTTGCGATTAAAATTTTTAAATATAAGTTTTCTAATTGAATTGGTGAAATTGACATTACATTTTACTTTACCATACAGGGTATGGTCAAGTATTGTAATCGTGCATGAAAAAAGTGTTTTTTTCAATCTTTTTTTCGAAATATCTGAAAAACGGATGAAACTATTTTGATTAAAAAAATTGAGCAAAACCATGGCATTTCGCTCTACAAAAAAGCTCTAATAGGTGAACATCGAAAAAATTATATTTTTCGAGATAATAATTTTTTTCTCAAAATGTCTGTTAATTAGGGCCGGTTTTATGTCGCAAAGTAAATGCTTTTTACCACTAACCAAGGGTAGATGGTAAATGGAGGGGCTGGGATGGCCAATCAGATGACAGGAACTTTCAGTGCCATCTGATTGGCCATCCTAGCCCCTCTATTTACCATCTACTCTTGGTTAGTGGTAAAAAGTATTTACTTTGCGACATACAACCGGCCCTTAGTCTGTCTGGTTGTCTGGTTGTCCGTCCGTTAGTCTGTGCGTTACCAAATTTTTGTGGACGAGCTAGCTCAAAAACTTGTTTGAATATAGAAACCAAATTTGACACGTAGTTTTGGTCCATTGAGATTAAGAGCTGATTAGATTTTGGTGCATATCGACCTAAAATTAAGGTGGATGGAGGGGGGGTTAAAAATTAAAAATCTAGGCCACTTGAGCAAAGTCAACCAAATTTTGTATACATAATCAATGGACCTCCAGAAGTCTAAAAATGCAAAAACTAACCGCCCAAAATGGGGGGGGCTGGTAGGGTCAAAAAATGAAAATCATGCCCATTTACCAAACTCAACCAAATTTTGTATACATAATCAGTGGACTCCCAGAAGTATAAAAATGCAAAAACTAACCCCCCCCCTACATGATTATAAATAATTTTAGGGGCCAGGTTGTTTGGTAAAGTCAAGTGGATGGCCACATCAGAACATGTCAGCTTTTTTCTTAAAGTCTTAAATTAATATAATTCATATAGTATAAGATATCGAAACGTATCTAAGCGCGATACAATTCTACATTGATTCTATAAATTCCTAGCTTAAATAAGAATTGATAATATTTTATGCAGATGTTTTGTTTTTTTTAATTATAATTGACTTTTCTTTTTATTTACAGATTTCGAATCATTTGAAGCTGTTTCTATATTTTTCAAAATGGTAACGTAATCTAATCAACTATTGATTTTGTTTATTTTTCTTATTTGCGATTTAATTTGTTAATATTCTTTTCTTTTAGAAATTCCGATTCTGTGGGGACTTAGATTGCCCAGATTGGATTCTGGCTGAAATCAATACACTTGCCCGAATGGTAAGTAAGAGATTGCAAGAGACTATTTTTTTTAGTTTTTTTTTTTAAATCTTTTGAAGTTATTTTTTAATTTATATATTTGTTTGAAGGAAAAAATAAGTTTTATATTATAGATCCGCATCATACAATTTTTCGTTATTTTTTTCAAATTTAATGTAGTTCTTTCACAAATGCAAAAATTCAAGAAGTCTTTGAAACTTGGAATATAAGTCATTAAAAGCATAATACACATACTGTTAAAATTTGAAGACGATTTACCATACCAAACATGAAATAATTGCAATTAAAAATGACATTTTTTACATAGGGTAGATAGGAAAAGGGTGGGGATATGATCATTATTTTATTTTTTTTTCATTGTAAGACTTTCACCATCTTGATGAAAAACTAATATTTGTTAGAATAATATATTCGGAGTCACTTAAAAAAAAAATTGAAATTATTCCCCACGTAGTTTTGATGAAAACAAAAAAAAACATATTTGGGCGAGTATTTTTAGTGAAGGGGATATAAACACAATGGCTTGGAAACGATCCGGGTAGAATGTGTCTATCCATATAGATATTTCGTAGTGTGAGTGTACAGTCACGTTAAAAAAACATAACCTAAAATTTTAGTTCCCTTCATATTTATAGAGTGGTTACGAGGCTAAAACTTTTTGTGTGGATTGTCGCGAAAGAACCTCCTTAACTTATTTTTTATCAATTGATATTTAAACAGAGCGGATAATCTATATTAATTTCAGGTTCTTTTGGTGATGTTTCAATTCTTTTCATAGTTAAAAACAGACTAACGCGATCATAAAAGGCATATTGCAAATTAAATATATTAAATCACGGATAAAAATAAATTTTTGTTCATTGTGCCTTAAAATGTCTGTCTGAAACGCGGAGAAAAATATTTTTCAACTATGATTTTTTTCTTTGTGTGTGTCCGATACCCACGATACCCACGATAACCCAAGAACGGAAAGTCAAAAAGTTCTTTTGTATTAATACATAGTACCTAATGATTAGATTTTGCAATATCTGGTTCAAAAGGCAGAAACTATTTTTTGAATATTCTATTGAGATTTTAAGAGGATGTTATAGTATATATCAGGGGTGGCCACTAACCTTAACTTTGGGAGCCGCAAATTTATAAAACTGTTTCAAAGCGAGCCACATTGTTTGGAGATAAATTAATGTTTTATTAAAAAAAGACACATTTTTTTTATTTTATAAAATATAAATGAAATAACATATATTTTTTGCTCTACTTACTTATAACATTACAAATTACAAATTAATTTAATTTTTGTATTATTATTTTTTTAATTTAATTATTATACAGGGTGGGGCTTAAAGATCTACCACATTTTGAAGAGATATAAAAAATGAAAAAAATTTAACTAGAAAAAAACTAAATATATTTTTGAAAATAAAATATATGAAATTTTTTTAAAATGTATTTTAAACATTATCAGACAAAAAGGGGGGTGGGGGGAGTCAAAAAAAATTCTAGCCCTTTTGACCAAACTCAACCAAATTTTGTATACATATTCTGTATCCACAGAAGATTAGAAATGCAAAAACTAAACAAATTTTGTATACTTAGTTTGGCCGAAAGGGTTAGAATTTTCATTTTTGACCCTCCCCCCATTTTGGGTAGTTAGTTTTTGCATTTCTAGCCTTTTTGGGCCCACAGAATATGTATGCAAAATTTGGTTGAGTTTGTTCGAAATGGCTAGAATTTTCATTTTTACACCCCCCCCTTCCCCCTTTTGTCTGATAATGTTTAAAATACATTAAAAAATATATATTTTATGTTCTTTTCAAAAATATATTCAGTTTTTTCAAGTTACATTTTTTCATTTTTTTATACCTCTTCAAAAGATGGTAGATCTTTGTGCCTCACCCTGTACTTTTTAAAATCAGTATTATTCAAGATGGTTCAAGAGCCGCACGAGATTGACTGAAGAGCCGCATGCGGCTCGCGAGCCACGTTGTGGCCACCTCTGGTATAGCCAATACTAGCAAAAAGTTAATGGTAGAGTATACAGAACAGACAATAAGTATTCATAGTTCATAAGCCCGAAACTTTTTGCTTATTATGTACCAATTCTAGCCAATCCCGTGCTTGTTTGACAAATTTGGCACCATTGTAAGAGATTGAATATTAAAATGACAGATAAAATACATTTTAAATTTCTATAAAAATCGTTTTGTTATTTTTTAACAAATGCTTCGTTGCACCTTATGAAAATTATAATTTTGAAAAAATCTAGCGCATGCATCTTTCGCTGGTTAAATAAATGCGTTGTTGCCAAATTGTTTTTAGTCTAAATTTTTTTTAATACATTTTTTATTATTTATTCCTTATTATCTCAGAAACTGTGTTGTAACTATGAATCAAAATTGTCTTAAAATATGTATTGGTTATTGTTTAATGTTGGGTTTTGTTTTTTATATAATTGGTAAGAAGGGTTTCTTAATTATAATTAATTATGTATGTAAATTTTCCGACATCCCGTATAGTGCAATGTTAAAGAGCCTGAAAATCTCGATTTTTGAAATTTAATATCTCCGGACTGTATTGTTCATAAATTTCGTTTTTCCACCAATCGATGCAGAATTATTTAAATAATAATCTGTATAAATTTCAAAAAATCCTAACAAAACGCTTTTGGCGGAACAACTACCTTAAGGTAATTCTTTCGCGACATTCCACACAAAAAGTTTTACCCTCGTAACCACTCTATACATATGAACGGTGGTAAAATTTTAGGTTATGTTTTTTAATGTGACTGTACTTCTCGCACTACTATATCTTCTTTATGAATTAAATTTTATATAACTTTAAATGAATTAGTTGTATAGTATTTTTTGAAAATGTTTTTAAAATTTTACAAATTTTCAAATATAACACGGATGAAAATACTCTTGATATTTTGGAATTTGCGGAATACGCCGCATTCACAGCGTCCATGGACCTCACGCCAGTGGCATATATGTATATGTGAGCCGTTTTTTTAAATATCTTCTATGTTTATTTTCAAGTTATTATTCAACTGATTCACTTATTTATGTTATTGCGGAATCTTAGTGAGAATCACTGAACTAATCATTTAAATACTTGCTTTATTGACACATACCCATGTTTTAGAGATTCAATCGCCTAGATAATATCTTTCATATTTTATAATATTATTTTATATTAAAATTTCAAGTAAAATTCCCTGAGAGGGAATGTTTTTATTTTATTTTCAATATAACATATTCATAAATCAAAATTCGTCAAGAATATATTTTTCGGAAATTACTATGGCTCGCAGTTCCGTGTTTTTGTTTGTATATACTCCCTTCTTAATATTCCATTGTTTTTTCAGACCTCGGTAAAAATGAAGCTTCTTTGTCAGCAAGTGGCCAAATCGCTTCAAGGAGATGAGATTGACGTGAGTAAAAAAGAAAAAATAATCTTCATCTGTCACATATTCTATGTTTTAGACTAAATTATATCCAAATACTAACCTCGCCAATCTTTTCTTTTATATATTATATATCTGTATATTCTTTCATTTTACAAATTCGTCTCTTTTAACCCTAATCTTTTTTTCTTTCTGGGTGAAAGGTTTAGCTAACACAATCTAAGAAGAAAGGAAAAATCTAAAAGGCTCCAAATGGCCTTCTTTATATTTTCTTTCTTTGTAAAACATATATATATATATATTCCCTTCGTATCATCTTTTATTAATTCAAAAAGCATAAAAACTTAATTTTCTACTATTTCACTATTGGAACTCTATTCTATTACCTAAACATTTTGTTCTAAAAGTAAATATAAGTTTATTTCCCAAAAAAAAATTATTTCTTCAAAGCATTAATATAATAGTACCTGGGCCACCGAGCGATGCTCGGTAACTTTTTGCTTCAGTTAATAGCTATATATTAATCCCCTAACCCCCCTCGCCCCCTGGACCCCCACCACTTCACCCCACCTCCTCCACCCTCCCACCCTCCTACCACATACACCCCCGTCCCCGAAACCCCGTACCTCCCCCCGGGCTCCCCACCACCACTACAACCCACCTCTTGCACCCCCACATCTACCCCCACCCCCTCCCACTTACCCAGTTTTTGCATTTCTAGCCTTCAGTGGCCCACAGATTATGTATAAATACGGTATAATTATTTTTTTTAATTAAATAACAATTTTTGAGTTCATCAATTAAATTGTCAAATTAATATTTGTGGGATTTAAAATTCGATTTTTTAATCAATTAATTTTTTTATATATTTTATTAAACCAATTATTTTACATGAATTTATGCATACATTGTTTTTGAGCTTCGACTCCGGAGATTACTTCTCCACCATCGAGTGTCCTTGATCATCTTTTTAGTCCTTGTTTTTAATATATATAATTATAATTATAATGATCTTATTGTGGGATATAAAATTAAAAAACCAATTATTTATTAAAAGGAAATTGAATAAAAATGTAAATATACATTTTTATCGAGACAACCACCTCTGAATAATTGTTTCAATTAACAAAAAACCCATCAAAAACAACTTAGTCGAAGATGAGACCGTGACAGATCGAATGTCCAACACAAAACCCTCCTAACCAGTGAATTTCATCCAAATCATTAGAGGCGTTTTCGAGAACCCGACCGGATATATATATATATATATATATATATATATAAACATTGCTCCTTTAATATAACGATAATATAATATTTAATTTTAATATAAATATAAGATTTAAGATAATATTTTACTCGGTACGCCCGGGAGACATACGACAGGCCCTAAAAAAATTCTCAATGTTTAAAACGTAGAGAAAAGTCAATTTTAACCATGATTTATTTTCTGACTGTATGTGGGTCTATCCGATTTTCGATAACCATGATACTCAAGAACGGAAAGTCGTTGAAAGTTCGTTTTAATGCCAAAATGTTTGTATTTCTAACGCTGAGAGTATATTTTGACTCTCTAGCTTTGGAACTTGAGATTTAAAAATTCAAAAAACATTTTTAGAATAATTTTATTGAGTTTTGAATGAGATATAAGCATAAGAAACAATTTATAATTAAAGTTATTATTTACTAGCTGCGAGGCCCGCCTTCGGCTGCCCTCTTGCTAACCAAGGACTAACCCCCAAGGACTAACCCCTGGACTCCCCAGTGCGCCTCCCAAATTCCCTTTTGGGGTTAAAATATCAAAACGTTATATAGCAATGATTTTTCAGTTAGAAGACCTCTGATCCAAAAGTTATAAGACATGTGATCCAAATGTGAAATTTCATAATAATCCCTTCAGCCGTTTTTACGTGAATCATGAGCAAGTTTTGCGCCGAACCCACGGAAAACTAATACATACATATAGACAGACAGGGATTTTGTTGAGGCCTTTTTCGTTCTTAACTTTGCTTGAAACGCATACAACCAAAATTTTTGCGTGATTTGGACCATTATACAGACAAAACCTTAATTTTATATACAGGGTGATTCACGGTCGATGGCACGTTAGACGTTTATGGAAAACGGAACGCAGGATTTTTCTAAAAATTTTCTTACCCGTTCTATCGATCTAAAATATTTTCAGCAAAATCTCCCAAAATGATTGCATATATTGATTATTCAAACGAAGTTCTTATGGTACAAAATAAATTATTTCATAATCTCCCAAAATGATTGCATATATTGATTATTCAAACGAAGTTCTTATGGTACAAAATAAATTATTTCATAAGAACTTCGTTTGAATAATCAATATTTGCTGTCATTTTGGGAGATTTTTTTGAACGGCGTCAATAAACTCTTTCTAAGTTTCTTATAAATAGTCAACACACTGTTATAAGCTTGATATTTCCATGGCTAATTAAAATTAAATTAATTAAAAAGTAATTTATTTTATTAAGAAAACTTGATGTTTTAGGTATAGGGACATGATATATCGTCTTAAAGCATTTTTCTTGGTCTTTCAATTTATTGAGTAATATACTGGAGGTTTCATTTGAAAAAACGAACCTTTGACCCCTTTTATGAATAACGGAAATAATAGTAATCTTAGCACACCCTGTATAATATGGAGTCGATTTCTCGGCGTAAATTAAATACTTCGGGTCTGTCTAAACTACCACCAAAATATCAACTGTTCTTGAATTGAGAGCACTAATTTATTTAAGTTTAATTAGGGCCATGTTTTGGACCATATTTAATACAAATTATTTTTTATCTCGAAAACTAATAGAGATAGGTATAGGACAATATTAACAAACAAGTATTTTAATAGAAGGGAGGTTCTAAAATCGTGTTAATATAAGGGGTGTTCCATTTAAAAAAATAAAGTTGCTACGACTTTTCGATGGAATCCGAAACGTCGTATGCTGAAAATATTTTAGATCCATAGAACAGCTAAGAAAATGCAAGGCGCTAAATTTTCAGAAAAATCCTGCGTTCCGTTTTCCATAAACGTCTAACGTGCCATCGACCGTGAATCACCCTGTATATAGATTTCTAGAGCGACTCTATTCCAAGAAAGTACCAAGTCTTGCAAAACTTTCCACTTTTTCCTCCATTTCTATTTCAAAACATAACATACATTCATATATTAATAGGCAACAGCTCTTGCTTAGATGGTAGTTTGTTTTTATCTTATCTATAGTAAATAGGGGAAAAAATAAAATATTAATTATTCAAGAGAGAATCACATTTTATAGTAAGAATCTAACAATATTACAAGACCTTTGGATTTTCCGGTAGGGGTTGTACTATAGGCGTCTACAACAGTGTGATTTTTTAAATTTCTTTGTGAGAATTGGAATTTGTCTTATATAATCGCGGTCGTGTCAAATTAAGCTAATACTGTAATTATTTTAATTTCCATGATGTGGGCGTTAATTTGAATAAATTAATATAATCTATATATATATAAAATTAAGGTTTTGTCTGTACATTGCTCCAAATCACGCCAAATTTTGGTTTCACACGTTTCAAGCAAAGTTATGAACGAAAACTCCCTCAACAAAATTGCTGTCTGTATGTCTGTCTGTCTGTTTCAGTGGTTTCCGCGAAAAGTTGCTCACGATCCACGTCAAAACGGCTGAAGGGATTATTATGAAATTTCATATTTGTATCAGATGTCTTCTAACTTACGTTTTAGCTATATAACTTTTTGATATTTTGACCCCAAAAAGGGGTTTGGGGGGGGGGGGCGAATGATAATGATCAAATAACTCCTAAACTATCAACTCTACGGCAAATTTTAAAATGAGCAAAGTTGTAGGGGATATGATTTCTGACTTTTGTTTAAAAAAATTCCCCCCAAAAGACCACCCAAAAAAAGGGGGGAGGGTGAAAAATATGTAAATTTTTGCCCTTGGAGAAATCTCAACCAAATTTTGTATACATAATCTGTGGGGCCTCTAGAAAGCTAGAAATGGAAAAACTGACCACCCAAAATGGGGGGGGGGGTCAAAAATGAAAATTCTTGCTCTTGGACCAAACTCAACCAAATTTTGTATATATTATCTGTGGGTCCCTAGAAAGCTAGAAATGCAAAAACTGTGTGCGGAGGGCGGGTGCGGGGGTGGAGTGGGGGTGAGTTAGGGCAAGAGGTGCGCGGGGTGGAATGGAGGTGGAGGGAGTAAGGTGGAGTAGGGGGTGCAGGGGGATAGAGCGGAGGTCCAGGAGGTTAGGCGGTGGTGGAGGGCACGGGTGTGCGGGGTGGTGGTGCAGGGTTGGTGGAGTGGAGGGTTCCCCTGAGGGTCTTGTGGGGTGGTACTGGGGTGGGGGTCTGAGGTGGGTGGGGTGCAGGATGGAGTGTGGGGGCGGCGTTTTGACATGGGTGCATTGTGCGGGGGTGGGGAAGCTGGGTGGGTTTCGGAGGGTGTGGTGGGTGTGAGGCTGGCGTGCCCCCTGGCAAGTAAGAGGGCCGCCGAAGGCGGGCCATGCAGCTAGTATTTAATAAATAAAGAACGCATTTGAATCGGATACTTATTCTTCGACTAAAAAATATTGCCAAATTTAGCTTTATAAATCGATATAGCCACGATCCGAACGAAATCTCTAACTAAATGGGCCAGTGTCATCGGTGGCCTATATACAGGCGCTTGGGAAAATCATTTAGTACTCCCTATCTACCCTTATAAAATAAATAATAAAAATATTAAAGAAATAATTATGTTCTCCGTAGACTATTTAGGGTTGGCTTCTAGGTCATACCAACAATTACATAGAGTAAATACATAAATTGACAAATTAGAAAAAAATATAATAAAAAATAATCATAAAATTAATATAAAATATGAATAGAAAAATAATACAGAAGCAATAACTAAATATAATAATAAACATACAGATATTTAAAAATACAAATTATAACTAATTCTAATTTAAAATTTTGACAATGATCTTTATACATTTTCATCAGGGCTATTAATTTATTTTCTGGATGTAGGAGAGTCTTTAAAATGGGAAATTATAAGTTAATCATGCTAAATTGTATTTAAAGAAATAGATATAAAATAAAAATAAGAGAATAATAATTACCATCACTTGCAATTTTTCTTTCATCGATAAAAAATTAATAAATAATAGTTTTGATTGCTTTCCCATTCTGTGTTGCTATCGCATAAAAATCCTTCTGTTGCACGAATTCCAATAATAATAACACAAAAGAAATAATTCTTTTAATTTCATCATTTCCTATTTTATTGACATTTACTTTTTTTATTCCTCCTAAAATATATTCTTTATTCTTTGGGGTAGGTATATATAAATCTTCAACGTTACTAACCATCCTCTAGCTCCACTGTACCTTTAGTTAATTTTATTTTAATTATTCTACAAATTAATATAATATGTTATCGTGCCGAAAAAATAATTAGTTTTTTTACTTTATCCATGCGTATCCAGTATTGTAATCAGCCTGGCGGTAAATCGCGACTTCAAATAGTCATCTGGTAAAAATTACGGAACCAATGGTCTTAACCAAAATCACAAATTGTAATATTATTTCAGGTTGAATTTTAGGACCTAACGGGTTTGCCAAAAATTACATAGGGTCTCGTTCAGACCCCAAAAAGTGAGATTTTTTCATTTAGTCCGTGTCTAATATGTATGTATGTATGTTACCCTTTTTTCGCCAACGATTTTTTCCACACCGTTCAACCGATTGAAATGAAATTGAAAACCTACCATTACTTTAACAAACTGAAGCTCTGACTAGTTTTTGTCACACATAAGCTGACAAACATTAGTACTTTATTCTAGTACATTTTTAGTTTTTCTAAATATTTTCAAGATGACATAACTAATTTTCTCAAATTTAATATTCTATTTAACTACTTTGAGGATCTCAAAAAAGTTATATAAAGTTGCTAGGAAAATTACATTTTAAAGAACTTTACAGTAAAATAATAGTACTCTTTTCAAATTCTTTAAAATTTATTCTATTTGGTCAGTTTATCTAATTAATAAAAAAGGGATAAACATAATAATATTTCAAATGACCATGGTAAAGACAAGGAACCGAGAAATGAACCGCGACCTAATATGCTGTACAGCTACTTCCACTTGTACTTCCAAATATTTCCAAGTAATTCCAAATATTTCCAAGTACTTCCAAATATTTCCAAATATTTCCAAGTACTTCCAAAGATTCCCAAGTACTTCCAAATATTTCCAAGTACTTTCAAATATCTCCAAGTACTTCCAAATATTTCCAAGTACTTCCAAATATTTCCAAGTACTTCCAAAATACTTCCAAAGAGGTGTACACCTACTTCCAATCGCAGATCACCCCTCGCAAGGAACTATCCGTTGCAGTTTATTTATTATTTTTTTTAAATATCTTAAAAAGAGTTAAAACTATTTTGATAATCAAAAATCTCAGGCTTAAACCTTATTTACTAAACATGGTAAAAATAATATTTTAAGTGATTAATTTAATGTCCTTCAATTTCTATAGAATATACATACACACTCAAATACAGTCGTGAAATAAAAACAAACTTCTGAACAATACAAATGATTATAAAATGCATATGCACATCCATTGATAAAATTTCCTTGTTTCATTTGTATTTGAGGGTGTATATAATTATTCTAAATATAGCCTGTTCATTAACCATTCTATTATTTTATAGTATTTTTCATTTGCGAATCAATATTTAATTTCAATGGGATTATGTAAATATTTTCATTGTCATTTATCGTTAATAGATATATAGTAATTTTAATTTTATTTTGTGGATCACTTCAAATATACTCATCAACTTTTCATATTTATATTTTTCTAAACTTTTTGATTTTGTTTTTAAACATTCACTTTTATTTATTTAGTTATTTTTAATAGCTATATTTATCTCCTATATATTAGAAGTATTTGTTTTTGAAGACTCATAGAATTTAATGGAGAATTTATGGAAAGCCAGCCCAAAAGTAATGAAAAGTACAAATTCCGAAAAAAATAATTTATAGGAACGTCTTTTCATTTTCATAAAAACTAACTTCTTGGATAATCTTTTCTACTTCTTCAGGGTTTAAAAGGGTCAACAAAGGAAGATTGTAACCACTTCCATGTTGTTATAGATTCCCATTAAGCTGGTCAAATGGATTTTCTCTTAGGCCATAATAAATACTCGTATATATGACTCATAGTCACAAGAGAAACAAAGAAGTTGTCCTCTGCTTGATGCAAATAAACATACTCACATATATATCGAGATGATATATCTGTATATATATTATTTATTTGTTTGAGACTATAGTTTCGAAGACTTGGTCTTCATCATCAGTCTTTCTTCAATTATAAATGTTTTTCATGGAGTCAATATCCATATGGATGGGTGGGTTGGGGGTGCAGATGCCATATGGATATTGACTCCATGAAAAACATTTATAATTGAAGAAAGACTGATGATGAAGACCAAGTCTTCGAAACTATAGTCTCAAACAAATAAATAATATATATACAGATATATCATCTCGATATATATGTGTGTATGTTTATTTACATCAAGCAGAGGACAACTTCTTTGTTTCTCTTTGTGAATCAACAACTCTGCTACTCTCGGCAAAAAACAAAAACTTTTCAATTGACTCAAGGTTGTTAAAATTTGGCATAATGGTAGAGTTTGAGGTAGTAATAAAGGAAAAATCGAAAAACCGAGTCTTTCTTTCTTTCAGTCCCTAAAATCAAGTGGTGAAGATTGTAGATTAAATTTTCATAATTTTTAAATATATAATGACCTTAGAATGCTTACATTTTGCCATTTTATAGTTTGTGGGATTAATGAAAGTAAAAATCAATCACTCAAACTTTACTACCCTTAACTAAAATGAAGAGGTAAAATTTGTAGGGTAATTAACTCCCCTCAAAAAAATAAAAAAATAAAAAATAAACTCTACATATTTGCTTATAAAAAGAAGGGAAATCCACCCAAAACACTTTGAAAAAACAGGCTAAGTTCGAAAAACTATTAAAATCTAGGGCGTAGCCAAGTTTAATTCGACAATAATAATTAATTTTTATTTATTTTTCCGTTCTAAATTAATGGAATACAAAACTCTTCGCTTTACTATATATTGCGGATCGGAGAGAGGTTTATCTCAATGATAAAACTGACTGCCCGGAAAACACGTAAGTTCTCGGGTTCAACTCCCGAGGGGATGATATGCAATATAAAAATATTCTCTACTAAAATCCTAGATTCTGACCTGAAAAATGTAAATTCTTTCTCTTAAGAATAATTAAGTTGAGGAATCAGTACTTTCAATTAAAATACATTTTTTCCATCTTGTATGACAATCTAGATTTATGGATTCTAAATTTTTAATTTAACTTATTTCATGTAACTTGACTACACTGTAAAAACAATTTCTTTATATTAAATATATTGATAGTGTAGAGCATTTTAAATGAGCTCTTATTTATTCCCAAGATATTTTATATTAATAATCAAGATATATTAAAATCATTCCAAATATGACCAAATTTTTAGGTATTTAATCCAAATATATTATATACTTGAGTGATCTATTTTATTCTATTAGATATCTCTTAATATTAAATGAATGTCTTGTTTACTTCTAGAAACTTCTTATTATATCTAAACGCATGTTTTTTTATCATAAAACGACTTAGATTTTTTGTAAATTTTAAAAAAAAATTAACAAAAATTTTGTTTAAATTATTAATTTTTTTTTTTTAAATTTAAAACACACTATAAGATTATAAGAAATATTAATATATATTAAAATTAGATTACCTTGCACCTTAAATCAAATGTATTAATTAATTCAGCACATCACATTCACATTATGTATTTATTATAAATAAAAAATATTCAAGCTTATATCATTTCTTGTCGTATTTACGTATTAATCCATTTAAATACTCAACTATTAAATTTAACCATTCCACTATTTTACTCAAAAATCAATATTTTCATAATTTACTTATTGGTGCTTGTTTCAAATAGCGCCATCTTAACTATTAATATATCTAGAGTTGCTCCAAAAATATGAGAATACTTAAAATACGTATATCATTTATTCATAGTGGACAGAGATATATTATTTAATATTAATTAATATAATTTCTTAACTATAAATATATCAAAGATATTAATTTGCCTATAGTAATAGATTCAAATTTACTAGAAAATCATAAGATGGTGTCATCTATTAAATTCGATGGAATGGAATGTTTTTAATTATATGTCAGAGGGGTTGTTTTTCACCCCCTCGGGAATCGAACCCGAGTGCCAGTAACAGTAATCTGGGCTGTAATTAAAAATATAATATAAAATATAATTAAAAATATTCCATTCCATCGGATTTAATAGATGACACCATCTTATGATTTTCTAGTAAATTTGAATCTATTACTATCGGCAAATTAATATCTTTTACATTAAATTAGGAAAAGTCATTCCACTGCCCTTCGAATTTTGAATTTCTTCAAAATTCGAAACACTCAACGACCTTTATTTAAATTATATGGCATGGCTATATGTTTAAATTTAAAATCACTATATCGCGAAATTTTACAAATTAAAATAACAATCTTTGAGTAAAATATTTTACGCGTTTTTTTTTAATGTTATTGATGTGAGAAGGAGATACACCAGAAGGTGCATCCCCTAAAGGCCTGCATGGGAGGCCCCTCCATCGTAAAAAGAACAGAGTAGAAGGAAAGAAGCCGGGATCATGAGCCAAATCTCAGAAAATTAGATACATTCCAATTTACTAAGTTTTTTAAGGGTTTCGAGCAGTGGTAAATTCTCCGCGCGATAAATTAGGTTAAATTTATCTCCCACTTAATTTTTATTACCAGACCCTATACTTACAGAAAAAAATGTCTGGGTATAGCCGGGAATCGAACCCGAGACCTCCGGGTTGCCAGACAGAGATGCTGACCATTACACCAGGGAGGCGTTTACATATGTCAGAGAGGTTCGCATCCCGCAGGTGAGCCAGATGGCCCGGATTGCTGTTACTAGCACTCGGGTTCGATTCCCGAGGGGGTGAAATACATATCTGACACCCCTCTGACATATAATTAAAAATATTCCATTCCATCGGATTTAATAGATGACATCTTCTTATGATTTTCTAGTCTTATAAATATATCGTTTTTTCAATGTAGTCACGAATTTAGTTCATTTATCCTAATGGCATAATGTTTTTTCACAGAAGTGTTTTGGGTGGGATTTTACTTAATATAATATTTTGGCCTTTGAATTTATTAATGAAAAACATTGCCTGGCCAAAAACGTTATATATCATTTAATATTAATAAATATAATTTCTTAACTATAAATATATCGTTTTTTCAATGTAGTCACGAATTTAGTTCATTTGTTCTAATGGCATAATGTTTTTTCACAGAAGTGTTGTGGGTGGGATTTTACTTAATATAATATTTTGGCCTTTGAATTTATTAATGAAAAACATTGCCTGGCCAAAAACGTTATTTGAATACCCATTAGCTAGTTGGTTCTAAATTGTAGAATTGAATAGCATCATCCTTGTGTTAATCGATTCTCTTTCTAGGAAAATCGGAACAGACAATAAAATATACACCTATATTATTATCTAATAATAATTAAAGCTTCTCAGAGACCAACGTCATTTATCAGACTTAAACAAATGTTTGAATCTCACCTCTCATATTATTATAGTAAATTATCTGTTTAAATTTTCATCTTCACAAGCTCTATATTTATTCTTAAGATTTACAGAATTTCTAGTATTGTTATATTTCCTAAGATAAATATAATACTAAATTAACTTTTCTAGTTCACTGAAACGTAACAAACATATTCTAAAAGAAAAATTATATTTATTCTAATCTAATTTTGCATTAAATGGAATAATGGAAGCCAGAGTAAATCTCAAAATACTTTTATAAGTTTAATCAAATTAAATTGGTAATAATTTTTTTAAAAAAATTAAATATATATTTTAACATGTGTATAAAAAAAATATCTTTAAAAATTGTTCAAAATATGCGAAATGTTTTAAATATGCAAACTCATGCAATATTCTTCAAATATGCAAAAATATGCAATATTCCTCAAATATGCAAAAATATGCAGAATAAAATTTAAATCATTGTTTCTGGGAACTGGTTCGAATAAATAACTGATCGCCTCCGGTCGTTCATGTTAACAAAAATCAATTGGTGTCACCACACGACTTTCACATTCTCACTTATTTGAAATTATCGCGACACTTCTAATTTACACCCCCTTCCTTTATTTCAATCGGATTAAAAATTATACACGACTAAGAACTCATGAGACTTGTTAAGTACACTAATTTTAAAAAAATTGTTACTGCCGTTTTTGAGAAAATCAAAAAAAAAAAAACGAAAAAAATTTAATGTTTTGTTCCTATTTCAACCAAAAGCTTGCTATACTCCTGCTAGTCTTCCTATTTCGAGCATAAAATTCGAATTTTTTTAGCTCTGAGACTTATGGCTGCGAAACGCAGAGAGGTACATACATACGTTCGCACTGACCAATGTATTTTTGGCCTCTTTTTGGCCTCTGGGGACCACAATATTCGGTTTTATGTCCTAAATCCGGTTTCCATCTATTAAGGGCGTCGATTCCTTCCATCTAGAAGCTAGACAATGAAATTAACTTTTTTTCATCTCTGAGTTACAAGCTCTCAAAGAGTCAGGACCCAGACAGGTGATCACAATACTTCTCATTATATTCTATACTATAAAATATAAATGTGAAAGTAAAAATATGCAATTGCATAAGAATCCGGGCTCTATAATGATTAATGACCTATATTTTTAAAAGCATATTGTTGTACGTTTTTACTGGAGATAAATAATCCAAACTCCCACTAGGCTGTTAAGTTATTCAATAATATTCCATTTATGTACTCCTACTTATATTTGAATTTGATTCTTTCAATTATGTTTATCAAAAGGCATAAATATTGAATTTAACAAGAATTCTATAAAAGTAAAATTAAATTCACGTCTAATATATTTTTTTTTTATCTTTAAATAAGTAAATGTTTGTGATTTTTATATTAATAATATTGTCTCTTTTTTCAGTACGAGAAAGTTAAGAAGCTTACAACAGACTCAAAACTTGGTAAGCTGACACCTGCAATCAATTCCACGCTAGGCTAACCCATCGCATCTACCCAGATATACATTTATTTTTCTTGGATTTGGACGTTTTATTTTAATCTTATTCTATCCTAATCTTCGTTTTATTACAGTAGCTGCTAGACAATCTTTTTCTTTAGTTAAAAGCGAAATATTAATACAGAGGGGTCCAAAAAAATGTATCCACTGTTTAAAAGTCCATAACTTGCAAACTAATTTACGGAGTTGTCTCATCTTTGGTAGTGTAATAGTTTGTAGTTCCGGCAATCGCCACACAAGCGTTGTATTGCGTTGTTTTGTTTTGTCAGATGACAGATGACAGGCACCTAGTTACTCGAGTAAACATGGCAGGAGCAAGGCTTACATTCGGTGGTATTTTAAGTACAAAAACAGATCGCCATCAGAGACTTGTATGGAGACGGAAGATTTTACTTTCAACAAGATGGTGCCCCAGCCAACTACCAAAATCGTGTTAGGGCGTATCTCGACGAAAATCTACCAGGAAAATGGATAGGCCGTAGAGGTGCTGTGGAGTATCCAACACATTCCCCAGACCTAACTCCGCTGGACTTTTACCTGTGAGGAACACTAAAGGACGTCGTTTATCGACAAAAGCCACTCACATTGGATGAACTTCGAGAATCCATCGTACATTCATGTGCAAATATCCAACTAAACACGTTGCAGTCAGTAGTTCGTGCTGCAGTTCGGCGGCATCGTTTGTGTGTGGATGTTAATGGTGACCATTTCGAACACCTACAGTGATATCTTTAAGTTGGACCTTAAGCTACACTTTCACCAAAAATGAGACAACTTCATCAATTAGTTTGCAAGTTATGGACTTTTACTATAAACAGTGGAATGGTTTTTTTGGACCCCTCTGTATTATTTTTAATTTTAAATTTTTATTTGCTGCAGTTAGAATAAAATTGAAATAAAATTTATTTATTTATTTTTTTGCCATCATCAAGGCTTCGCGCTGTAAACACAGTTTTATACTTAATTGAAATTAAAAATTATACTAAGATACACGGAGGTTCCTTTGTTGACCCTTTTAAATCCTCCAAAAATAGAGGAACGTCCCGATCCCCCGAATAGTCGGGTTTTACAATAGGATCAAAATGAGATTCTAATAAATTCCTTTCTTTTTATTTTATAAAAATTTGACAAGATCGATGATTAATGGATAAAATTAATACGAGACAAGACCATGCGTGTACAGTGTACACATTTGCAAATTGCATACATGTACATTTTTTTAAATACATTTCTTTGATAGTTTAATTTTATAAAGTCTTCTTTAACCCTAAAAAATTAACTATACCTATATAGTTTTTTAATCAAAAAATTATGAAAAATTTTCAATATGTAGATTTGTAGATAAATATATTTCTATATATCGAATTTTCCCCAGGAATCTCTAAGGGGCCGTCCATAAATTACGTCACAGGAATTTCAAGATTTTTATAGCCCCCTCCTCATTGTCACATTCTGTCATATTTTCATTAAGCCCCCTGTATTGTGACGCCACACTATCACTTTTATATCCTTATTGCTAGATGACAATTTTTTCTCCAAGTTTATTTTACCAGCATTTTAAGGTTGGAATAATAATAACCTGAATTCTAAAAAATATATTTGAAATTTTTTAAAATATTTTAATTTGACTTTTGTGACATCACAATTTTTAAGATCCCCAGCCCCACTGTCACATTTAGTCACCCCCCCCCCTTTACTGTATGACGTAATTTATGGACGGCCCCTAAGTACGATAATTAGAGGTTCGACTGATAATATATAAATTTATTATTATTATATCTGAAAATTGTAATACATATTTCATTTTACTTTACCATACAGGGGTATGGTCAAGTATTGTAATCGTGCGTGAAAAAATGTTTTTCCTTCTTTTATTCGTAATATCTCAAAAACAGCTGAAACTATTTTGATTAAAAAAATTGAGCTAAACCAGGGCATTTCGCTCTACGAAAAACCTCCAACAAGTGAACATCAAAAAAATTATATTTTTCGAGATAATAATTGTTTTGTCAAAATGTCTTTGTTAGTCTGTCTGCTAGTCTGTGCGTTAGCAAATTTTTGTGGACGAGCTAGCTCATTAACTAGTTTGAATATCTAAACCAAATTTCACACGTAGTTTTGGTCCATTGAGATTAAGAGCTGATTAGATTTTGGTGCATATCGACCTAAAATTAAGGGGGTGGAGGTTAAAAATCTAGGCCGTTTGAGCAAACTTAACCAAATTTTGTATACATAATCAGTGGACCCCCCAGAAGTCTAAAAATGCAAAAATTAACCGCCCAAAATGGAGGTGGGGGTGGGGGTATAGAGTCAAAAAATGAAAATATTGGCCATTTACCAAACTCAACCAAATTTTGTATACATAATAAGTGGGACACCAGAAGTATAAAAATGCAAAAACTAACGCCCCCCCCTACATGATTATAAATAATTTTAGGGGCCAGGTTGTATGGTAAAGTCAAGTGGATGGCCACATCAGAACATGTCAGCTTATTTTATATTGATCCTAAACTGAGACAAGAATTTTCAAATGATTTATAAAATAGAATATGTGTAGGTATATTTTTGCAATACGATTATTTTTATAAATTGACAAAAAGTAAAGATAGTTAATTTGTTTAATGATTTCTCTATCAATCATACAACAGGATTGATTTATTTTTTATTTATCGTCATAAAATATCACCGCAAAATGTTTATTCAATAAATCTTTCGAATTCAATCTTTTTTTACACGCTTTATATTATTAATATCATTTTAATCTTTCTGATTGATAAATGAATTACAATTTAATTTGTATAACTATTTATTATTAATTTAACAACCATTCAATATCTTTTTATTTAATTGAATAGCAATAGAAGATGCTTGGTAATCTCATGCAACCGAAGAATTAAATTCACTCAAAAATTTTAAAACCGAAAAGAAAAATTATTTTTCAGCATCATTATTATTTTTATTTTTGGTAACATAACATGAAAATTATAGAGAAGAACGAGGGTGATCCGCGATTGGAAGTAGGTGTACAGCTCTTTGGAAGTATTTTGTAAGTACTTGGAAATATTTGGAAGTACTTGAAAATATTTGCAATTACTTGGAAATATTTGGAAGTACTTGGAAACATTTGGAAGTACTTGGAAACATTTGGAAGTACTTGGAGATATTTGAAAGTACTTGGAAATATTTGGAAGTGCTTGGAAATATTTGGAAGTACTTGGAAATATTTGGAAGTACTTGAAAATATTTGGAATTACTTGGAAATTTTTGGAATTACTTGGAAATATTTGGAAGTACTTGGAAACATTTGGAAGTACTTGGAAACATTTGGAAGTGCTTGGAAATATTTGGAAGTACTTGGAAATATTTGGAAGTGCAAGTGGAAATAGGTGTACAGCATATTAGGTCGCGGTTCACCTCTCGGGGAAGAAGGACAGTGTGTGAACATGCTTTTTAATTAATTTAGCGACGTTTCGTCTTTTTATTTAGGATTTCTTCAGCCTCACATTAATTATAATACCAATTGAGTAATTTTTATGTATGGACAATTTTACATAAGAGTCACTAGTATTAATAAAATCTATGTATTTTAAAGACCTACATAATTAAATCGTATTTAGATATATAAATTTTAATAATAAACCTGAAAGGTCATAGAAAATAGAAAGTCCGTTCTAGTATTAAAAGGTAAATATTTTTCAAAACAAAAAACTTGATTAGAATTTGAGCTTTCTAACTTCAGAGATTTCGAAAGAAAATGCAGAAAAAAATTGAATCCCTCTCTGGGCAGTTCTTTAACAGTAAATAAGCTGAAATTTTTCTAATCCAAATCTTTTGCGACGAAAAAATTGCCAAACCACCAAAATATATTTTTCCCTTTTCCAAGCTGGAATTTATAATTTCAAAGTGAGATAATAACAAAAGATACAACAAATTTAACAAAAAATTAATATTTATGAAATCTTTTCAATTTACCAAGACCATCAATATATTAATTACAATAAAATAATGTTGAATATGATCAAAAAAATAAGCTGACGTTTTTTGATGTGGCCATCCACTTGACTTTACTATACAACCTGGCCCCTCACTTATATTTAAAAATGCAAAAACTAACCCCTCCCCTACATGATTATAAATAATTTTATTAATTATTAAATATAAGTGAGGGGCCAGGTTGTATAGTAACTATAGGACTCCTGGGGTCCACTGATTATATATAGAAAATGGCTAAGATTTTTATTTTTTGACCCTGCACCCCCCCCCCCCCATTATGGGCGGTTAGTTTTTACATTTTTAGACTTCTTGGGTCCCACTGATTATGTATACAACATTTGGTTGAGTTTGGTCAACCAAGATTTTAATTTTTTGACTCTGCACCCCCCCCCCCCATTTTGGACGGTTAGTTTTTGCATTTTTAGTCTTCTGGGGTCCCACTTCGATATTCACACTAGTTTTTGAGCTAGCTCGTGGACAAAATTTGGTAACGCACAGACTAACTAACAACCAGACAACCAGACATTTTGACAAAACAATTATTATCTCGAAAAATATAATTTTTTCGATGTTTACTTATTAGAACTTTTTTGTAGAGCGAAATGCCATGGTTTCGCTCAATTTTTTTAATCAAAATAGTTTCAGCCGTTTTTTAGATATTTCGAAAAAAAGAAGGAAAAAAAACACTTTTTTCATGCACAATTACAATATTTGACCATACCCTGTATGGTAAAGTAATAAATATGTTATAAATAAACCAACCTTTCATTTATTTATTTTTATATTTTTAACCATATTTAAGATTTATTTATTGTGTTATTCAGGAATCAGATTTAATTTATCCTTGCATGATTGCGAATTACGTTCTTAGAGGAAATTACAAGTCTTTCGGGTTGCCGATAAACAGGGGCTTTGGGAAAATGAAATTATTAGTAACCAAATATATAGGTAGTGCCTGTAACACCGAGCTATGCTCGTTAACCTTTTGCCTCTAAATAGCTTAATTTTCAAATTTATTTGACTTATTTCTCGTCCAATTCCTGCTATTCCTGTTTTAATTAATACTTATTATGGATGCGAGTGATATACCTTTTCTTAATTATTTTTTAGATCCTAGTGACGGTGAAGCTTGTGTAGCTGCAGTTCGTTTTATATTATCTTCTGCCACGAGACATGCTTGCCCTGATGACACTTTAGCGGGAGAACTTCAGCAGCTGGGTCTCCCTCGGGAACATACCACCGCTCTCTGCAAAGTCTATGCCGATGCACAGTCGGCGATTAGGGAAACCTTCGCCAAGCAATCCCTGCGCTTAAGATAATCTTTCAATCTCTTATTTACTAAAAATCGGCCAAGTGCGAGCTTAGCTCGAGCACTATGGGTTTCGTAGAAGGGCGAACGCAAGACAATATTCTATTATTTATTATTAAATCACAATAATTTATCAGTTGTGAAGCTGTTTAAGCTTTTATTTTTGTGATTAATTTTATTAAGATTTTAATAAAATTTCAACTCTTCACAATAATTTATTAGGTAGTTCAGAAAGTTATTTCGTTTTTTTTTTTTTTTGTGAAAATGAAAGACGATTTTCTTATAGTATATAAATATTTTATTAAATTATATATTGGTGTAGAAGTATGGACCCTCAAAGTTACCACAAAGAATCGCCTAGAGGCCTTTGGTATGTTGATCTTCAGACGGATGCTACGAATCCCCTGGGTCGAGAGATTTATCAACAGAGATGTCTTACAAAGAGAAACAAAGAGGTTGTCTTCTTCTTGATGCAAATAAACATACTCACATATATATCGAAATGATATATCTGTATATATATTATTTATTTGTTTGAGACTATAGTTTCGAAGACTTGGTCTTCATCATCAGTCTTTTTTTATTATAAATATTGTTTTTCATGGAGTCAATACCGTATGGATATTGAAAATTTTTTTATGTTTCTTAGCTGGTAGCCAGTTAGAATTAAAATCATTTTTAGGTTCACACTCATATATAAACATATTCATCAATTGGTGCGGCAAAGGACAGGCTGACAATGGAACGGGAGAGTAGGTTTTTCCTTTTTTCCCACTTTCTTTTATTTATTTTTTTTTTTTATTTTTTTTTTAATGCAATCGAATGCAAGAAGGGGTGCACCAGTAAAGATGCAGCTCCTATGGATCTCGAAAGACCCTTGTATTACCGAAGAGAAGGGAAAGTTGATTAAGTGAGAGGGTGTAGACGTAGGTGTCTATGCACTCCGGTTTTGAAGGTTTGAAGATTATAGGTGCTGGGAAAGATGGAGGCTGGGAGAGAGTTCCAGTTCCTTGAAGTCATGGGGATATATGTATTGGCGAATGAAGTGGTCCGGCACTTTTCTAATTTGACCGCGAAAGAGTGTTGGGAGTCGGCAAAACGCGTGCTACGTGCAAAGCATGCTTTGGGGGGAATTATTGATTTTATCTCATCAGAGCACTTGCCGTGATAGTATCTATAGAAAAGGGAAAGGGCAGAGACATTTCTTCGATGAGCCAGCGAGTCGAGGGAGTCGGTGAGGGTAGAATCGTCAATTAGCTTGACGGCACGTTTCTGAATTGCATCTAGGGTAGCAAGAGAATATTTAGAGGCTCCTCTCCATAGATGAGAGCCGTATTCGAGACAGGGGCGGATTTGGGCCTTGTAGATGGTGAGAAGTTGTGGGGGTTTGTAAAATCGCTTGGACCTGAATAAGTAGCCAATCTTCCTTGCTGCAGATTTAGCCACAGAGGAGATGTGTTCATTCCAAGACAGGTCAGATGCGACAAAGACGCCCAACATGGATTTATCTAAAATTGTTTTTTTTGTTAGCAAACATCCTAAGCAAATTGCTATTAGATAACTCAATTTTTCCTTTCAAACAAAGGTCTGAATTTTTATTGAATGATTTCAAAATTTCTAACGATTCAATTGCGCTAATTAATTTTGGGTTTCTTTCTCCTTTTATTAATCTAATCCATGTGCCTTCCGGAAAAGAGTGATTGTTTGAATTTCGATATATATGTGTGTATGTTTATTTGCTTCAAGCAGAGGAAAACCTCTTTGTTTCTCTTTGTGAATCAACAACTCTGCTACTCTCGGCAAAACAAAAACTTTTCAATTAGATATGTCTTAAAAGATCAAACACCCAGCGGGAACTTTTCAACTATGTCAAGTGACGGAAAATCTCTTACCTTCGTCACATCTTAAGAGATAGTAAATATCGACTGCTTCAATTAATTCTCAAAGGAAAAATTGAGGGTTATAGTGAACCCGGGAGAAAACAACAATCCTGGTTAAGAAATATTAGGGAATGGACCGGCATGTGAAGCGTGGGAGAACTGTTCCGCGCGGCAGAAAACAGGGATGTCTTCGCCAGAGTGATCGCCAACGCCAGGGAGACCCGGCATGGCACTTAAAGAAGAGAAGATATATTCCCCATTTTTGTCCAATACCTTTTGCCATTTTTCTGGCAATAGCATTATTCCACGTTGAAAATAAAATTTGATCCTTGATGCCAAAAAACTGATCCAATGCATTTTTGACATCTTCATTTGAAGCAAAGGTTTTGCAGTCTAAAAAATTTTGCAGGGACCGGAACAACTAATAATAATCCAATGGTGCCAGATCTGGAGAATATGGTGGGTGTGTTAGTACATCCCACCCAAGCTGCAAAAGCTTTTGATGAGTTACAAAACTTGTATGAGATCTCGCGTTATCCTGGTGGAACACTATATCTTTTCTCTTGAACAATTCTGGCCTTTTCTGTTTTAGTAAATCATTTAATTTGTCCAATTGATGGCAGTAAATTTCAGAATTGATCGTGGTATTGGCTGACAAAAGTTCAAAAAATATGATTCCCTTGAAATCCTACCAGACAGAGGGCATCACCTTTTTTTGATGAATACCGGGTTTCGAAGTGGTTTGAGCCGATTCATCTTTTTTACTCCATGATCTTTGCGTTTCACATTATTGTGAACAACCCATTTCTCGTCCCCAGTAATAATTCTCTTCAAAAATTAGTTATTTTCTTTACGCTTCAGAACCAAATCACAGACGTCAATGCGAAATGACTTTCCGAACTACCTAATAGTTTACAAAGTTTATTGCTTAGATTGTGACGGGACATATATAAGACAGAAAACACTATTCAAAATCTAGATTTTACGAACATAAATATTCAATTAGAAAAAAATTCCGAATATACAATTCAGCTAACATGGAACAATTTTAAATTTTCTAATCCCAAAACTTTAGATAAAGAGCGAAATTTAGAAAAAAAAATTAATTTTAGATATGGTCGAAATTTTAAACAACAAAAATTCAATTAATCATCGGTCAGATATTTACTGTTTTTCTAATATACCTATATCAAAAATTTTTTGAAAAAATATTTCATAAAATATTTATATTTTTTATTTTTATTCAATGCAAATTTCATCATCAAGAGTCAAGACTAACGTATTTGTATCATTGCCAATATTCAAAATATTTATTTGTTTAGTTTTGCTTTTTATATTCCAAGAAAGTTTTTATAAAAGACTAGCTGCGACGCCCGCCTTCAGCGGCTCTCTTTCTACATGCTCTACTTGCTTAATTTTATTTAAGTAATTAGATTTGTATTTAATTACATACTCACAATCAATCATTTTTTTTTCAATATAATATTTAAATTTGAATGTTTCTATTAGGAAAATAAGGACAAGTTTTTATGTGTGACTTTTTTATTTATCCACCAACGTTTCGTCGACTTTGCCGACTTCTTCAGGGCTTCTACAATTACATTGTTTTTTTTTTGTGAATGTGCCAAATATTTTTTGAAATTTGTGTTCTGATGTCCTTCAATGATAACGAAGATAATAAGAAAATTTAGACTAATATGTGACATGACTATTTGGTAGGTAAACTATTAATACATGTTTGTTTTGGAATTGTAATTGAACTTTTGTGAAATCATATCAATAATGTTCTTGTAATTGTAGAAGCCCTGAAGAAGTCGGCAAAGTCGACGAAACGTTGGTGGATAAATAAAAAAGTCACACATAAAAACTTGTCCTTATTTTCCTAATAGAAACTTTCAAATTAATACAAATTATGGACGGAAATGATAATAATAATAATATTTAAATAAATATTTTAATATTTAACATGTTATACATAATATTTAATATGACGTTATCACATGTCGTTTTTTTTGTGTGACTATTATTTGACTTTTTTATGGTTAATCTCGCTATAAACGTTATCATTATTAATAAATTTTACACAACTATAGAATTAATTAAAAACTAAGTACTAATTTATTATTTTTTAAATGATTTCGCCTAATAATTTATATATTATTTTAGTAAGTCGACTGGAGAATGTCCGATGGCGAGCAGACCACATCTATGGCACTTCCAATGGAAATCTCTCCACTGGGGAAAATTCTGCATCAGGAAATGCAGAACTCCAATTGGAACTCACCGTTCGAGATTGTGTTGCTGACGAATCGAAAATTCATCGTATACATCTTTTACCTGAACAAGTTCTCGTACTCCTTCAAGGTAACTCTCCAATATATTATATAGTACTTTGAAATGATTTATTAATAATAAATTTCTTTTATTTTTAGATCTGAAAAAGGCTCGGTCTTTAATGGAAGCTTTATAAATTAATTTCATTAAAAAATTGTTATCTTTTTTCTAATATTTTTAATAAAATATATACATATATAAATTAATCTAATATTTATTTTGGTAGATGGTTCTATTTGAACTTCCCAGCAATGACATCATTATTTGCATTTTTATTAGAAATCATAGTTCTTTTAGGATTCCCGAATCATTCCTTTAGAATTTCTAGATAGTGATTTATACTAGTAAAGTAAAGGGAGTGTAGTTTCACTGTGAAACTACACTCCCTTTACTTTATTAATTAATATCATGTTTCACCTAAAACCTACACCACTTTCCCTAAGTAAAATTCTAGATAGTGGTTACCCATCCAGATGTATGGATAAACTCCTAAGAGTAGAAACATGACCACCCAGATGCCCAGATTGCTTTCTTTTATCAGATTTAAATTTTTTCATTAAATTTTTATTGAGTGTTTATTTATATTCTGTAAAACTTTGATTTTTCACTTAACATTTGGGGAAGTGTTCTAACATAACATCCTACCCCCCCCCCTCCCATTGACTACGGGTATGGTCAGAAGCCCTTCGGAAATTGAACCCTAATACCAAAAAATGCAACCTGGCACTTGACTTGGGAATTTAATCCAATTGAAATAGATCAATCCGGCCTATAAGACCATATCGTTCTAGGTGAAACCAGTACTAAGAACATAAACGCATTGGGTTCAATTCCCAAATGGGTAAATTAAACCCATCTAGCATGAAATAAAAGCTACAATAACAACTTGGATTCAGTAGAAGACATCCCCGTGATTCTCCAAAAAACAACTTTATTTATACTTATTTTCTGTATTATATTCAAAAAGATCGTACAATATTTTCCATAAATTCTAATAATATTCAAAGTATTGATCTCCTGTGTCCCGATACATAGTGGCGCCATCAGAGTGGCGCCTGCTCACGTCTTATCAGCTGATGAAAACAAAACTTCCTTCCACTCTTTACTGATAACATTTTGGAAGATGCGCTTAACATGTATTCTTTTCGTAACATTCTTAATTCATCCTTTAAATAGTTCGGAAAATGTAAATATTACAATCAATTATGATCAACCTTTGGGAAGATTGCATCATTTTTGGAAGAGTACTGGATTATGGTAAGAATTATTTTATTTTTTTACAAGTATTTATAATTACTTATTGATTTTTTTAATCCTAATTATTTTCTTTTCTCAAATGACTAATTGTATCAGATCAATCAAGCTGTCCTAGGGTGTACAGTGTATACAGGACGAACGCTGATGGAAGTACATCTCTTCCCCCACTCCCGAAATATAGGAGTACTATATAGCAGTGATTCTCAACCACTGTGCCGCGGAACTTTAGTGTGCCGCGAGATTCTTGAAGTGTGCCGCCACTGCTAGGCAGTGGTCCCTCCCTAAATAGAAAATTAGTACCTGGAGGCACCGAGCGATGCTCGGTAGCTTCTT
The DNA here is from genome assembly GCA_024734495.1 of Forficula auricularia. Classification (NCBI taxonomy): domain Eukaryota; kingdom Metazoa; phylum Arthropoda; class Insecta; order Dermaptera; family Forficulidae; genus Forficula; species Forficula auricularia. Next base: position 187,260 of record JALMQS010000247.1, read on the forward strand.
CCTTCATTTAAAACCTTTATTTTAATATTATTTTTAATTTAAAATTCTGATAAAAAGGTCTATTTTTATTTGAGAGCCGTTTTCAAATTAAAAAAATACAAATATATATCTACCCCCGAATCCCCCACCACTGCACCCCACCTCCTGCACCTGTTTTGATTCAACCATATGATTCATTTTTATTCATCCAATTGTTAATAAATAAAACCTATCAAAATGTATTGTTTTTTCAGAAAATTGAGACCTGCTTATGCGAAATATATGTTTAAATAAATTCTTGATTATTTTTTATTCTATTAAATAAATAAAATTCTTTATAAAAACAATTATAAAACGTTTATTAATATTTCTAACGTTTAGGTTGAACAAAATATGTTTTAAACCACAATCACAATACTTCTTCAAGGCCTTTGAGAATAAAGGATTTACCCGACCCCATTGTCTGCCTGAGCACAAAAGGAAAAGGGGAAACCTTTTTTTTTAAACCCTAAGAATGGGATTTGTCTACCTGAGAATAATTAATTTGATTACGAAAAAACCCATCAAAAACAATTTTCTCGAAGATGAGATCGTGACAGATCGAATTGTCACCCCCAAAACCCACTAACTCGTGAATTTCATCAAAATCGGTATAGTCGTTTTCAAAATAGAACCAAGATACAAACAAATATATATACAAACAAATAAATATACAATTCTTGCTCGTTTAATAAGAGTAGATTTATTTTTTTACATTTCTTTATCAATTGACATTACATTTAATCCAAATATTTATTTGATCATTTGAAGCGAAGAGATAGTAACATTTTACAGGATGCAGAATTGCCTATGATAATTTTATAGGTACATCAATCAATAAACTAAATAAAATTCTATTAATTTATTTTATTGTTAGTGTGCCGTCATATTCTTAAATTATTAAAAGTGTGCCGTGACGAAAAAAGGTTGAGAATCACTGCTATATACCTGTTCGCATTTACCATAAATCTCAACCTGGGAACCTTACTCTCTCTGGAGTCTCACTTTAAATATTTTATTAAAATCAATAATTATTTTATTGAAATAAAATTTTTTATTAGAATGTTTGAAAAAAATAAATATCAATTAATTCCGGAGAGCTTAGGTAAAATTTTCGTTTTCCCCTTATTCTTGTTTAAAAATGTCTTAACCGAGTATGTCCGTGGCTCTGGATTTTAGTGTAGGATTTACGTATAAGCTACCCAAGCTATAGCTTAGGGCTCCCAATTTCTTGCCCCCCCCCCCTAAAAAAATTGGTCCGAGTGAGCAATTGTCATATATACTTAAATATACTGCGGCATTATTTGTTTGTTGAATTTTTAAGTTTGTTATGAATAAAAATGATTTTAATTTAAAGATTTATTATTTCACTATCTAAATACTTCTTAATTGTATTTCAGTTTAACCCTGTAGGTATCCGAAAATCATATTTGGCACTGACATAATTTTAATATATCGACTTATAAAGGGCCCCATATCTCAAATACCTTATCAAGTGTAAATCCGGCCCTGATAGATTTTGATATCCATAATAACACGAGAAAAATGCATTTTGGTGTCAAAATCTTTGTATTTTAGAAATAAAAAAAATGATTAGATTTTAGGTTTTCTAGCTTTAGAAGTTCTTAAAAACAAAATGCCGAAAATCTGAAAATTCGAATTGTTCTTTAGGAACGGTTATTTCAAAAAGCTGAAATTTGGCGCAGAAGTTTATATTATTAGGATGAACTTTTGTGTCAAGTTACAGCTTTATAGCAATTTTTGGCCAAAAACACTAAAATTTAACGAGAGTGTACCGAAACTTTCACTTGTTCCTTCAATTTTTAACCTATTATCCCTTAATAATATTTAACATATAAATAAAATTCATAAATTCATTAAATTGTTGTATTGTAATTAAAGGATGGTATATAAAATAAGACTAGCGCTCTCATTAGTTTATTTTTTAGTCCTCCAGACCCTCACGAGAAGGCAGATGGATTTCTACTCTCCCAGGATATGCTGTTAAATTTCGCCTTAATCGGAACTCTGCCATTTCGAGGAATAGAACAAGTTCGAATACACTGGCTACTGGACTTAATCGACTACAGGTATGAAACATTAATTTAAATCAATCATATTTTTTTACATATATTATTTAAAATTTTTTAACAACCCTTGGAATTTCTTAAAATTTTCATGTAATTGTGCCCCGATTTTTTTAATTCGGGGATTTTTTTTACTTTACCATATGGTCAAGTTTTGTAATCGTGCATGAAAAAAGTGTTTTTTTTCCTTCCTTTTTTTCGAAATATCTCAAAAACGGCTGAAACTATTTTGATTTCAAAAATTGAGCGAAACCATGGCATTTCGCTCTACAAAAAAAGCTTTAATAAGTGAACATCGAAAAAATTATATTTTTCGAGATAATAATTGTTATGTCAAAATGTCTGTAGTTACTTAGTTTGTTTGTCTGGTTGTCCGTTAGTCTGTGCGTTACCAAATTTTTGTGGACGAGCTAGCTCAAAAACTAGTGTGAATACCGAAACCAAATTTCACACGTAGTTTTGGTTCATTGAGATTAAGAGCTGATTAGATTTTGGTCCATATCGACCCAAAATTATTAAGGGGGTGGAGGGGGGTTAAAAATTAAAAATCTAGGCCGTTTGAGCAAACTCAACCAAATTTTATATACATAATCAGTGGGCCCCCAGATGTCTAAAAATGCAAAAACTAACCGCCCAAAATGGCGGGGTGGGGGGTGTATGGTCAAAAAATGAAAATCTTGGCCCTTTACCAAACTCAACCAAATTTTGTATACATAATCAGTGGGAACCCAGAAGTATAAAAATTCAAAAACTAACCCCCCCCCCTACATGATTATAAATAATTTTAGGGGCCAGGTTGTATGGTAAAGTCAAGTGGATGGCCACATCAGAACACACGTCAGCTTATTTAAACTTGTTGAAAGAATTATTATTAAAAAATTCCAATTCTACATTTCAGTGATAATAATACATATGACTGGGCTTCATTGGACAAGTTACTGGATCGATTATATCAGTTTCATCTGCGGCCTGGATTCGAATTAATGGGAAATCCTGGAAATCAATTTCGAGATTTTAACAATCCAGCTGAAGTTCAATTATGGAGAGATTTGATTCATACTCTAGCCACACGATATATAAGTATTCATTAATTATTTAAATTTATCTACCTAAAAAACAATAAAATCTAATAATCAAAAGGTGTGGATTCAAATATTTCTATCAAATACTGTAGATTTTCTTCTAAACCAATTATTTTATAGAGACCAAAATCTAAAAGAGAAGTAGATTCTAGAATTTTTATAGATTTTAAAATAAAGGGGTTTCAAAATTTGAAAGGGAACTTTGCTACAACTTTCTGACTTCTAGCATCCGGCGTGGGCGTCAAAATAGAAATTCTTAATTAACATATAAATATTTATTTTTTACTTTACCATACAGAGTATTGTCAAGTATTGTAATCGTGCATGAAAAAAGTGGTTTATTTCCTTCTTTTTTTCGAAATATCCTAAAAACGGCTGAAGCTATTTTGATTAAAAAAATTGAGCGAAACCATGGCATTTTGCTCTACAAAAAAGCTCTAATAAGTAAACATCGAAAAAATTATATTTTTCGAGATAATAATTGTTTTGTCAAAATGTCTCTTAGTCTGGTTGTCTGTTAGTCTGTGCGTTACCAAATTTTTGTGGACGAACTAGCTCAAAAACTAGTATGAATATCAAAACCAAATTTCACACTTAGTTTTGGTGTATTGAGATTAAGAGCTGATTAGATTTTGGTGCATATCGACCCAAAATTAAGGGGGGGGGGGGAAGGGGGGTTAAAAATTAAAAATCTAGGCTATTTGAGCAAACTCAACCAAATCTTGTATACATAATCAGTGGGACCCTAGAAGTCTAAAAATGCAAAAACTAATCCCCAAAATGGGGTAGGCGGGGGGTCAAAAAATTAAAATCTTGGCCATTTACCAAACTCAACCAAATTTTATATAGGTACATAATCAGTGGGACCCCAGAATTCTAAAAATGCGAAAAAACTAACCGCCCGAAATGGGGGTGGGGTGGAGGGGAGGCCAGGTTGTATGGTAAAGTCAAGTGGATGGCATCAGAACACATCAGCTTATTTTTTTATTTTATTTATTTAATGATGCTCTGAACCGAGTAGAAAATACTAAAGACTGAAACATTTGAAGTACAACTTGTATTTTTTAAACAAGATGGGTTATTACATTCCAAACAATAACAATAGTAACAGCAATAACAATATAGAATATGTTTCTAAGCAATAAACAAATTTGCAATTTTACGTAGCCAAACAAATTAAAAACATAGTCCAAAAGAAGCCATCCACTATGCAACCTAAGGTAATCTTTTTTTTTTTTTTTTTTTTTTTTTAATGCAATCGAATGCAAGAAGGGGTGCACCAGTAAAGATGTAGCCCCTATGGATCTCGAAAGACCCTTGCATTACCGAAGAGAAGGGAAAGTTGATTAAGTGAGAGGGTGTAGACGTAGGTGTCTATGCACCCTGGTTTTGAAGGTTTGAAGATCATAGGTGCTGGGAAAGATAGAGGCTGGGAGAGAGTTCCAGTTCCTTGAAGTCATGGGGATATATGTATTCGCGAATGAAGTGGTCCGGCACTTTTCCAATTTGACCGCGAAAGAGTGTTGGGAGTCGGCAAAACGTGTGCTGCGTGCAAAGCATGCTTTGGGGGAATTATTGATTTTATCTCATCAGAGCACCTGCCGTGATAGTATCTATAGAAAAGGGAGAGGGCGGAGACATCTCTTCGATGAGCCAGCGAGTCGAGGGAGTCGGTGAGGGTAGAATCGTCAATTAGCCTGACGGCTCGTTTCTGAATTGCATCAAGGGTAGCAAGAGAATATTTTGAGGCTCCCCTCCACAGATGAGAGCCGTATTCGAGACAGGGGCGGATTTGGGCCTTGTAGATGGTGAGAAGTTGTGGGGGTTTGTAAAATCGCTTGGACCTGAATAAGAAGCCAATCTTCCTTGCTGCAGATTTCGCCACAGAGGAGATGTGTTCATTCCAAGACAGGTCAGATGCGACAGAGACGCCCAACATGGATAGGCTGTCACACATTTTCAGGGTATTCGAATCGAAGTGAATATCAGGGAAATCTCTATTTTCGCGCCTAGAAATAAGACAACATTGAGTCTTATTTGAATTAAAATTAACTAAATTTTGAGAGCCCCATTTATTCAGTTTGTCTAGGTCGAGAGTAATTGAGGAGGCAATATTGATTCGATTATTCGGGAGAGAGGGTTTGCCGTGTAGAGTGCTATCGTCGGCGTAACAATGAGTGGGGTTTGCCGTTTGATCAATAAGGTCGTTTATATAAATAAGGAAGAGTGTGGAGGAGATTACAGAGCCTTGGGGAACACCAGAGTTTGTGGAGAACGATTCAGATGATGTTCCATCCACCACAACTTTTATACTTCGGTTTGTCAGAAAGCTTTCTATCCATTTGCGAAGTGTTGGTGTGAATCCAAAGGCTGGCAGTTTGGCAAGAAGATTTTGTGCCAAACCTGGTCAAAAGCTTTGGAGATATCAAGGGCTACAGCGAGGGTTTCTTTTCCGGCCTCTAGAGTATTGTTCAAGGTGTGGGTGACATAGGTTAAGATGTCGCCTGTGGAACGATTTTGTCTGAATCCATATTGCCTATCGTGAATTAATTTATTGTTTTCTAAGTGATGAAGGACGTGTTGGTTTATGACTAATTCCATTAATTTGGAAAGAACAGAGGTGATCGAGATAGGCCTGTAATTAGAGATTTGTGATGTGTCTCCTTTTTTAGGAATAGGTGTGACTCTGGCTATTTTCCAGCTTTTGGGGAATATGCCCGACTCGTAAGAGAGTTGGAATAGCTTGGATAAGATAGGGGCAATAATATATACATGATAGAAAATGATATACATAATTATTATTTTAATAATAATAATTCTATTTTATTATATTTTAATTTATTGTCTATTTATTATTTTCTAACATCCTATTTCACATTAATAGCCTGGCAATACAAAAATTCCCTACATTATCATTATCAAAATTTTTATTTATTATTATAATAAAAAAAAATACAAATCTTTATAAAACAATCTTGGAACGTTTATTTTGGAACTAGACGTATCAGGAGAAATTCTCCTTTATCAATAGAAATTTTTTCAAAAAAATTGTCTTTTCGCTAATGTTTCGAAAACAACTTTTTTTCCTTTTTTCGAATTTTTTTGAAAAAATTTCTAAGGAGAATTTCTCCTGATACGTCTAGTTCCAAAATAAACGTTCCAAGATTGTTTTATAAAGATTTGTATTTTTTTATTATATTAAAAACAATAAAGATTTGAGCATCTATTTTTTTGAAAAAAGTTGTAATGTTTTTCAAAAAAATCACCTCAGATTAAAACTAACGAATGTTTATTAAAAGAGAAAGAATTTAATTTTTAGGACAAATTCTAAGATTTTCCTGGATGAATCCCCCCTGATATCGCAATTTAATAATATTTCTACTAAAATCTTAGAATTTGTCCTAAAAATTAAATTCTTTCTCTTTTATTAAAAACAATCATGAATTTATTTTTCCTTTTATTATTATCATTTAATATTATTTATTTATTAAACGCTCCGAGATAGATGCCTCGTAGAGCAGATACAATAAAGAATAAGAAAGATTTGTCTTAAAGGTTTGGAATTATATTAGGTGGGAGTTGGTGGTGTTTCACAAGGAGAAAACATTAAAATACAAAGATTGTTTTAAGTTTACTCTATATATTTCGAGCTCTTAAGGAGGTTCTTTCGTGACAATCCACCCAAAAAATTTTAGCCTCGTAACCACACTATAAATATGAACCTAACTAAAATTTTAGGTTATGTTTTTTTAACGTGACTGTACCACTCACACAACGAAATCTCTATATGGATACACACATACTTGCAGGATCGTTTCCAAGCCATTGTGCTTATATCCCCTCCACTAAAAATAACCTCCTAAATATGTTTTTTTAGTTTTTATCAAAACTACATAGTAAATAATTTCTATTTTTTTTTTAAGTTACTCCAAATATATTATTCTAACACATATTAGTTTTTCATCAAGATGGTGAAAGTTCTTCAATGAAAAAAAATAAAATAATGATCATATCCCCACCCATTCTCTATCTACCCTATGTAAAAAATGACATTTTTAATTGCAATTATTTCATGTTTGGTGTGGTAAGGCTTTGGAATGAACTTCCATCCAAATTTCATGCAAACCCGACTCTTGGTGCTCTCAGGTCTTCGTTCTTTGTGGATCCCAATAACTGATACTCTTTACTCCTATTTCCTTTATGTTTTCTAATCTTTCTTTACTTTTTTTTCTCTTCTTCCCCTTCAAAATTTGTGTATAGGTGAACTCTTTTGCCAACTTTGTAAAATATTGTTGCTAAATTATGTATAAACACTAGGTGGGACTTAAGGTCCTATGTTTGTATACTTTGTGAAATAAATAAATAAACATTGCAAACAATAACAAAAGTAACAACAATGCAGAATATGTATCTAAGCAATAAACAAATTCGCAATTTTACGTAGCAATACAAATAAAAAAACAGTAATAATATTAGTCGAAAAGAAGCCATCCACCATGCAACCTAAAGTAATCACACATACCACCTAATATGTTAATTATTCTTTGATATATTAATGAGAAAATTATAAATTTATTTAACTTCATTATTTCAAGTTAGAAATATATAAATTCGCATATTATTTTCACTTAATATTTGACAAAAATTACCTGCTTTCGATTCGCGATCGAATCAAATACAGGCAACTTATGATATATTCTATCTATTCAATGGGTACCCTGAATGGGATGAAAACATTTTATTCATCAGCCCTTTCTCTTTTGTAGATACCTTCTAGAAATTTTCATTTGATAATATCTTATTCGTATTCTTCTTTTTTTACAGGACGTTACGGCATTTTAAACGTTTCTCAATGGAAATTTGAAACCTGGAATGAACCAGATTTAAAAAGTTATAATATATTCCAATTTAATCTCACAAGTTAGTATAACATTTTATTAAAGTGATATCAAATTAATTAGATATTATAATAATTATTAATTATTAATAAAGTAATAAAAATTTAAAAAAGAGAAAACTTTTTTCTCTGTAAACTCCTGTAGATGGCCTCGTACCACGCTAATAAGCATCTTGTCTTTTATTTTTGCGAAACCTACCTAGAATTTATATATTTTTAAAATTTTTAAAATTTTCATTACCTTATTAAATTACTAGCTGCAAGGCCCGCCTTCGGTGAGACTCTTGCTAGCCAAGGTGCTGCGCCCCCTGGACCCCCGTCACTTCAACACTCCCTCTCCTCCATCTCCAACCACTCTCCATCCCACCGACCCTCTCCACAACCCCGGAACTTCTCCCCAGCCTCTGATCACCCACCCCAGTAAACCTACCCCTGGACCCCCTCCCCCTTGGATCCCACCTCCCACCCAACCCCTGGGGGCACGGACATAGGTAGGTAGCTACCGAGGGGTGAACCGCGACTGGAATTAGGTGTACACCGTCTTTGGAATTATTTGGAATTACTTTGGAATTCATTAGATAATCTATTGTCTTCTACTTGGAAATGAAAGTGGAAGTAGGTGTACACGATTTTAGGTCGCGGTTCACCCCTCGGTAGCTACAAACAGATACAGGCACAAATGCCCTTTAGTAGTATGTGATGTTTCACCAAGAACCTCTCTCTCTTAACAAAATTTATTATTATTTCTTATTATAAAATTCAGTCAAATTTGAATTAAATACTCAATTGAATGAGACTTTTCTAGAAAATGTTGACTTTTTTAAATTAATTATTTTGAAAATATTTTATTATAATTTTATAAAGATTGTTATATTTATTATAATATACGGTCAAGAATTAAATATCTATCTATATCTAATATTATAACAATTTTAGTTCACAATTAAAATTTTATTGAACAAAAAATATGTCTTTACTCAAATGGACAAAAGGACATAATATTGCTAACTAATTATTTTTTTATTGCTGACAAAATTTGCTAACTGGATTAAATCCCGAAGAAAAAATATTCCATTTGAATGGAAGTATTTCAGTCTCCCTTTACTACCGAGGAATATATTCGAAGGATCCTTAGGGCATTTATTTATTCGTGGCAATATTCCTCTTTACTGATGTGAATATTTTCAGGTAATATAGTAAGTATTATTATTATCATTTCCGTCCATAATTTGTATTAATTTGAAAGTTTATAATAGGAAAATAAGAATTTGAAACGTTGGCTGATAAATAAAAAAGTCACACATAAAAACTTGTCCTTATTTTCCTATTATAAGCTTTCAAAATAGTAAGTATTGTTTTGTTCATTTGAGTGCTAACATTTATTTGCTCAATTCTTTATATTCCGGCGAAGAAGAATGTATAAGAAAAATAATTTTAAACAATTCATTTGTTTTCAGGTTTTTTAAACTATTTCCAAGCATGTCGCAAAGGCTTAGATTCAGCCGCATCTCAAATTTCTCCATCATTCAAGCTGGTTTTGGGTGGACCTGCAGGTCTTTTTCGTTCGCCTAAAACTCATGTTCTGTGTTGGGGCCTCCTTAATTATTGCGCTGAAACCGAGAAGCGATGCTTAGACTATCTATCCTTTCATAAGAAGGGTAACGAATCGACCGAAGAAATTTTGACTCAAGATCTTAATTTAGCGAGGACATTTAAAGAGAAATTTCCAACTCTTCAAAGAATACCTCTTGTAAATGAGTAAGTAAATAAAATACATATGAGCCTTTTATTTTGAAAGTGACTTAAGTCCAATTTTGAAAAAAAATGAGTTAATGTCAGTTTTAGTTAGACATAGATGTCTTCTTCATTTTTATAATATCTTAGTCAATGGAGTACAATATCCTTTATGAATTCGTCAAAATAAAAGTATTGAAATCCTATACTCCAAAAGCACATTTGTGCCTGCCTCTGTATGTACCTATGTACCTATCTATCTATGTATCTATGTCCATCCCCCAACAAAAACAGTCGTCATGGTTACCAATTTAAATGAAATTATCTCTATATATAAAATAAGGTTTTGTCTGTAGGTACATTGGGTTGGGGGTGGCGGTGCTGGGTGGGTTTCGGGGGGAGTGAGGTTCGAGAGGTCCAGGGGTCGTCATGGTTACTAATTTAAATGAAATCTATATATAAAATTAAGGTTTTGTCTGTACATTGGGTTGGTGGGGTGAGTGGGGGTGCTGAGTGGGCTTCGGGGTGGGGGTCTAGGGGGTGAACCCCTTGGCTAGCAAGAGGGCCGCCGAAGGCGGGCATTACAGCTAGTATATATATAATGTGTATTTATAAAATATATACAATGTATATAATGTGTATTTATAAAAATATAAATACAAATATCTCGAAATAACAAACAATGGACTTACGCCACTTTCAAAATAAACGGCTCATATATATTTATTTGAATCATAGATCTTTTAAACACAGGAATTATTTAACGGGTTATAGTGGTGTTTCACAAAGAGGAAATAAAATTAAAAAAATTAACAAATCTTTTAAATTATTTTGGAGATTTTTTTTTATTTATCTCTATACATATTTCGGGCTATGAACCCTTCATCAGGAGGTTTAACAGAAAACTGAATATAAAATTTTTACATAGTATCGATGTTAGAAAGAATTGAGTTGTTAGATTTAAAGGTATGTGGAAGGGAGAGAATGGGTATTGAACAAATTGTCTGTCCGAGTCAAGTACATTTCAATAGATGACTTTGTTCGAAATTTATGTATAGAATTCTGGGAATACCTATTAAATTATTATATATTAAATAATAATAATATTAAAATAATATTAATATAATATATGTAATATATAATATAATATTAAATTAATCCTTTAATAGGTATTCCCAGAATTCTATACAAATAAATTTCGAACAAAGCTCATCCTATTTGAAATGTACTTGACTCGGACCAGACAATTTGTTCAATACCCAATTTTATTTCCTCTTTGTGAAACACCACTATAACCCGTTAAATAATTCCTGTGTTTAATATGTTTCACTATAAACCAACACCGCTTTAGGGAAAGCGGTGTTGGTTTATAGTGAAACATAAACTTCATAGATCTTTTGTCTAGCTAATTATAAAATTGTTTATGACTTTCTCATAATGGTGTATTCAAAAAAAATTGTTTTTATTAGTTTTATTTTTAAAATTTTCGAGTATACCAGTTTTTTGATGTTGAGTGTACAAGGAGATATTGGGCTAGTTAATACTAAGGTAAATCAAACTTACTAATAGCTAGCCTAGCATCTTTGTACAATCAAATATCAAAAAACTGGATACTCGATAATTTTAAAATAAAACGAATAAAAACAATTCTAATTATTTATTGTTATTTTTTTTAATATTTAAATGTATTATTCTATTATTATATAATATTAACTAAACTAATATTTAAAAATATATTCTTTTTTATTCAAATTCATCACTTCTACTTTGAGATTACATTTTAATAACAATTTGAAACATATCGTCCATAATTTTTTTTCTCTGAGCCCCCTCTAAAAATTTGAAAGTCCGACGCATATGCATAGACGGGTAATTTTCAATTTTTAATGTAATTTTCTTTTAGTGAATCCGATCCGGTAAAAAAGTGGTCGAAACCACTGAATTGGAGAGGCGATGCCCGATACGGAGCAATGATTGCCAGAGCTATTATCGATCATCAAAAAATAATGATTCGACAAAATAAATTTCCACTGGAACTACTGGGGAATGATAATGGATTTCTTAGCTATTTTCCTAATCAATTTAAACAACGTACTCTTTTAGCAAGGTAAAAAAAAACGTATTGAACAATGGTTAGTTTAATGTCGTGGCTGTGATGATATTCAGTGGGTTGAAGGATTTATATCAGCCAAAGTAGGCAGGGGCATAGCCATGGGGGGGAGGGGGGGGGTAGAACCTCATGGTTGCACTTATAGACTTCTGGGGATTCACACATTATGTATAGGTGCAATATTTGGTTGAGTTTGGTTCAAAAGACTAGATTTTCATTTTTTGACCCTTCCCCATTTTTGGGGGTTGTTTTTGCATTTCAAGTCATCTGGGAGCCCACAAAATATGGTTGAATTTGGTCCAAGGGCCTAGATTTTCATTTTTTGACATTCCCCCCAACTTTATCCCCAGAAAAAAATAATAATATTTTCGTCATTATAAGTTCATTTTTATAGTATATTTCATTTTTCTTCTTTCATTAGTTTTAAAATCTTATCATTTCAATTTTTAACCCCCCCCCCTTAATTTTGGTTTCGATTTCAACCAAAATCTAATCAGCTCTTAATCTCATTGGGATGAGTAACGGCAACTACAAGCCGTTTCTTATAGCAAACTAACCGTAATTAAATATATTTCATATGTTTAATCAAGAATTATGTTCTTTTTTAATTTCTTGAAGTACCTATATATTTGTTTTAATAAAAACAATTCCCAATTAATATTTTGCTTTATGAATTGACCCCCCCCCCCCCCCCCCCCGCATGACAATTTTTCTGGCTACGCCACTGAAAGTAGGAATGCACCGGGTACAATAAAATTCCCAGAGTAAAAACGTTTCGGCATAAATTTATTGGGCCATCTTTATTTATTATTTAGAATTGCCCAAGCAAAAATGGGGTTTAATACAAAACATAAACTACTATGCTCCTCCTCAATCAGCTTAGCAAACAGGAAGTTGCTATTGAAGACATATGTATGGAGCATAGCCATGTACGGGTGTGAAACCTGGACAATTAGAGAAGAGGAGAGAAAGAGATTAGAGGCTTTCGAAATGTGGTGCTACAGAAGAATGATGAATATCAAATGGATGGATAAAATTACAAATGAAGAAGTTCTTGGAAGAATCGGAGAAAGAAGAACCTTGTGGAAGAGTCTGAAGAAGAGAAGAGGTCAGATGATGGGGCACACACTGAGACATGGGGGACTGCTTAGGGATATCTTGGAGGGGGAGGTGGGAAAGAAAAGGGGAAGGGGAAGAACCAGATTAGAATATTTCAACCAAATAATTGGGGATATGGGATGCCAGACATTTAGAGAGGTTAAACAGCTGGCGGGGGACAGAGTCGAGTGGAGACGGATTGTTGCATCAAACCAGTCTTAGGACTGTATACTCAATGATGATGATTTATTTATTGGCCTAAAGAAATATATAAAACGTTGTTACCATTAGTAAATATCATTCTTATCATTATTATATCAATTTAAGTTGTTAAGGTTGGTTTTTAACTCACAATTATATACATATTACAACACACACATGTGATTGAACCTAGTTTTGTAAACAATAAGAAATTTAACTTCATGTAGTTTGTGTCGTGCTTGGGCCCAAAGTTCAGAGATGAGTCAAATTTTATTATATATATATAAATAAATAATTTATCTGCATAGCCCCCGTAAGGGGTCGAAGTGCACCTGTGGGTCCCGGGTCCGGGCCCTACAGGGGCCCGCGGCCCAGGTGTGTTTTTTTAAGGGGATATGTTAGAAAAAAATGTGTAGGGTGACCAACTTTTCCCACTTTATAAAAAAACAAACTTATTCCATAATAAGGTTCAGATTTTGGGCCCCGGGCTCGAAATTTGATGCAGGGGCCATGATCATATGACTTATTAGAGATCATTTTTAATCTTTTTTCATTTTATCATTTATTTATTTTAAATGGGCCAAATTAGGTTTAATTACTATACTTTCATTATATATTTTCATTATTTCATTCAATTATATTGCTTCTTGTTTTTAAATTTCTCATTATTTAATTTATTTTATGTAGACATTTTTTTAATTTTCAATTTAATATAACTTCAACAAAGCATCAAGAGAATAATTGCTTAGCTTAAGACAAGTTTGTAGTTAGCATAGCTTATATCCATGGAGAACAGAATATGTATCATTAACCTTTTTAAAATATGTTGATTTCAGAATAATTTTAATTTTTTTAAAACCACTTATCTGGTATATATCGTAGTTAGACTTAGACCTTTAATTTGAGACCAAACTCATCATTATTCTTTTTCAGGTTTCAAATGAATAATACTGATCCTCCTCATGTTCAAATGTTCATAAAGCCAGTCTATTCTACTATGGCACTTTTGTCTTTTCTTTATTACCAAGAAGTTACATCTGTTATCGATCCACCAAATAAACGGTATGATAAAGTACATAAAAAAGACTTAAAAATTATATAATCTTTATAAGATTTCAATAAATTGTGTATAAATTAGATTGAAGTGATTTTTGGAGAGTTAAGGGAATTGAGTGGATATTGATGAAGCAGTCCAAAATTCAAAAAAAGAAGATAATATAACTATCTTTCTATTCATAAATCGAAGTTTCGGAGGCTTATTCCCTCCTTCTTCAGGGTTTTAAAAGGTCTTTGAAGGAAATCCAAATGTGACATTCCCCTCTGGCTCCTCTCTCAGTGGCAGTAACAATATTATGTCCTACGAGCTGCTCCAGGCGTGCCTTCGGCACGCCCTCACAGCTCGGCCCTTCGGAGCAGGTGGCCCTGGCGGGCAGCGTCTTATTAGGTCTGTAATATATATTTGTACTATTTTGCCCCCTCTTTCGCCCCCAAGCACTCATTTTGGCTATTGATTTTTACAGCACACATTTTATATAGTCTTAAAAACTAACATTACAAAATTTGATCTATATCGGAGAGAGTATTAATTTTTTGCCCCCAGTCACATTTTGGGAGGTTGAAACTATTTTTTAGATATTTGCAAATAAATAACCCTCAGTTTTCTAGAGAGTAAATGTACTAAAAATCTAAATAATTCTATAATCCCCCCCCCCCCCTTCGCCCCCATACAGTCAATTTTGATAGTTGATTTTTACAGGAATAGTTTCTTAAAGTAATAAAGAATAACTCTACAAAGTTTGATCAAGATAGGAGAGAGTTTTAATTTTTGCCCCCACTCACATTTTGGATAGTTGGGAGTCGAATTTCAAAAAAACCTGAAATCCCTTTTTAGATATTTGTATTTAGAATTTCATTAAGTAAAAATCAAGTAAATATCTTATCGTTCTTAATTGAAAATGCATAATTAGTGTAAACACACTGCAAAGATATTTTGCCACTTTTGACCCCTTTAGGGGTCGAATTTTAAAAAATCCTGAAATTAGTTTTTAGATATTTTAATTTAGTATTTTTATAAGTAAAAAGCAAGTAGATATTTTATCGTCCTTAAGAGATATCGCATAATCAGTGAAAACACACTTTGCCCCCTTTGACCCCCTTAGGGGTCGAATTTCGAAAAATCCTTTCTTAGTGAGCCCCTATTTCATAGATGTATTATCCTCTCCAAATTTCATGTTTCTATGTCCAGTGGTTATGGCTGTTTTGATGATGAGTGAGTGAGTGAGTGAGTGTATCGGGCAAAGAATTTCTATATATAGATTTAATTCTTCTTAAAATTTAGTAAACGTTGGTTTATGATTGAAAAGATAAATTGAAACATTTTTGTGCCGAGTGTAGCAGAATTTTTATATATTGAAGGAGACAATAAAAGAGTATGTCTTCTGCTGGAATTATAAATTTTATTTATAACGAGACTATTGTTTAATTCCTGTGAATCAATTGTAATATACTGATGAAGAAGGCAAAGCCCTCGAAACTATAGTCTCGTTATAAATAAAATTTATAATTCCAGCAGAAGACACACTCTTTTATTGTCTCCTTCAATTAAAAATATAGTTTAAATTATCTTCTTTTTTGAATTTTGGACTGTCTCATCAATATCCACTTAATTGTATAAATTTAAAATTCTCATTACTTAAAATAAAATATTTTTTAAAAAGTAGAGAAATTTAAATTAAATTATTTTCTAATTAAATAATAATCAGAGACTATTCTTAGTTCTAAATTAATACACATATTACTGAAAGTAATTTTTTGTCATAATTTTGCAGTTGTTCCTTCTAAAGATTTTAGGATAATTAAGTTATTACCAAAAATTATCTATTGTTTCTTGGATACACTCTGGTTAAATATTCTTAGAAATTAATCATGAATCATGAAGTATAACTAACTTTTTCGAAAAATTTTTAAACTAGACATAGGAAGAAATTAAGCTAACCAACAAAAATAAATTTCTCTCTACAAACATAAAATATATTTTTAAAGAGAATTTCATTAAAGCTTTAACATAAACAAATTAAAACAAATATAATTTAGGCGCTCTCTGATCGATATCTCAAAAATATAGCTTAACATCATTCTCCAAAATTTTGAGTCTTATAATTGTTTATTTTTTCCTACAAATTCGATCGCGACAGACTTCCGAGATCAAAAGTAGATCTTATATACCGGCGACCGCCCCCCCCCCCCCCCAAATCAGAGGTCTGGATCCGCGCATGTATACTATAGTATATAACACACTACTATAAGTAGTTTATACCACATTTATTATACTATAGTATATTCAACATTTATTAATAGTAAAACATATTGAATACTTTATCAACAACATTTTCTGAAACCTTTAGAAAAAGCCTCATAATAGAAATTCTACCTTATTTTTATAAATACAGGGTGGGGCATAAAGATCTACTACATTTTGAAGGGTTATAAAAAATGAAAAAATTTAACTAGAAAAAAAAGTGAATATATTTTTTAAAAGAACATAAAATAAATTTTTTAAAATGTGTTTTAAACATTATCAGACAAAAAAGGGGTGGGTCAAAAATGAAAATTCTAGCCTTTTCGGCCAAACTCAACCAAATTTTGTGTACATATTCTGTGGGACCCAAAAAGGCTAGAAATGCAAAAACTAACCATCCAAAATGGGAGGGGGGTCAAAAATGAAAATTCTAGCTCTTTTGACCAAATTTTGTATACATAGTTTGGTCGAAAGACCTAGAATTTTCATTTTTGACCCCCTCCCCCTCTTTTTCTTCTGATATAATGTTTAAAACACATTAAAAAAAAAAAATATTTTATGATCTTTTCAAAAATATATTCAATTTTTTCCTAGTTAATTTTTTTCATTTTTTATACCTCTTAAAAATGTGGTAGATCTTTATGCCCCACCCTGTATTTAATGCAACTCTCTAATATGAATATAAATACCACTGGTGGTCAATCTAATTTTTAGGTATTTATTATCTTATGTTTAAAATTTTTCTATTATTTCTTTGTAGAATTAAGAACTGTTTTCAATGTTTCAGGTTCGCATCGTTGGCCACGTTTGAACAAAATAAGGATAGCTGGTCAAGCAGTGTTCTAATTACATTTAATGAAGACACGATATTCGATCCACAACAAATACTTAATGTCTCCTTCAATTATGAATTTCCTCCCGGACTAGATGTTCGATTCACTATTTATTTAGTGGATAATATCAAGACAAATCCAATGGCTATATGGATAAAAAATGGATCGCCACCCTATCCATCTTTCGAATTACGTGAAACTCTTCGGGCACATCAAGTAATTTATTTTATCTTTTAATAATTTATTTTTAACTTATTAATGAAAAAAATAGTAAAACAAAATTTGGCAAAGCCTTGACTTTAAAAGGGCTGGACTTTAAGACACAAACAGTTACTAGGAAAAACGGATGGATCTATTTGTTTAGAATTAAAGAATAGTCTCTGATTATTATTTAATTATAAAATAATTTAATTTAAATTTCTCTACTTTCTAAAAATATTTTTTTCAAGTAATGAAAATTTTAAACAATTTATACAAATGAGTGGATATTGATGAGACAGTCCAAAATTCAAAAAAAGAAGATAATTTAAACTATCTTTTTAATTATAAACCAATTTTACGAAGAATGAAATAGGATATAATATTGTTACTGCCACTAAGAGAGAAGCCAGAGGGGAATGTCACATTGGATTTTCTTCACTGACCTTTCAAAACCCTGAAGAAGGAGGGAATAAGCCTCCGAAACGTCGATTTATGAATAAAAAGATAGTTTACATTATCTTCTTTTTTTGAATTTTGACTGCCTCATCAATATCCACTCAATTCCCTTATCAGTCCGTTTCCAAAAACTACTTCAATCTAATTTATACAATTTATTGAAATCTTATAAAGATTTAA
This sequence comes from Forficula auricularia, assembly GCA_024734495.1. Taxonomy (NCBI): domain Eukaryota; kingdom Metazoa; phylum Arthropoda; class Insecta; order Dermaptera; family Forficulidae; genus Forficula; species Forficula auricularia. The sequence continues at coordinate 205,455 of JALMQS010000247.1, forward strand.
TTTTAAATGTTTAATTTAAAAGTTTTGTTTTGCCGAGAGTAGCAGAGTTGTTGATTCACAATAAATAATATATATACAGATATATAATTTCGATATATATGTGTGTATGTTTATTTGCACCAAGCAGAGGACAACCTCTTTGTTTCTCTTTATTATGTATTTTATCTTACCGTTTATTTGGTGGATCGATAACAGATGTAACTTCTTGGGAATAAAGAAAAGATAAAAGTGCCATAGTGGAATAGACTGACTAGCTTGATGAACATTTGAGCATGAGGAGGATCAGTTTTATTCATTTGAAACCTGAAAAAGAATAATGATGAGATTGATATCAAATTAAAGGTCTAAGTCTAACTACGATATATACCAGATAAGTGGTTTTAAAAACCCCCCATTCGAATTTTGACTAGGAGATAATCATTAAACATATTCACTGAATTCAAGAGCGAAAAAGACACAATATGGCAGGAACTATGGGTCTATTTCAACCTTTCAGAGATGCTATTAAACATTTTACGAAAGAGAACATGGCACCAAAACTTTATTATATATATCGTATTTTTCGCCGTATAAGACGCACTTTTTCTCCCCAAAATCGGGGGGAAAAAGTGCCTGCGTCTTATACGGCAAATACAAAAGCCCACCATTTTCTAGATTTGCCTCCTTTAAAATTGGGTGCGTCTTATATGCCGGTGCGTCTTATACGGCGAAAAATACGTTAAATTAGAAGTTTGGATTTTTTAATGTCTACATGCACTGGTTTAGAGGGAGGAGGGTGGGGGGGGGGGCGGTACTACCACTGTTAAATAAATTTTTGTACTACTAAAATCTATTAAATTTATAATTAACACATTAATGAGAATTGTTTTGATCGCGCTTTTTGAACAAGATATTTATCACATATAACAATTCTCATTAATGTGTTAATTATTCTTTAATATATTAATGAGAAAACTATTTAACTTCATTATTTCAAATTAGAAATATACAAGTTCAGATATTGTTTTCACTTAATATTTGACAAAAATCACCTGCATTCGATTCGCGATTGAATCAAATATAGAGGAAACATACGATTTAAAATCTATTACTTATTATAACTAAAAATATAAAATAGCAAACTTAGGTAACAACTCATATTAAGTTACGGATTTATTTATTTGTTAAAGAATAAAATATTTTACAAATTAAAAAAAGTAATACTTTTATTTGTCTCAGCATTGATTTTGCCTCAGGGCCCGTAACAGCTTTCCACGGGCCTGGGGCTGATATCTGGGAGTAGACTGTAGGGTTTAAATATTAATATAATTAAGGTTAGTTTGGTCTTAAAACTCTTTTCAATGAATTGAGAACGCAATTAGATTAGTTATCTAGTGGTATAATTTAATGATAAGATGTTTAAATAACAGGCCCACCTTGAATTCTCACGTCATACTCTCTGTGGTCAGGTCGAGCTTGAACTTCAACAAGAAAATTGAAATATTTTTTTTACTTTATAAAATTTTAACTGTCTTTAGAGACGTTCAAGGAATTTTAGATTTTATTTATTTTTAGAAAACTGACACACGGACAACACAATTTCACCAAAAGGATTCAGTTCTTTCCATTTTTACTACGGAACTCTAACATTCAGTAAATGGTTTGATTTATGATATTAAATATATGAACATATCCATCACCATCTAATTAAGAAAATGAGGAAAAAAAAAATTTGTTTTTTTATGCCTTTGTTAAAAATGAAGAAATTTTTTGAACACTACTGTGGAGAGAAGAAGGAAACATTTTATTTGTTTCATTCATTGACCCTTTGAAACCCTGAAGAAGGAGGGAAAAATCTTCCGAAACGTCGGTTTGAAAGGAAAGGAGGAAGGATTCCAATAAATTACACCTTATTTATAATGTGTTAATTTTTTCTTTCCTCACTACCTCTGGGCTGCCTTCCATTACATTCAATTATATGAACATATTTTCTATTATAATTCAATTAGTCAACTTTACAAGCAATAAATAAATAATTTTAATCTTTTGCTTAATCAGGTTAGCTTAGCCACAATTAACTATTTAGATTATAATAAAAAATACCAGTATAAATTCTACATTTTTCTGATATCCTCACCAAAGTAATTTCCCTGGGGATTTAGTTTACAGCATTATTCCTCTATATTTGTTAAGGCGTTAAATTTTTGTCAGAAGTCAAGAGGCTTCTCAAACACCTCTATATAGCTAAACTAGTCTGTCAAGGAGATACATCTTCTTGGTATTACCATTCTTGCATTCATTTGCATTGAAACTAATATTACAAGATACTAGGATTTTAAAAGATCTATTCAACCTTATCCCAGTCGAAGATTGATGGGTATTTTTATTATTATTTCCTTTATATTTCGGGGTGACTCAAATTTCTATCTATTATGACAAATCGACTATCTGCGTGTCTTCGAATTCTAATAAGTTGGTAAATTTTAATAATTTGGAAGACATAGTCTATGACTGAATAGACAGACAGACGAACAATAAAATTTCATCGGTTCTTTTTTCCATTTTTAGTATGGAACTCTAACATTCAGTAAATGGTTTGAATAATGATGTTGAATTAAACAATTTAGCAGTTACTATTCTTTTTATAAATCTTCTTCCTCTTCTTATTTTTAAACCTATAGGTTTGTTTCTTCCAGAACGTTTTTTATATATAAATGTATTTATTTCTTTATAAAATAGAATAAACTTTATTCAATTATAAATTAAACATCTTAATAATTATTTTGTATTTTTTATAGGGTCCATATCGACTGAGTGATTGGCTTCCTTATACATCTATTTCTTTTTCACTTTCATTACCATCAGTGAGTCTCATACAGATATGTTCTCAACCGAAGAAATTTCCCGGAAAAGTAGATACTTATTTCTTATTTATATATATTTTTAATCACTCATAGACAAAATTAGCGGACGTATACCCAATAAAGATAAATTTCATAGAATTTAAATAAAATGTGAAATTTGAGGAAAAGTTAGTTATTAAATAAAAGTAAGATTAAAAATGATATTTTAATAAATTAATCAAGAAACTAAAAGATAAAAAATCATCGCTTTAAATCAAATTAAATATAGTTTTTTTTGTTTTGTTCCGCTAATTTTATCCTTGAGTTTATTTGAACTTACTTTTATAAAATATATTAACTTATCCTCATTAAATTTGGGCGGTCATGACCCCCAAGGCCCTCCCCCCGCCCTCTGGGACCGCCCTTGTCACATTGAAACTGAAATCATCAGCTTATAGGCTGAAACGAATTGTTAAAATATAAAAAATAATGTAAAAATGAACACATTAAAATTAATTCCGCAGGTTAACTCGGTTGCTTATCAAGTAATTTTCAAAAACACTGTGTCATTTTGTTCCCGATAATAGGCTCAAGATTTTAGCATATTAAAGGAAATTTGATAAATCTACTGAAATATAAAGGAATGAAAAATTACTCGACCAAAATTTTGAAATTTGTGAACTAATACATGCTATATCTTAGTAAATATTAGTTGAATCAAATAATGTTCTATATGGTAAAATGTTAAGTCTTTTATTGTGAATAAAACTCCACATTTATTTTGAAATTCGGTGGACAAAAAGCCGACTTATAGGCTGAAACGAATTGTTAATATATAAAATAATGTAAAAATGAACACATTAAAATGATATCCGCAGCTTAACTCGGTTGCTTATCAAGTAATTTACAAAAACAATGTGTCATTTTGTTCCTGATAAAAGGCTTAAGATTTTAGCATATTAAAGGAAATTTGATAAATTTAATAGTTACTGAGATATAAAGGAATGAAAAATTGACTTGACCAAAATTTTGAAATTTGTGAACTAATACATGCTATATCTTAGTAAATATTACTTGGATCAAATAATGTTCTATATGGTGAAATGTTAAGTCTTTTATTGTGAATAAAACACCACTTTTATTTTGAAATTCGGTTGACAAAAAGCCGAGTTTTGGTCTTAAATCAATTTATAAATAAAATAGAAAATCAATCTAAAAATGATCCCATTGCAGGGCGATCCCAGACGTTCATTTTGGTTGGGGGAGGGGGCATGTACCGGTGACGATATGTTTGATATAACTATCTTATAAAATTAAGATCTTTTTTTTGTTTTGGAAACCAATTGAGAGGGTCATGACCCCCATGACCTCCCCTGGACCGTACTTGTATATAATATGGCAAATATTGATTCATCCAGTATACTAATTAAATGTTTTATTCTAGGTATATAAATTGAAAATCCTAAAAGTGAACAAAGAAGAAATTTTATTAATTTGGGATGATTCTCATTTACAAACACGGTTCGTATTCTGATGCTTAATTAATATTAAAGTCCTCTTTAGATTAGTAAATCCATTAATAATATTATTTATTATTTTTAGCTGTTTGAAAACCTATGAAATACAAATCAAAACTCCTCAAAATGCCTTTAAACGACTGAATAAATACGATCTAGTTTTCCCTTCATTCCATACAAGAATAAATGGTAAATAAAATCAGAATCATTTAATATTTATTTTTAAATTTAACTGGTCGGATGATTTTGAAAGTAAAATAAAACATTTTGAATTCTATTTAAAAAGTTTAAACTAGATTTCACCATCCGATAATATACGAATTAATATAATTAAGGTAGTTCTTTCTCAAATGCAAAAATTCAAAAAGTCTTTGAAACTTGGAATATAAGTCATTAAAAGCACAATACACATACTGTTAAAATTTGAAGACTATTTACCAGACCAAACATTAAATAATTGGAATTAAAAATTACATTTTTAACATAGAGTAGATAGGGAAAGGGTGGGGATATAATCATTATTTTTTTTTCATTGAAGGACTTTCACCATCTTAATGAAAAACTAATATTTATCAGAATAATATATTCGGAGTAACTTAAAAAAAAAAAATGAAATTATTTACCACGTAGTTTTGATAAAAAACAAAAAAAATAAACATATTTGGGCGATTATTTTTAGTGGAGGTCATATAAGCACAATGGTTTGGAAACGATCCGCCAAGTATGTGTGTGTCCATATAGAGATTTCGTAGTGTGAGTGGACAGTCACGTTAAAAAAACATAACCTAAAATTTTAGTTCCGTTCATATTTATAGAGTGGTTACGAGACTAAAACTTTTTATGTGGATTGTCGCGAAAGAACCTCCTTAAACCAGATAATTCGGAACAAAAGTCATTTTACTGTGAGTATCTCCAAATAAAAAGATCCACACAGGCCCGATTCTATAACTGGGCAAAATGGGCGCAAGGGTTTTAGGGCGTAAAGGGGGCGCAAGAGAATAGATATAAGAGTGGGGGGGGGGGGGGGGGCGCCTGTTTAATTTTGCCCATAGCGCCACACGAGGGCTAACGAAGCACATATATAAGGAACAAGAGAAACAAGCTTATCTAAAATTTCCTCAAGAAAAAGATGACACAAGTATGATAGATTATAGAAATTCTAATAAACAGGTAAAGAGGCAGTTTATAAAGTAGAAAAACAGCACTAGAGCAAGATAATATCAATATATTGATCAATTTATATAATAAACTAGAAATTGTGAAGCCTTGAAAAGTCTTAGAATTATCCAGCTGAGGAACATATCCATCTCCAATTGGTCACTTTAGGGCCTTATTGAAAGATGTTCGTCCTCGGTTCTTGAAAGACCAAATTAGAAAAGAAGAGGCAAATCAAATTTTAACTATAAAAGAGTTTGTTCTTAGAGGAATTTCGCACTATTAAAATAAGAAAATCTTTTGGGGCCAGGATCAATTTATCCAGAATTGATTAAATATGTTGTGGGGATGTTGTGGGAAAGAAAAAGAGGTCTCCCTAAACGTTGCTGAAGTGACAATGTTTGCCTTACAATGAGGTCCAGAGATCTACAATAGATCATCTGCTTAGGACCATATCAAATAGAGACTAGGTGCTGAGAAACATCATGCGATGATAAAAATTAATGAATTTAAACTAATTATTTTTTGGATTTATGAATAAATATCTGATTCTTTTATTATTTCCTGTTTTGGATATATGAATTTTCAGCAAGCACATTGTAGTATACATTCAATTTCTATATATTATTACAATTAGTTTTACGCCTCTAGGCATTTGTACAGTCTTAAGATATGTTCTATAAATTCGATTTTCATAGAAATTTCGCCCCGTAAGAAAATCATGCCAAAGTTTGATTTTCATTTTGAAGCTAAGGTAATATAAGATCGAATATAAAATTCATTAATAACATGCAATTTAAAAGGCTTGGTGCTTACTGGATATGTTAATAAATAAAGGAGGATGAATAAAATTCAATTGCTTCTTTCTAGTAATTTTTTATCAATTCCAATGGTTAATCTAGGTATTTCGAGAGCACTACGGCACCTCTTTCTCAGTGGATAATACAGAATTTAGATTAACCACTTAAATTAATAAAAAATTACTTGAAAGAAGCAATTAAATTTTATTCATCGTCCTTTAAGGTAGTTCTTTCACAAATGCAAAAATTCAAGAAGTTTTTGAAACTTGGAATATACTAGTAAGTCATTAAAATCATAATAAACATACTGTTAAAATTTGAAGACGATTTACCACACCAAACATGAAATAATTGCAATTAAAAATGACATTTTTTACATAGGGTAGATAGGGAAAGCGTGGGGATATGATAATTATTTTATTTTTTTTCATTGAAGGGCTTTCACCATCTTGATGAAAAACTAATATTTGTTAGAATAATATATTCTTAAAAAAAAATAGATATTATTTACCACGTAGTTTTGATAAAAAACAAAAAAAAAACCTATTTGGCCGATTATTTTTAGTGGAGGGGAAATAAGCACAATGGCTTGGAAACGATCCGGCAAGTATGTGTGTATCTATATAGAGATTTCGTAGCGAGTGGACAGTCACATTAAAAAAATACCCTAAAATTTTAGTTCCTTTCATATTTAGGTATAGTGGTTACGAGGCTAAAACTTTTTATGTGGATTGTCGCGAAAGAACCTCATTAAATAATAAAATTCATTTATACTTTTTGTATTATTGGGGAAACTTCAAAAATATTTAGCAACCTGATACCAATCACGAGATAGTTTATAGAAAACATTAAATTAGAACCCATGATGTTATTAGGAGTTTTATTGAATTATTGTTTTTTCTAATATCCATGTACTAAATTAAAAAATCTTCAAAAATCGAATAGGTATATCAAAATGAATATATTAAACTTAAAGAAAATGTTTTGATTTTTTCAGATACTGCCGCTTTACGAGTTCGTGTGATAGATGCATGGGATCGCTCGAGGCCATTGGAGTAAAATTTTAAGATGGAAAAATTCCTAGTTAAATGAGAAAACAACTAAAAAATGATTTGTTGAGATTATATGAATCCGAATCAAGATCATTTTATTTGTACTTATATGAATAACTAACAATTTACTTATATAGACAGACTTGTATTTATATTTTAATAAATCATCAAAATAAAAGATTCTATTGAAAATTTGTTTTGCATTTGAATCAACGATCTGACTCAACTTCAATATTTTAACTTCGCTTTAACTTCTGAATACTCCCGAATTTGCCTTAGTCCGTATTTTCCTTCTATCAGAATATGATTTTTTTCATTCATTACAAGCCTCCTTTTAAGTTACTAACTAAGATAGTCTTAATTGAAAAGTTTTTGTTTTGCCGAGAGTAGCAGAGTTGTTGATTCACAAAGAGAAACAAAGAGGTTGTCCTCTGCTTGATGCAAATAAACATTTATAATTAAAAAAAGACTGATGATAAAGACCAAGTCTTCGAAACTATAGTCTCAAACAAATAAATAATATATATATATATACAGATATATCATCTCGATATATGTGTGTATGTTTATTTGCATCAAGCAGAGGACAACCTCTTTGTTTCTCTTTGTAAGATAGTATTTCCTAAAATCTTCCATTGAGTGTATCATACATATTTATTTATATAATGTTTTAATTAATTTTATATTTCACTCATGACTAGCCAAAAAATCCCAAGTTTGGCATTCTAATTGGTAGAGTGTTAGACTACCGACCCTGAATTCTCAAGGTTTATTGTGCTTTTCAGTAGCTAAATGGTATATAAAATTTAAAAAGTTCTTTGGCAGTAGAATTGTTGAATTTGCAAGAATAAATCAAACTTGGTATTCTCTATCTCTACGGCTATACGCCTTAAGGATAGAAGTTGATTAATATATATATATATATCTTCTTCTTAGAGTGCCATACCCGAAACGGGCGTCGGCGCCTCTCCACATATACTAACCTTTGCTGAGTATGCTTAGTTGTTTTACACAGATATACGGGACCTACTTTTTAACGCCGGTTCCGAACGGCTAGTTTGGAGAGGTTTACTAGGCAATTATACTCTTGGTAGGTTGCCATCGCTTTCCAAGAGGAGGCGACTATATATATAGATAATATATATTTCTTTATCAAAATAGAAGTATAGATCAGCGTTTTCTAATTACCTACCTATTCGTATTATAACATTTTGTTCGTTAACAGATTAAACATCAGGTTTTAGCTGATGCAGTGTAATAAATAGAATTTTGCTCAGGGGATGGTCTGTTCATAATTTAATTGCATGTCTAAAAATGTATATCTAAAATTCGACATTTTGATGCGACATTTGCCGTCTGCCCTAACCATACAGACTTACCCAAATGGTAAATCAATTAAAATTAAATTTAAAAGCTTTCATCTATAGATCTATACTAGAAGGAGGTAAGGTTGCAGAACAACAGATTTTTACCACAAGAGTTCGAAAATAAGATATCATATATCAAGCCAATTTAAGAAAACTATGAATGTAATTTGTTCGAATTATACAAAAAATAAATCTTAGTCATCTGAGGATTATAATTAATAGATGGGACACAAGATAAGTCAAAATGGTGGAAAATTATTACAAGGCTCTAATAAAATTAGTTTCTAAAAGACTGTTAAAACAACTATTTCAAATGAAGGCCCTGCAAAATAAAATATTGATATACAAAAAATATTCGTCTATTCATGAAGTAAAATGATCAGGCGCCATATCATTCTTAGAGTGAAAATTTTTACTGAAATTTCCTGAATATTATACAGTTGCTTCTCTCTTCCCACTCGTGGATAATTAAATAAATAAATAATGATATTTTTACGACCCCCCTTGTTTTTACTAGCTTGATAATTTATTTATGTGTTTATAGACTTCAGTATTAAAGAAATAAAGTCTTAAATTATTTTTTAAAGTTCATCGCTATCGAATGTATCTCTGGATGTGGTTTTAAATGACTGAAAGTTGTAATTAGATCGTTGGAAAGATGAAGCTGGAAACAGTGGCTAGAATTCATATGACTAAACTAGTTAACGAATTCTTTTGTTGAATTTCTACGACTGCTTTCAAGATAACTTAAGGTCTTAGACTTTTTTAATTAATTTATTAAATAAGTATTCCGGAAATTAATTATGGATTGGGGGGCATACATGGTGAAATTAACAAATTGATTAAATTTTGAAAAAAAAAACAAACATTTTACTTAATTGAGTGGATATTGATGAGGCAGTCTAAAAAAAAAAGATAATTTAGAATAGATCTTTTTATTCATAAACCGACGTTTCGGAGGCTTATTCCCTCCTTCTTCAGGGTTTTGGAAAGTCAGTGAAGGAAATCCAATTCGACATTCCCCTCTGTCTCTGTCTTTTACTTAATGATCTTATAGATGAGAGGTCAGCGATCCGGGGTAAATTACCTTAAGTAAGGATAAAAATGACAATTGGTAGGGTAATGAAGTTTCAATAAACATAAATAAACTTAAGTAATTAGAAATCGCATAGAAATTGATTGATCTCGAAGACGTTATTCAAATTTCTGATAATTATCGGAAAAGAGGTTTTTTCTTTAATTAGCTTTTTCCTCTTATTAAAAACAAGGACTAAAGATGATCAAGGACACTCGATGGTGTAGAAATAATCTCCGGAGTCGAAGCTAAAATACAATGTATACATTAATTCATGTAAAATAATTGGTTTAATAAAATTTATTCAAATTTCTCCCACATCAACAACCCCTAATTAGAATATTATTATATGTAAAGTGATTCAATAAACAATTTTGAATTTAAATTGTCTTTGATTTTCTACTTTTCGAATCCAGGAGGTAATATCTATCTATATCTAAATATATTTTGGGATAATAGCTAAAAACAGTTTCCCGACCTCAGTTTTAGATCTTCTATCTGATCAGAAACAATATTTATTTAATATCGCAAGCCTTTTTTATTCGGCGTGTTTGTCATAAAGTAAAGGCATTTCTTCTTTCTATTTATTTAAGAATGCTTGATCAGATGAAAATATTTAATTTGCATCCAGCTTCATTTGCAATATGCACAATCCCTGTCCAAGAGCTTTGAGTAAGTCGATTTGCTCTTTTAGAAATAGGATTACGTACTCAACAAGCAGTATAAACTCATCCCAATTTCCATTCCTAACCCCCTCCCCTTAATGTCCCCTTTTAGATTTAGCAAAATCCCTTAAAAAAAAAATAGATTATATGAGTTTATCCAGATTATCAACTGACTATTACAGTTTCATTCATAATCACGTGTCCTCAACGTTATTTCCTTTGATATTTAATTAAAAAATCATTATGAAAATTTATTTTTTGAATTTCTCTTTGGACTTAGCTGATATATTTCTTATTTTCTTTTTTATTATAATGTTACTCCGAAAAGAACAAAACTTGAAGAACTTGAAGGCACCGCATGGAATTATAATATTGATATTTATGAAATACTATTTTTTTTAGCTTTTCGGCCTCTCTAGCCATAAGTCAATTTACGATTCTAATTATTTTTTAATTAAATTTCTCTTATCTCCCCCCCCCCGGGGGGGGGGGGGGCAGGTTTTAGCCGGATGCCTCGAGTCGGATTCGAACCCGGGTCCACTTGGTTAGCAGGCTGACATGCTAACCCCTAGCCTACCCGAACCCCCCAAAATACTATTTCGAGGGGGGGGGGGGGGTTCGGCCTTTTTAGCCTTAAACCAATTTACGATACTATTTATTATATTTTTATAAATTTGTCTCTACCCCGGGGTCAGATTTTAGCCGGATGCCTCGAGTCGGATTCGAACCCGGGTCCACTTGGTTAGCAGGCTGACATGCTAACCCCTAGCCTACCCGACCACCCCAAAATACTATTTTAAATTTGAATTTTTAAATAGACAATGTATAACATCTAGATTGTTAGCGACAATATAATCAAATTTTCATTATAGAAAGCATCAGACGCCTTATCCCATTCTATTTTTATTCTTTTATAATCTTTTATTATATATTTGTGCTTAAAAAAATCTTTCATTTTAAATAATTTTACATTTTGAAATATTGTTCATCTAAAGCTCTAAGGTAATATAATTTTCAAAATCTCATCTTTATATTATAATAATTTCAATACATTTGCATTGAATTTTTTTACTTCTGTTTGTATGATTATTTGCAAATTTATTTCAAGAAATAGATGGTAGTAAAATGTGATTTTTTTTCTATATTTATTCTAAAAGGAAAGAGAGGGTTAACTTTTTACGGATATTCAAGATTTGGATTAAAGCCGAAAATGTGTCTAATGCCACTTATTAGGGACTTAAAATCTAGATTTGGGGAAAAATAATTCTTTAAAAGAGGAAAATTATTAAATAGTACATTACAGACATTTCATTTCTTCCAAGATACATTACATTTTGCTGTATAACTTATTATTTATTTTCCGTACAATAAAAATAGTAATATGAATAAATTTGTAGATTTTAATAATCTTTATAAATTTAATTTAATAATCCTTATAAAAAATATTTATCTTCTATATATATACCTATATATAAGCGAAATACCACTCACTCACTCACTGACTCAACACGATATCTCCAAAAATTCTAGACCTATGGGCTTAAAATTTGGAATAGAGGGTCTTTATAGGGCTTAGATGTCAGCTAAGAACTGATTTTACGAAAATCCACCTCTAAGGGTGTAAAATGGGGTTTAAATTAAATAAAGAAAGTGATTAGCTGATTCTGTTGCCATCTTTTTGTTTACTCAAATTCTTTTTTTTTTTTTTTTTTTTTTTTTTTAATGATGAAATTATATAAAATTTAAAAACATTTATGAGGAATAATCATTCTACATTGGATTGTTGACCTTTCGATTATTATTGGTAACCATTGCTGAAGACATAGAGGAATTGACTTAAAATCAAAAAGACTAAATTATTTTTTGGTAAACTCAACCAAATTTCCTATAATTTTGTTTATTGGGCCTCTGAGGAGCGGGCCGCCTCTTACAAAGATAAAGTTACACCTTCAGCTTACAATATAAAGTTCATTACACCTTCAGCTTCAGAACAAATAAATTCAGATTCAGAGCGGGTGGATGAGAGAGCCAGGATTAATCCTGACTCACATTTCACATTTCTTTTTTTTTTGTATTTACAATTAATAATCATACGCCACCCGCTCTATATGTTCTTCTGCTGAAAGTGTAAAAATTAAGGAGAGATCCCCTCATCGCCCTATATGTCAAATTGTTTATTGTTTTTTGCGATATACCCAGGGCGATGAGGGGCCCCACCGCTTTATGCCACCACACTCCCTTCCACGAGAGTGTGATGGCCTCGACCCTGACCGAGCCCGCCCCGACGCCAAATCGCTCCGCAATATTGTCCACCAGACTGGAGTTGCCCCTATATTTTTCTATTTTGTTTCGGTGGGCAACACCCAGTCCTGCAAGCGCGGAGACGATCTGGACGTCCAAAACCCACACCACCCCCGACGAATCCTTTGCCACGATGTCTGGCTTTCTATTGCCTGCCGAGCTGGAGTACAAGTACTCCAACTCGACACGCATTCCCTTTTATATCAAATCATCGGCCAGACATCGTACCACCGCGTAATGCCTCTTAACCCGCCCATCCGCGGTCCTATCACAACATTGGATGATGTGCGCCGTTGTTTCAGTTCGTCTGCACCCAGCCCGGCACGTCGGGGGCCCCTCCGGCCGTCTTCCCCTGCTGGTTCTTACGGCTGAAGGAAGGGACCCCGATCTCAGCCTACAAAATTCTATAAAAGTATTGTTTTTAATTACTCCTGGGCGCAGCATCCAATTATATGAGTTCTTTGCTCCCGCGCACATCTCCAAATCCCGGCCATCGACACTAGCGTATAGGTACTGTGGGCCTCCAAAAGGCTAGAAATGCAAAAACTAACTACCTAAAATGGCGAGGGGATGTCAAAAATGAAAATTCTAGCCCTTTGGCCAAACTCAACCAAATTTTGTATACATAATCTGTAAACCAGGTGGAGTGGGTTCAGGGGATGGGTGTCCCAGGCGAGTAGGTTCAGGGGATGGGTGTCCCAGGCGAGTAGGTTCAGGGGATGGGTGTCCCAGGCGAGTAGGTTCAGGGGATAGGGTCGTTGGGGTGGAGGGGTCCAGGGGGGTTGGGGAGTGCGTCGGTGGGGTGGAGGGGGCGTGGGTCAAGGGGTGGGGGCTCCTTGGCTAGCAAGAGGGCCACCAAAGGTCCGGAATGAGACTCTCCCGCCAGGGGCTAGGTGTTGCCCGGAGCGAAGCGTATAATATATATTGAAAAAATTTTATAATTTGTTTTTATTATATAAATAAATACAATTCTTGAATAAAAAAACAATCTTAAAACACTTTTTAAAATCCCAAACGTTTTGAGAAAATTTATCGGTATGCGGTCGTAGTTTCGTTGCACTTGGCCGGTTAAATTAATAATTCAGATTGGCAAGAAGAATATCGTTTGCCTACGCTACAGGGGCGCTCAGTTCCCTTTCTAGGTCCTTTATTGTTTTACCAACAGCCTTAATATTTTAAAAATACTCGTACCTTTTTACTTATCTGATCGCTTTTGATCCACAATCAAACTTCTAATTATATTTAATAAGTATTTATTTTCCTAATTTTTTTTTTAATTATTCTTGATCAAATTTAATTTTCTATAGTTTTTAAGGAATTTGGTGATGGTACTTGGTGAAACATTTTTTTAAAATTATTAATTAAAAATTCAAACATTTTTTAAAATTATTCGATAAAAAATACTTATATATAAAAATACCCTAATGTGAAACCTACCAAGTATTTTTTATCCAATAATTTTAATTTTCTAGTTAAGTTCCTTGGGAACTCCAACAAAAAAAAGTTAAATAGGTTTATTACAATTTAAGGTACATTATTCATGCAAGCAGTGGGAGCCCTAAGGGGTAAAATAACGGGGCCCTCAAAATCAATTAAACAAAAAAATAAAAAAATTCTTAACCAAATTTTGGTACTACGAAATTGAATACAAGTGTTATAAAACAATCTTAAGAAAACACTTCAACAAAATCGGCCTTTTTGGGGGACCCTTACAAGCATGGGCCCCCTACAGCCGCTAATTCCGCTTACCCTATGATCCGCCACTGCATGCAAGCTAGTACTTCTTTATTTAGTTTGTTTAATATAACTCATGAACTAATTAACATAATTAGGTATTGGTAGGCATGCAACAATCGATTCAAAATCAAAAGTAGCTAGTGATTATTTTTTTATTTTATAATATTTTAAACTACTATGAATGTAATCAACATTCATTCTGAACCTTTGTGCGCAGCCACGTTATAAATTTACTTGAAGCTACAATTTTTATTTTTGACAAGGCTTGGTTCGATCACATATGTGTACCGCATTTTATGTATAACTCCCAATTAACTGAAGATGGCCAAACAAATTCAGGCCGAAACGTTTTATTCAGGGTGTTTTATTGAACCCAGCGCATCCAACTTTGGCTGATACCTCCTCCTTCATCTATTACAGTTTCATCACAGCTACGAACTCAACAAAATTCATGATTGTTTGGTTCTTTATCTCCTGATTCTCATATTGAAATGAAATAATATTGTCTATACTAATATTGTTAAACTTATAGAATTATATTTCATTTTACTTTACCATCCAAGGTATGGTCAAGTATTGTAATCATGCATCAAAAAAGTGGGTTTTTTCCTTCTTTTTTTCGAAATATTTCAAAGACGGCTGAAACTATTTTGATTAAAAAAATTGAGCCAAACCATAGCATTTTGCTCTACAAAAAAGCCCTAATAATTGAACATCGAAAAAATAATATTTTTCGAGATAATAATTGTTTTGTCAAAATGTCTGTTAGTCTGTCTGGTTGTTAGTTAGTTAGTCTGTGCGTTACCAAATTTTTTCACACGTAGTTTTGGTCCATTGAGATTAAGAGCTGATTAGATTTTGGCACATATCGACCCAAAATTAAGAGGGTGGAGAGGGGGTTAAAAATTAAAAATCTAGTTGAGCAAACTCAACCAAATTTTGCATACATAATCAGTTGGACCCCAGAAGTCTACAAATGCAAAAACTAACCGACCAAAATGGTGGGGGGGGGTAATGGTCAAAAAATGAAAATCTTGC
Organism: Forficula auricularia; assembly: GCA_024734495.1. Classification (NCBI taxonomy): domain Eukaryota; kingdom Metazoa; phylum Arthropoda; class Insecta; order Dermaptera; family Forficulidae; genus Forficula; species Forficula auricularia. The sequence goes on from JALMQS010000247.1 coordinate 220,984, forward strand.
CCATTTACCAAACTCAACCAAATTTTGTATACATAATCAGCTGGACACCAGAAGTCTAAAAATGCAAAAACTAACCGCCCAAAATGGAAGATGGGGGGTGTAGGGTAAAAAAATGAAAATATAGGCCCTTGTGCCAAACTCAACCAAATTTTGTTTACATAATCAGTGGGCCCACCGTAATCTAAAAATGCAAAAACTAACCTCCGAAATGGGGGGGGGGGTAAAAAAATGAAAATATAGACTCTTGTACCAAACTCAACCAAATTTTGTATACATAATCAGTGGCCCCCAGGAGTATAAAAATGCAAAAACTAACCCCCTACTCCCCTACATGATTTTAAATAATTTTATTATTTACAATTATAATATTAAATATAAGTGAGGACGCCAGGGTGTATGGTAAAGTCAAGTGGATGGCCACATCGGAACACGTCAGCTTATTTGTTAGAATATCTCTTTTGAAAAATATTTCAAGAGGAAATTGGATGATAAAATAAAAAACGAAAATAGACAGGTGCGAGGAAAGAGGAAGTTGGAATTGATTAGAGAAATGACCAGCTATCTTCTCTCCCCCTTTATAATATTAAACTCTCACCCCTGACCTACCCTTTAAACCACCTTCTATCTGCCTTTGATCAGGTGAAAAATATCTCTGTCTCGATTAAAAACAAAATCCCTTCTAGCGAGGTCCAATAAATAAATCGAATATAGATCTGACCTAAATAATAACAAAAATCCGGTGAATTTGCTGATGACGAAAAAAACAACAAAACGATTTGATTAATCGGGTAATTTTAAAAGACATAATGTTCATGACAAATGAAATGAAAGTTTCGGTATATGACAAAATAAAGGCAATACAATTTCAATGTATTAATTGAATAGAATTGTCTGAATAGCTTCAACGAACAGAAATTAATGTGTTTTTATTGTGGAATAAAAGCGTGAAACAAGATTAAATTTTTGTGGATTTTTAACAAAAAATTTGATGAATAAAAAGTTGGGAGTGTGAATGATTCTATTCACATTCCATTCATTAATAAATAATACCAATGTACTATAAAAAGATGTTTTCATTATATCCATAATAACCCGGCCGGAGGCCGAGCTGTAAGGGCGTACCGAAATCACGCCTGATCAACCTCGTAGGTACTTTATTCATTGCATTTCATTTGAATGTTTTTAACCGACTTCAAAAAGGATGAGCTTCTCAATTCGACTGATTTTTTTTTGTGTATATGTTACCTGATATCTTCGCCAATTGTGAACCGATTTTTATTATTATTTTTGCATTAGGTTCAGTCCAGTTTCGATTGGTAAAAATATAAATTTCATTGGTATTGGACCTTTTTTGCCCTGTTTGTTCAGGCGTAACTTTTTTGTGTATGAACCGATTTTAGTGATTCTTTCTGCGTTTGGATCAGTATAGCTCCAAGATACCTAACTATTTATTTATTTTATGTATGTTAAGAAGAGAACTTTTTGCCATGTGGACCGATTTCGATGATTCTTTTTTGATTGGAAAGGGGATACCTTAGGGGTAGTCCTATATTAATTTGGTCAAGTTCTGATGATATGATCAATGATGAAATAACGTAAATCTCCAATTCTTATGAGCAAATAATAGAAATTATAGTAAATAAAATCTTTCATAAAAAAATCTTAAAATATTCATTTAAAAACCCTCTAAGGTTTCGAGATAATTTCTCTATTTATGAATTGAATTTTATTATCATTTTCTGATTCATTCGCCCGACGCTTTCTCTTACGAGATGTATGCAAGGGTAAGTGTTAAGCCACTATTAATAACATCACTAAAAAGAGAAAAATAAAAATAATTTTTATAAAAAAACCGACTTTAAAAAACTTAAAATGCAACAAATAAAATAATAAGAACTCAAAAATCAATCAAATAAAATTCACTAAAAGGTATAAAATAATTATCTAATTTAGTTACAACTAAAAGACGAAATATTAACATGAAATTACTTTTTTAAGTCGGTGCCAAACAAACTATATAAGCGAACGTACCAGCCAAACGTACTAAAAGTAAGATCCGTCGAGTTCGCTTCATAAAATGTATATTTTTGGCACCGACTTCAAAAAGTAATTTCATGTTAATATTTCATCGTTTAGTTGTAACTAAATTAGATAATTATTTTATACTTTTTAGTGGATTTTATTTTATTTTTGAGTTCCTATTATTTTATTTGTTGCATTTAGAAAGTCGGTTTTTATAAAGTATTTTTATTTTCTCTTTTTAGTGATGTTATTAACAAATTATTTAACACTTACT